>CM073778.1:41461518-41838203 GCA_037158775.1 Hetaerina titia
GGTTGCGGTCTGTCGAAGTGGAAGGCCGCCCCGTTCGCGAATTTTCACCTGTCGAGGTTCTGCCCGATTTAAAACGACTGTACAACTCAAAACACTGGATTCGACTCATAGCTCCAATAACAAAGGCTTTCTGAATCATTCCAAATGTCTCGGTAGCACTTTTTCTAAGTTTGAAACAAATTTTCACGCACGCACACTGTTCCTCTAGCTCCTTCATAGCTGCCGTTGCACGCGGCGACAAATAGACACGTACCGCTGCTGCTGCTGCTGCTTAACGACTCAACGTAAACAAACGCAACACCTCTCGTTTTAGTCGTCAGATGTGTCGCTAGATTGCGCACTGTGTCTCGTTTCGATCTGTTGAACGGTTTGCGCAGAATAAAATCAGTCAGGTATTTTTTTGATCACACCATGTACAATCGGATGGTTATTTTTGAAAACATTAATAAAATTCTTAATATTAAGTAGAGTAAAATTTGTTATAAGATCAGGACAGTACACGGTAGTTTTTTAAGACATAAATATCGAATCCTTGACGACTTCTTCTTGTAAGATTTTTCTTTGCCGATTTTAATTAGCGAGTTAAATAAGATGGCTATATTGGTCAAAGGTAAGAGTCTTGCTGAAACTAGAAGGATATTGGAAGACTCAAAGTTGTGTGAATTCCGTGCAGGATTAAAAAAAAACGAAGGCTGAATCTCCCCCACTGCGCACTTAGCCCCATAGGTGTCGCCCCCACCCCCCCCCCCCCCGCGCGTGGCCGTAATCTTTAGAATACTGCGCTCTACGATACGAAATAATAGCATTTATTTTCGAGATGATGTGATTTATCAGACTCAATGGGTGCACACAACACTGGTGTGTTTTTTACTCCGCTGAACCTTGCCGGAGGGAGTAAATTTAGTTAGAGCGGCGCGATCGGGAAAAGCCCCCAACCTTCTCCTACAATTTCCCTGGAGACGTTCTCTGGGGCGGAAAAAAATGTGGGAGGGGGGTTGAATTTTTTTTAAATTATACTTGTTTTTAAATGAAACCGTTAGGAACTGACGGATTTTGTCGCGAGAGTGGCTAGAGGACCCATTTACTCACCCAAGAAATGCGTCGATCCGGCCACCATCATCACCATCACCCTTGACCCTCGGCCTCTTCCCTGGGCCCCTTCTTACTGGGCACGCGTCCCCCGGGGTGCCCCGGGCCCCTCCTCTTCTCCCCGGGGGCGGAAACACTGGAGGCGTAGACCCCAACTTCACATCGCACCACCCTCGAGGTGAACCGGAGGGGTGCGAGCGGTTGGTGCTGCGGTGAGGCCGTCGGGGCCAGCGGCTTGATCCTCTCCACCCGCGGGAAGCTGAATTCCTCTCGGCGCGGGATGGTAGGCGGAGAGTGGGGAGGGGTATGAGGAGAGTTTCCCGGCGAACGACGCTGCGACTCCCGGGACTCGCTAACTTCTCCACCCGGAAACTCGATCGTCACGGTCAAAGTCCCACCGCCTCGGGAGGTACCGTCCTTTGTGGCCGGAAGCATGCGCGCGTGGCGCGCTGCGCGTAGCGGCGGAAGAGCACTTATATACCGGAGAAGGGTAAAAAAAGTGAGAAAGGGATTGAGGCAACCGCTGAAGGTGTCCCGACTTGACTGAGCGCGTTGGTGTGTGCGGGCGTGGAGGTGTGCTGAGGAGCGACTGCACGGCGCAGGCTCAGGGAGGAGTGCCCGGCGAGAGGGACGCCTCCCCTTACTCCCTCGACTCGACCTCCCCCCGACCACCACACACACACTCCAGAGGGAAGTATGCCCTTCCTTCCCCGCCGGCGCGCCACTCCTACTCCCCTCTCTCTCCCCTTCCACCTGCCTCCCATTCCCCGTCCGCGACTTTGACCCTACGGCAGGGTTTCCAACGAAACAATTTCGCTCCAGTGGCTATTTCGTAAAAACCTTTACCTTTTGCACAAACTAGTCAAGTATCGTATGTTCCTGCACACCATTTTCAATTTCGTGAAATTTCGTAAATGCACGAACGGAAAGTGTCTCATTATCATTCATCTGTACATGAATAAATGTTCGATGGACCTTCTGCCGTACGTATAGTGTGTATGGCAGGGGGACCATCAAAGACAGTCATCAACAGTAAAAAAAGAGCGCCAATTACGAACGACACGCGAAAGACTAGTGGTGACCAAAAAACTTCTGTTATATTGCGTACTTTTTAAGAAGAAAAATCATTCAACTACATAAACGAAACTTGTTTTCCTTAAAGAAAACAGTAATCACTACTGGTAAGTTCCTCAGTCAGACAAAAAATGAACCAAAACAGAAAATAATAACTACTGCGTTACAATTGGTATTATTAATTCCCTAGCTGAAGTATCTGTTCCTTTCTCTCATTGTTTTGATCCATCCATTTGGTAATCTTCTTTAAGGTATCCGTTTTGCAAGACTTTGTTTTGTCTTCCATGCTATGATAGAGTTTTCAAAATTTGCTTTGGAAAGCAGATATCCCGAGTTCCCCAAGAGATTAAACTTATAAAATAATCTTTGGTTTAGTAGTGTCACCCACCATGTATCATTCAAGATCGTGGTTAACTATTCATCTCATCTACATCTACATAATACCCCGCAAGTCGCCGCAAGGGTGTGTGGCGGGGGGTGTTAGGTCACCACCCATAAAAGGGGAAAAAAACCGCATTCAAAACCAAGATATACGTACATGCAAACCCATACCCACAGTGGTGCATACATTCATGCAAAAATCCTATCATTTTACACGCATGCAAGTACATATCTACCTCCATTCATTCTACATTCATGCAATTAGATATACTATCATCTAAGAAATAATTGCACCCTTCGATGCAGTAAGAAATTAATTCAATATCGTGCAAGCTAGAACTTCTTTCTTTATCTTTGATTTACTATTCCCTCCATTGTAAATATCTTTTGTAAGTGATAAATTGAGCTTCTTACGGCCTCTTTTTAGATTGACTATGCTAAATAATATTTCCTTAAATCGGAAAGGGTTTCTTTTTACACCAATGTAAAAGTAAAAAAAGGAGGGGAATATTGAGATTGGCGAGGTGATTTACGGGGACATTTAATCACTAGCCAGTGATCAAATACACATCCAAAATATTAGGACGTGTACATTTACACAGGGAAGCATTTCCAAGTAAATCAATCCTATTACCCGAGACTGTATGCGGGAACTTACAAATGCACACACGTTTACTAGGAAGAGGTCTAATAGGTTTGCGAAGAAATTAATCCAGACGCCAGAGAACTACTATGGGGGAATAATTCACACATACACACACAAACACACTCACTCTCTCAGGTATTAGAGCAAAGCAATACCAAAACTCGGGAATATGAAGTGGATAAAACACTTGAAGGTCTGATGGCGCTGCCAAAAACGAAAACGGTAGGGAATATAGCCCTTCCTTCAAAAGAAAGAAACAAATGGAAAATAAAGGAGGAAAGTACAAAATCACGTGAAAAATAGGGGAACACAATGGTGTGAAAAGCAGATACGCGTAGTGCTTCGTCCACAATTTTCCTCTTCAGCGCTCTGAAGGAGAAAAACCACCGCAACACAAGGTTCATCTACATCTACTCAATACCCCGCAAGCCGTCGCAAGGGCGTGTGGCGGGTGGGGTGTATTAGGGCACCACCCGTAATTTAGAAAAAAACGCATGCAGAATCCACAAATGTATAGAACATAAACCAAACATGATAAACATTCATGCAAGAACCCTTTCTTCCCACACACATGCAAACACACAAACTACCACCAAACATACACATGCACAATCTTTGAATTTTTAATTTTGTTCCGACGTGTAACTTATATGTTTGTAATATTTCTAAATGGACTTCAGATTCTTACTATTATGATTTCTGATTGTAAAGGTTGAAGTCACGCAGCTTAAGTGGAGTGCATAAACCACGTTTGTAGTCGATTCACGGATGTGAGAATTCTAACGTTAACAACTCCGTTTTAAAGTTGACGATAGCTTTAGTGGTCGGTTTGCTGTTTACTAGAATTCACAAAACGAATACTTTCGATCAAATCTAAGTTGGTCTTCAGTTAATAAGATTTAAAAACCGAGATTTTTTATGCTTTTTTTAACTGTTTACATTACGTTAGAGGGCTTTTTTTATAAATTAAGTATAATTGAACTTGAACTAACTTGAATTGTTCAACGTATATGTGGAGGAAATGATTAAAGAGGCATGGGAAGAACTGGAGGTAGGAATGAAAGTCGGAGGGGAATTGGTAAAATCGGTTAGGTTTGCTGATGACCAAGCATTAGTTGCTCAGTCAGCCAAGGGGTTGCAAGCTTTGTTGAGTGAATTGGAGGTTCAGTGCGATAAATATGGGATGAGAATCAATATTAATAAAACAAAGGTTATGCGATTTTCCAGAAAGAAAAAGGCTAAGCTAAATATTAAAATAGGCGGGGAAAAAATAGAGCAGGTAGAGCAGTTTACATATCTCGGAAGTGTTTTGGACCAACACGGTCAAAGTGGTAGGGACGTAAGAAGAAGAATTGCGCTAAGCAAGGAGGCTTTCTCAAGGAGGAGGGAGTTGATGACGGGGACGTTGAGTAGGGATGTTAAGACAAGACTCGTAAAAACTCTGATATGGAGCGTAGCTATGTACGGCGCGGAAACGTGGTCGCTGAAGCAGGAGGATAGACGTAGATTGGAGGCTTTTGAAATGTGGGTGTGGAGAAGAATGGAGAAGGTGAAATGGACCGAAAGGAAAACAAATGAGGAAGTACTAGAAATGGTGGGGGAGGAGAGGGGTTTGTTGAGAGAAATCCTATGGAGGCAGGAAAAATGGATGAAAGGCGTATTGAGCGGTAGTGGAATGTTGAAGAGGGTAATAGAGGGGAGAATGTTGGGCAAGCGAGGTAAGGGTAGGAACAGGATAGGGATGTTGGACGGGATGAAGGGAGGAAAGAAGTACACCGAGATGAAGAGGGACCTGATATAGATTAGTTTGCAAGGTGGGGAGTCACAAAATGTTTATTTGATAGTTGTGTCCATCCAAAAACCTACCTTAACCGGTAGATTACCTAATAATAATAATAATTGAACTGTATAGTTAGACGTTTAGCGAGTATTTTATCAAATTAAGAAGTATTTAATGACAGGATTGATGAGGAGATTGGCTAACAGAATACTGTTTTTATTTCGTGGGCTACTTATAACGTGTAAATGTGTTTCTATGGAAGCAAAAATGGCTGGACCAAAGTGTACTTTTCCAAATAAAACTGATTGGAATGAAAACTTGACGTTAAAATCGTCATTTATTACCAACCCGAGGGTTAATTTGTAGTAGCTTCCCAAACTACATCCTGTTCCAATCTACCATCATCTTCGCACCCTAATAGTTCCTTGCACTAACTCTTCAATCACCTACTATATTTCTCGTAGTTCATCCTTGGTCTTTCTCTTCAATACTTCCACTTCAAGTTTCCTGTAACTATGGTCTTCGGTAAGCTATCATCTTTCCTAAGATACATTCAATTAGTTTCCCTCTTCTCCACTCGTTAAGTGTTTCCTTCCCAGGGTATCGATATCGATACTCTGGGGATGAAACTTAACGAGTATTTTTTATGCAGTATTTGTGCTCTTTATCAAACTCTCTTTTAGATACTTCTAGGCGTTGAAATGAACAAAATTGATTAAATACAGGTATATTTTATTTGCAGCGGAATGAAGGAATTGATTCATTTCTATGCATTTATTTGGCATAATTCCGAAAACAGAAGTTCGACCTTTACAATCGGACTTTGAACGTTGATACAACAATTTGACAATTGCATACACCCAAGTCTAAGGTGGAGGAAAAACCATCTAGGCAGGAATCGAACACGCGACCAGCCAGCAATTTTTTTTAAACTACATTTCTACGATTCGAATGCGATTTTTTCGAGTGAGAGATTCATATAGTATAGTGTGGACGAGAGAGATATTCGTACTATTCTGTTTCACATCACACTTTTAGCAATGTTGTTGTGCCTATTAAAATTACAAAACTCTTAAGAGGATTTTTTTTAATTTTGTGTCGTAAATTAAAAAATACAAAACGAGTTGGTGTGTGTAACGAGAATAGGTTTCCCTTCACGCTCGTGGATGGTACTTTCCAGCGATCCTTACTTAAATTGAGCAATAAGTAACTTGCGCGAGTTAATGAAGCATTAAATCGTAAAAGGGTGGGCATACAGAACGGTTTTTACGGAAAAAAATACACCTTTGCCAGCTGACCCGTTGTAATTGCACGGCATTTGATGCAATTTGGCACTAGGGGTTTTTTTTCTTTATGTAAGTATGATCGTGAAAGAAGAAATAACTATTGGTAAAGTGTTTATAACCCTACGTCTCGCGATCAATTTAATTATACGTTTTAAATATTTCACCCTCAACCTTTCTTTCGATGAGGCCAAACCAGCAATACGTGTGTACATCGCACGTCTTTTTTTTACAAGAACTCGGCATTTAAAAGAGCACGTGACCCTGAAGTAGTAATTGAAAACGAATACCTACTTACTACTACGTCCTATTCTTCATTTCCACCCTCTCGGCGGTGACCCAATTACAAACTACCCAGGATCCCCTTGTCTCCCTCTTGCTCTCCCCACCCACGCTTCCCCCTCCTGACCTTCACCCAGGCAGTTAGAGTAAGAGCTGAGACGTTATATGCATCATTTGCTCGAGAATCGAATGAGACAGACCTAAGCGTGGAAATATGTGACGTAAACAGTTGCGGAATGAGGGATTGTGATAATTTCGAGTAACTATTATACTAGGTAATCAACCGGTTAAGGTAGACTTTGAATGAACGCAACAACCGAGTATTTCTCTTGTTTTGCCTAACAAAACACAACATCCCACTCTGCAATAAAGTCCCTCTTCATCTCCGTTTACTTCCTTCCTCCACTCATTCCATCCAACATCCCTATCCTATTCCTGCCCCTTTCTCGTCTGCCTAACCTTCTCCCCTCCATCACAGTCTTCAAAAAATTATTTACAATTAATATGCTTTCCATCCAATTCTCCTCTCTCCTTATGAATTCTGCCAGCAGCCCTCTCGCCTACCCCACCATAATCAGCTCCTTATTTCTAGCTTAGCCTAGGCTATGCTGGCCTAGCTTATGACTAGCTTTCTGTCCACTCCATATTCTCCATTCTTCTCCATACATTTAAAAACCCTCGTATCTTAATCAATCCTATTTTTGTAAAATATTTTACCATGTTTCCACGCCGGACATTTCATATCAAAGTTTTAACGTACATTTTCTTAACGTCCTTACCCAACGTCCCTATCATCAATTCTCTCCTGCATGTGAAAGCCTCTTTGGCTAGTGCAATTCTTCTCCTTACGTCGCTGCTACTTTGACCATTTTAGTCCTAAAAAATTCCGAGATATGTAAACTGTTCCACCTGCTCAATGCCTTTTCGCCATTCTATTTTAACGTTTAATTTAACCTTTCTCTTTCTGGAAAACTCCACAGACATATATTTATGTTGATTCTCATCCTATGCATCGAATTTTATTTTCAATTCACTCGGCAATGCCTCCAAACCCTCTGGCTTACTGAAAAAGTACAGCCTCGTCATCAGCAAATCTAACTGATTTTACGAATTCCCCTTCGACTGTCACTCCTACCTCCAGTTCTTCCCATGCCTCTTTAATCATTTCCTCCACATATACGTTGAACAGCACCGGTGACAATGGGCAACCCTGCCTTACAACTCTTCCTAACGCTGCCCATCCGGACTCTCCGTCCCCCACTCGCACCTGAGCAGACTGATACATGTACAAGTTGCGGTTTAACCAGCTATCCCTCCAATGTATTCCTATTTTCTGTAATGTATTCATTAGTTTTTCCCATTTCACACAAACAAACGCGTTTTTTAAATCTACGAAACAGGCAAATATATCCCGATTTTATTTCTATATTTCTCTCGATCTGATTACTGCAATGGCATCACGCGTACCTCTTCCTTTCCTAAACCCAAACTGATCATCCCCTAAGTAATCATTTGCCTTACTCTCCATCCTTTTGTTGATGATCCTGAGAATTACTTTAGCTGCGTGGGATATCAAACTTATTGTTCTGTAGTCCTCGCATTATGTAATCTTTATCCTTTTCGGAATAGGAAATAACACTGATCTCAAAGTCTTCCGGCCAGATTCCTTTCTTATAGATGCTACCAATCAGTCCATACTGTCTCTTCCCACCACATTTTCCTTAACCTATTAGTAGTAGTAGAAGTAGTTCGGCAGGAATGTTGCCTACCCCCACAGCCTTATTCGGTTTCATCTCCCTTAACGCCCTTTCTATCTCAATCGTCGAGTATGTCTGGTTCTAAACTACCTTTATCTACGTCATATTCTCAGTCTTGGTGTAACCTTGTTGGCCTAAGTTCTTTACCATACAGTTCTTGTATATATTCCTTCCATCTCTCTTGGATCTTTTCTGTGACAACTATTATCTGACCCCACTTATCACTAACTTCTCAATTTTTTTAAACATTGTAAACAATCACAGAAACAACACAGGCAATGCTAGCGTCACGCAACTTGGCTCAGAGAAGGCAGACAAGCCACTGAAGCTATCTGACCTCGTCCAGCGGCTACTCGCGTCGTCAGCACTTTATGCGGCACGAACGGGTACTACTTTCCGGATGACCCTCGTACTAACACAGATATTCCTTCCTCACTTTCCGATAGTGTTTAACCTTTTTGTACAGCGCACCAATTTCACCCTTCCCCCGTAAACCTTCTATAACTTCGCACTCTCTTCCACCACGCTTCTTTTGCTCTATTTGTCACTCCTTCTAATTTATTATTTAGCTCTTTTTACTTCCTCATGCCTAACATTGCATTTAAATTCTTTCATTTCCTTTTCTCGTCTACCTTTCTAACGACCTCATCCTTCATCCATGGTTGGCGCGGCTTGCGATATTCCTTCTTTATATATTCCCATTTTTTCTCGACAGTTCTCAGCTCCTTTCCCTCGTTCATAATTTTCTCTGCAGCCTGCTGAAACTCTTTCCTGGTGATTCCAGTTAATGCTTCTACATTCCATTTCCTAACCCGCCTCTCTTATCTTATTTTTCTCATTCGAATCCTGCACTTCATAACTACTAAATTGTGATCTGAGTCCGAATCCGCTCTTAGGAAACTGTACGAATTGATCACGCTGTTTCTAAATCTGTGCCTAACCAATGTAATCTACCTGATACCTCTCTAAGTCACCTGGCATTTTCTATACACATCTACGCCTTTTGTGGTGTCTGGCTCAAGTTTCGGTGATGACTATCTCCTGTCTCCTGCAGAGCCCAATTGCTTCCTCCCCGCAGTCAATCCTCGGACTTAAACCGCATTCTCCAACCTCATCACCGCCCTTTCCTTCGCCTACCTACGCATTTCATTCCACCAACTATTAAATGTTTCCCTGCAGGATCACACTCTACCATAAGCTCTAACTGATCGTATACCCTATGGATTTCTTCCTTCCTATGATTGCTTAATAGCACGTATACCTGAATAATGACTAAGTTCGTCGGTCCTGCTTTCATCTCTACTAGTAATGTTCTATCCGCTGCTTGCTTTATGTTAAAGACTTTTCTTCCTTCCTTTTTGCTCAATATGAAATAGTAACTTCTCGCTGACTCTCATTCCCTTCGCTGTATTGGGTCGAGTCCTAAGCTGGCTAAGACTCAGGTGGCTACTAAACTACTAAGGCTCAGGCAGCCACTAAAAGTGGCTGAGACTCAGGTACACTATACTGTCCATCATGAAAATCTTGGGAATAATAATTATGGTGGTGTCCCGTTGTCTTCCCCGATAGTGTTTTTAACGTGGAACCATCACTCAATGGCTGCCCCACTAGTGTGAGACGCCTCTGCCCCCTCACTATGGAACAGACGCTGCGCGGACTACCTTTCGCCTGGTTCCTAACCTTCGACCTATCAGGCATGGGTGATCCTGGCAGAAGCAATTTTTATTGCTCCCGCCAGCACAGCTCTAGGAGTCGTCGGAACACACGGTAAACCCCTTTGTGTTTAAAACGTTGAGTTTAACCTAGAGGACTGTGGCGTTTCGCGCATGACTACGAACACATGTTGAATGTGACACATTAAGTACGGAATTTCACCATAACATCTTGTTCCTTTCATGCCCCCCATTTCGATGTGTAAGAGCGGTAGCTTAACTGACTAAAGCGTTCTGCTAGACATTTGAGGGATTCGGATTCGAATCCTGGTTTTTTATGAACGTAAAACGATCCTGGAATTGTAATGCACATTACCGGATGATTCCGTTAAAAGTTCCTACCGTGGCATCTGCCGCAGTTCTGAGAATAAGTGTTACTGGGTCCTTTTAAAAATATAATATAAGTTGAGGTGTTTCCGTAGTATTTCGATGAATCTTGCCATGTCAATAAACATTTGTCACGGTTGTAGCTCTAAAATAAATGGAGAGCTTGGACGAATCTTTAAAAAATGAAGTACAATTAAGACATGGTTTGGAATTGGAATTATCGGCAATCGATGATGCGAAGACTTCGAATGCGCTGGTCGACTCCCCTTTCAGTCCACCAGTATTTCCGTGTTCTCTCATACTTACAAAAAATTCTTTCTCACTTTCCCTTCACCTTTGATTATTCATTCGGGATGTTGTTACTAACAACTGGCTTCATTTTCTTCATGTATCATAGATTTCTTTTTTTCTTACTCTATGGTATTCCTGGCACGCCCTCATTCATATTAAATTCTCTTTCTTTATCTAAGCTACGGTCTTCTGCACATTCTTTCATCTTCAAATTCCTCTCTGTTAAATCAATTCACAACGTCACATTCTGGCGGGTATCTCTCTTCCTTCCTGTTTTCCTTTTTCCTGTAAATTCTTCTAAATCCTTGAACAGTGCTTCTTCTTCCCTAGAAAGATCCACGTCTCTCAAATTTCTCAATGTAATCGCCCTACTATTCTCATTATTATTTCTTCATGTAATTAATGTTTAGCTTTGGTTTATCACTTATTTCTCTGAAAATTCTTCTGCCTCAACTCCCCGTCATTTCTTTTCCCACTTAATTTCCTCTTGTAATTCGTTGATCATTTTCTCCGTTATTGATGGTTTCAAAATTCCTTATGATTTAATTTTTTTCCCATTTCTTCTGCACTTTTTGTTGTCTATTTTTGCTAATCCCTCCCCCTCCCTACCTTTCCTCTTTAGTTCTTCTTCTGCTATCCTAACTCAGAATTGTATTGAGTGTTTCTTTCCATCTTTCCTTTTTATTCCCGATAAAACATCAACACCCCAAAGCTTCCATTCCATCCTAATGAAAATTAGATTGCCTTCCGTTACCGCTAAATTATTATCGAAATTTTCATCTTTATCTAGAAGGTTAGCGAACTAATAAAAGTATTTACAAATCGTTGCTCAAACAAAATATAATATAGCGAGTGTCTTTATCGGACTCTGAGAGTTTCCCCTTTGTATCTTCACGTGTGATGGTGTTCGAATTAGGTTTTAGCTACAATTAACCCCATTCTTAAAATTCAATTGCTTTCATTCCGCAATCATTGCTTGTACTTAGTCTCTTCATACATCCCTACCTCTTCCTTCACCCACACTAAATAGAATACATCTGACTTTTTTATTTACCATTTATCGATTTTTATTTTATATCTATTGGCCGCTACCGCCCTTGATGTATCTATTAAGGTGACTGGTTCATGAAAAGAGCAAAAGCTTGGAATACTCGTTGATTATTGTTTTATAATATTAATTGTGATAGCAAGACATAATCTTCATTTAACTCATGTTAAGGGGATATTCTTACGCGGTAATATTCGTTTTGGAATGATTAGTCAGAAACTGTAGGACATTTGTGGTATTTTTGGAATTGTCAATTATCTGTCTCACAACACGTTTTTTTGTTTTAATATGTGTCATTGAAAGAAAAATGGATCATCGAATTTCATCAAAGAATCATAAACGAATAGCTGATTCTAAATAATTTATGCCAATTTTTTTTGTTTCACTTGCAAATTTTGGACACCCTGTAAAAATTCTGAAAATATAATTTTAGGTAGTCTTGAATTATGCGTTCGCCGTAATGAAAATTTAAAAATAAATCACCTTTATGGGATCTTCTCTAGTTCACTGAAATTTTAAATCGATCGACAACACCATTAAGTGTAAAGAAATTAGCATAAAAATGTGTGTAAAGATTAGCTCTGAAATGTGACAGCTCAAAGTTAGTAATTAAATTCCTTAAAATACGTCCATGCGTAAAATTCATTCAGATTATATTTGGGCTTAATTTTTAGAGAATTTGCCATTTTTATTTCAACAACTATTGATCCAATTATAAATAATTTGTGTTAAACATTTACTACACCAAATTTTTACAGTGGTTTCAAAATACACCATATAAATAGCCGCTGTTGTAAGATAAGCTTGCAAGATGGAGTTTACTTTAGTAGTTACAGTGAGAAAAGAAGCTTGGAGAGTCAAGAGAGTGTTTCGGGAACGGTCTAATAGAATATTTTTTAAATGTTTATATTTTCCTTACCGTTATTATTAGTCCGTGTTTAAACTCTCGCCAAAATGGTCCAAAAAATGTGAGTTACAGTGCCATCTGTATCAGGCACATGAAAACAAAACTAAAAGGACGAATGAATATATTTCGCGAACGAGTTCAAAGTAAACGTGAATATTCAGTTTCTAGTTAATTTCAGTATTCTGTGTTGAATTGTTGTCGCACTACAGCAAAGAAACACGAAAATTTATTTATTATTAGATTTTATAAATCATGGCTTCCACATGCTGTCGTAAGATCATATCAGTCTCACTTTCAAAGAATTCTTTAGGTGCATATTATGGAGTGATAAAAAGAAACGTTCACGATGATAAGGTTCGGAGTAAGACTTACGATATAATTATAGCTGGTGGGGGAATGGTAGGGACTGCCATGGCATGTTGTTTAGGTTGGTATGTTTTAATTGGCAGTTAGTTAGGAGTCACCTATTTCCTTCTTGTTTTTATTTTGCTGTAAATATAATGGTGTTTTTCCGCGGAATTGACGTTATTATTTCCGTTTTTTTTTAAGTTTTTGTTCAGATTATTACGTGCACATTATTGTTCGATTGAAAGTTAGACGTTCTGCGCAATTAAGTTAATTCGTGTTTTATGTATACTGAAGTAGACTATCTGTCGTTTTCCAGGTAAGAATCCAAAGTTGAGTAATCACAAAATACTACTTCTTGAAGAAAGCCCAGAAAAAACATGGGAATTTAAACCTGAATACAGCAATAGAGTTTCTGCTCTTGGGAGTAACTCAAAAGCATTTCTTGACTCAATCGGAGCTTGGAGTCACATTGAGCAGTCAAGATTTAAAGAAGTGAAAAAAATGCAGGTGAGATTAAAGAAGAATATTTATCGGGAAGAAAGTGAACTCTCATTCTAGAAAATGACGCCAATGTTGATAATTGTCATAGTCATATCAATCGGAACTGTAGATCAAAACAAAGTGTTAGTGATATTCTATCAACATCTCAGCACAATGTAATATTTTCTGTCTGTTTGATATTTACTGAAAGTTCATTTAATATCTGAAGTAATCCAATACTATCACATCCTCCTACCACTTGGAGTGGGGCCAACTTCAATATTTCATTATAAATATTCGTAACTTAATGACAAACTTGTTCTAAGGGTTTATAGTGAACATTTTGTTGATAGATGTTATTAAGGTCATGGAGACGTAGTAGCCCATTGGGCAGAGTGCTGGGCTACTGACTGGCAGATTCAAGTGATTTCTGTGCACCCTCTGATTTACCCAAGCTATATGATTTTTCAAGTATCAGATTTCCCTGGGAAGGACCTAGGCCCTGCCTCCCCAATGAATGTGTGAATATTGTGTTTGACATAGGGCTTGATATGAGCTCCAACCTCACCCATCAAGCCACTCTGTAGGGTCTACACTTGAAGTGTTTAATCACAGCTCGAAAATTATTTTTCTAAATGGACAAAAGTTTGTTGCTTCGATCAGTAATGAAAATGAAACTGTATAATGGATAAAGTTGAAACTTAAACATAAGTCTAGTAAGAGATGAGGCTTATTTTTACCAAACCTTTTCTGATACCGTGTGTGCCATCTTTTGGTTTTACTAAGGAGTAATTTGACAACCCATATGGCCTTTTGATATCATTCTTCCATTTACTAAAGGTGCTGTTGGTTAAGGAAAGTCATAAGATACTTTTTCTAGTGTATTACCTTAGTCATATTTTATTCCATGTTGAATATATTTGTTAAATTTAATTAAATTTGTCAAATTAAATTATTTGAGTTGATTTGTTCATGACAAATGCCAAGTAACATGTATCCAAATCTTAAAATGTTTCCCTTAGGTTTGGGATGCTTTCAGTGAGGCAGTAATCACATTCAATGATGAGAATTTGAAGGATGACATCGCCTACATTGTGGAAAATGATGTGTGTATGTCTGCGATAAATAAACAATTAAAAGAGTCCCAAGGCCCTGTTGAAACACTATACAAGGCCAAAATAAAATCCCTCAATCTGCCATCAAAGACTGACTACAGTAAAACTGGATCTGTGAAAGTACAGTTGGAAGATGGAACTGTGTACTCATGTAATTTGCTGGTAAGGGACATATTTCCATTTATGCGTGAGGGATTGATGATGATTATTATATATATTTCTTGGGAGGTATATCATACAGTTTTCTTCTTCAATATCCTCGATGTTGAAATACATTTCAGATAGGTGCCGATGGTGCAAATTCTAGAGTCAGAAGTGCAATGGGTGTGAATTACCTCTCCTGGAATTATGGGCAAATGGGTGTTGTTGCAACTCTTCAACTTAGTGAGGTAAAGACATGGAGTATGTGTAATTTGATTGGATCATCATCTATTTAATGGTCTCCATGATTACTGAAAAGTTTTTCTTTACAGCCCACCAGTAATGTTGTTGCATGGCAGAGATTTTTGCCATCTGGTCCAATTGCATTATTGCCGGTAAGGTCCTCTCCGGATAAGTAAAAAGTAAAGAATAATTTAAAAGCCGAAATTATAAGGAAAATCCCAGCTTAGAAATGAGCAGGGTATTCAGAAATGTAAATTTCTTCACGTGTGGACTTATTTAGTTTTGCTTCAATTGGGTTGTGTGTACAGGAGAATTGGCTTCATTTTAGAATTTTTGAGAGAGAGATAACTGTGTCATTTCCTTTTAATAGTTGACTGATGAACTGAGCTCACTAGTTTGGTCCACTTCCACTGAAGATGCAAAATTGCTGCTAGGCCTTGATTCAGAGAGTTTTGTCGACTATGTCAACGAGGCTTTGGTATGTACTATTACACTTTATTAATGGCTACGTAATTTATAAGTTGATTTTTTGCAACCATTACAATAAGTTTTTCTTAAAACCATTATTGATATGTTCATTCTAAATTTTTCCTACTGTTGATCTGTTACTGTTAATCGCTGAGTGCATTGGTTTTCTCAGTCGACAGTTTCCCTATCTGGAATTCCAGTGAAACTCTCATCCAATAAAGGCAATTCTTATGGTTAAAACACCTAATCAGTGCTGAGACTAATGGGGAATGACCAATGTGGTGATTGTTTTATCCTGAACCATTGCGTTTGTTCACAATTTTTGGTTTAAAGTATTGGCAACTACACTCCAGAGTGCACTAGCATACATATACAGACATTGTTATTTCTCATTAATTTATTCTTTTATTAACTTTTTAATGTGTTGCATTTCTTTAATATAAAAAGTGCAATTCAAAACTTGACTTGTTGAAAGTTCATTTTTCCAAAGAAAGGGATCCTCATGATAATTAATTGTATGATGATAACATGGCAAAGGAGTGAGGCAAAAGGAAAGAGGACCAGAATGGCTTCAACTGGAATAAGGCTTTGGTTTCTTTTTCAGAGCAATGTAGTGGCTTCATTAATGATTCTTTTTTTTTGCTATGAGAAATAGACAATTTTTTAAAATGAGTTTTCACTTGATTTAAAAGATTTTGTTAAATTTACTTAAAGCTCCTAACTGCTACCCAAGGCATCTGAAGAGTAGAAAAAAAACAAATCTCAGTTATAAGTATGCTATACTTTACTGAGTTGATTTCTCTCTTAAGTCAAGCCAACCCCTAACTTCAATCCTTAGGCAAGTAAAATTCAAATAAAAAGGCATGAATTGCTAAAAAATTTCATTTTCCATTACCTATTCATTCTGCACTCTACATCTTCTGTGTTTTTTTCCATAAAGCCTCTTTTTTTGTATCCAATGCACCTTGCACTAATTTTTATGGATAAAAAAAACCTCAAAATAGGGATTTACGAAAAGAGGAACAAATACTATCAATTAATTTTGACTGAATAAGTTTATACATGTGAAAGTTAAAAAAAAAGTCTTGTGCGAACATTATTGTCACATTGCCTAGACATTAAAAAGTAATAGGTAGCTTCAGGTCTAACTGTATCTTTAAAGCCTATAACAAATAAAAAGTCCAATTTAAGAGTATTAAAATCATTCACATTAACAAAGACAAACCCAGATCCCTTGATTTCTAATCAGTGACACTAATACGTTCATTTTTCGTTAACCAAAGTGAAGGTGTTCAATTTACATGCTGTGAAATTTTTGCATTTTGGGACACATCAGTGGATGAGTCCATTAAAGTAACTTTCACAACATCTCTCACAGTTCATAGAATTTCCCAAAACCTACCATTGATAGCTAGATTGCCAAAATTATGGTGACCCTTCAATCAATCATTTACTTATTAAAAAATGGATATTAACTAAAATAAATATTTTGTAGCCATGTAACAATTTTTAAGAATAACTCTGGGCAATTTGCAGGAAAAAACTCAAGTCAATTTTGCTGAACTGCCTCATTTTCTATGGCTAAGCGAGTGCCAAAAAGAAAAAAACACTGAAATTCCAGTCAAATGATTATATACAAGTGTTCACGAGTCCTCTAAGCCATAATTTCATCCTACTCTTTTGCTTTCATGTGTTATTTATTTTTTTGGCATTAGGTATTTGTGTTAAACATAGGGAAGTGGAATATGTTTAAATTTTTTGTACCATTTTTGCAGTGGAAGCAGTACCCAATAGAAAAGCCTGTTGAAACTATAACAAAAAACCTGAGTAGCCTGTTGCACAACATTTTTGGACCTACAGCAGCTGCGGGAGCACGACAGTTGCCACCTAGCATCAAGTCTGTTGTTGAGGGATCCAGGGCAGCTTTTCCTCTGGGATTTGGCCATTCTACAAAATATGTGGGCCCAGGAGTTGCTCTAATTGGGTGAGGCTAAAATCGAAATCATAAGAAAATGGGGGAAGATTGTTCTTTGATTGCTTCAAGGTCTTGAAGTCTTAAGAGTACAAAATATTAAAATTTCCTCATCGCTAAATCTTCGGTATCAATCCGAAACACAACAGTAGACGACAAGTTCAGTTCATTTGGCAACCATCTTGATACTCAAACGACAGTCAGTGTCCAACAATTGTCAAACACGAGCCACATTGTTGTCAATTTTGCTGGTTGACGGCCACCCAGAGCATTGTTCATCATGAACTTCTTCCCAGCCCTCCATAAAGGCCTTTAACCACCTCGAAACTTGTGAGTAGGACCGAGCAGAGTCCCCGTAAGCCTCACGAATCATTTTGTTAGTCTCCTCAAGAGATATTTTCAGTTTAGCCCAAAACTTAGTAATCCCATAACATTGCTTGAACGTCGATTCCATTTTATTCCTGACACAATCAGCAGACAGAGGTTCACAATAAATGCCATCCTGCCACTTCTACAGTTTGGAGAACACTGAGATCGGTTTCATAGCAAAGCTTAGCGTCCCTACCCACCTATTCCAAGTGCATTTGTCCCACTCCAACCAATAAGATATGTTGTATACACATATGGATATATGTATAAGGGAAAGGGATAGGAACACATATAAAAGACAAACATGGGAAAGCTGGAATCAAGCAGATCACAAGTGCAAAAATATTTCCTTGACCAGGACTTGAACCACGGATCTTTCAACTTGCCGGACCGATGCTCTAACCACTTGAGCTATTGAGGAACGAAATATACACTGAAATCTGCACAGTGGGTTTATGCAACGAAATGCCCTGATTCTTTGCCCAGGAGATGTTTCACCCACCAAAGGAAAAATGGATGACACAGAGGAAAAGACATTAGGAAAGCAATCATATAATGTCATAAAGGATAGGAACAGTGAATTTCGTGGCATTCATAGCCAGAAGAAAGAGACAAGCCACATTGGCCAAATACACATTCAAACACAAAAACTCACCATACAGGCGAACAAATATTCATTCACAAGGAAATAGAGGTAAGAAAAAGGAATAGGAACAAATATAAAAGACAAACATAGGAGAGGTGAGAAAGGTGGAATCGAGCAGATCATAAGTGCAAAAATATGTCCTTGACTGTTACTTGAGCTATGGTTCTCTATGTCCAATGCTCTACCACCCACATCTGCTGTGTTTGTCTTTTATGTGTGTTCCTGTCTCTTTTACTAATATTCATGTATGAATATTTGTTCACCATGTGGTGAGTTTCCAGCCAAATCATGGCACTCAATCCTGCAATCGTAATTCATAATAATGCACTCAGATCGAACAATCACGAATCGGTGCATATAATTTATATAGTTCTTTGAGGCATGGGAAGAACTGGAGGTAGGAATGGAAGTCGGAGGGGAATTCGTAAAATCGGTTAGGTTTGCTGATGACCAAGCATTAGTTGCTCAGTCAGCCAAGGGGTTGCAAGCATTGCTGAGTGAATTGGAGGTTCAGTGTGATAGATATGGGATGAGAATCAATATTAATAAAACAAAGGTTATGCGATTTTCAAGAAAGAAAAAGGCTAAGCTAAACATTAAAATAAAAGGGGAAGAAATAGAGCATGTAGTACAATTTACATATCTCGGAAGTGTTTTAGACCAATATGGTCAAAGTGGTAGGGACGTAAGGAGAAGAATTGCGCTAGGAAAGGAGGCTTTCTCAAGGAGGAGGGAGTTGATGACGGGGACGTTGAGTAGGGATGTTAAGACAAGACTCTTAAAAACTCTGATATGGAGCATAGCTATGTATGGCGCAGAAACGTGGTCACTGAAGCAGGAGGATAGCCGTAGACTGGAGGCTTTTGAAATGTGGGTGTGGAGAAGAATGGAGGTGAAATGGACCGAAAGGAAAACAAATGAGGAAGTACTGGAGATGGTGGGTGAGGAGAGGGCTTTGTTGAGAGAAATCCAATGGAGGCAGGAAAAATGGATGAAAGGCGTATTGAGCGGTAGTGGAATGTTGAAGAAGGTAATAGAGGGGAGAATGTTGGGCAAGCGAGGAAAGGGCAGGAACAGGATAGGGATGTTGGACGGGATGAAGGGACGAAAGAAGTACACAGAGATGAAGAGGGACCTGATGTAGATTAGGTTGCTGGATTGGGTTTTGTTTGGAATTACAAAATGTTTATTTGATAGTTGTGTCCATCCGAAAACCTACCCTAACCAGTAGATCACCTAATAATAATGTAGTTCTTTATTTTTATTCACTAGTGCTAACTTTATATGCCTAAATATCTTAAGATATGATGAAACACGGAGTTTATTGTTTAAATGAATATATTCAAGTATGACTTTTCTATGCAATGCATTGATTTTTAAAGAATTTAATAATCCTACTGCTTAACCTGATGATGATTGCATTTCTTTTTTAACAATACAGAGATTCAGCTCATAGGGTTCATCCTTTGGCTGGGATGGGTGTTAACCTGGGTTTTGGTGATGTTGATTGTCTCCATAAGAAAGTGGCTGAAGCTATCTATAGTGGTAGTGAGATAGGTAAGAACATTTGAAGTGCCAATATTATTATTATTTGGTAACCCACTGTTTAAGATGGGCTTTGGTAAACACAGACTGTTCACCGCTACATTTTTTTTGCTTTGTCTAACCAGACACAGCAATAGTACACTACAGTAAACCATCATTCAGATCCACATACATTCTATCTACCTTCGTTTAGTTCAAAATACCTGTACTTCCCTTCCCCCTACCTTGTTTGCCTAATGACACCTCTCAATCACAGTCTTCAGCATCACATCGCCAGTCAGAGTGCTCTCCTTCCATCTTTCCTGTTTCATTTATATTTCTCCTGACAATCCTTTCCTCCCCATCATGCCTAATACTTCAGTTACTTTTTCTTAAATCCATTTTGATTGTTTTATCCTTTTCCTCACCCACGCCTCAAAAGCCCCAATGTAAACATATCATCTAGCTTCAACAACCTTGTTTCCACCCTGTACGAAACCACACACACCAAAGTTTTCACTAGTCTTTTCTTGAAATTCTTAGTCAATTTCCTCCTCATTTGACAAAGCTTCTTTTCCTAATGCAATTCTTTTTTTTGAAGTTCTTACTACTTTCACCATTTTGGTCCAAAACACTTCTGAAATACGTAAACTGATCCACCTAATCTAGTTTATGCCCTCCTGTTTTAACAATCAACTTAACCTTTCTCTTTATGGAAAACTGCATAACCTTCGTTCTATTTACATTTATTCTCATCCCATATCTATTGCACTAAATTTCCAATTCACTCAGCAATTTAGCCTATAAAAAGCTAGCCTTTAGTAACCCTTTGGCTGACTGACAAACTAAAGCTTGGTCGTCATCGAACCTGATTTTTTTTAATTTCCCACCCAATTTCATTCCTACATCCAGTTCTTCCAACACCTCTTTAATCATTTCATGTTGAATAGCACCGGTGACAATGGGCAACCCTGCCTTACTCCTCTTCCTAACACTGCCCATCCGGACTCTGTCCTCCACCTGCACCTGAGCAGTCTGAAACATGTTCAGGTTGCCAGTTAGCCTCCTACCCCTCCAATCTATTCCTATTTTCTGCAATGTGTTCATTATATTTTCCCAATAAACTCTTATCATATACCTTCTCAAGAGCTACAAAGCACACAAATGAATCCTGATTGCATTCCATGTTTCTCCATCAGTGACCTCATTACTGCTATGACATTTTGACATGCCTCTCCTCCTCCTATCATCCTATCAGTTCCCCACCTTAGTTTATTGAATCTTTTTAATTTCTTCTGCATAATTCTGCATTTTCATTATTATAGTTCCTTCTTGTTTTCCTATTATTTTGTTTGTTGCTTTTGATATTTCATTACTGATATGTTCCCATATTTGTTATTTTCACTCAGCTCCCTTTCCTCACTCATGATTTTCTTTCTCTACAGCCTGCTGATAATCCTTTCTTATCATTCCAGTTAATGCTTCCGCATTCCATATCCTTAATGATCTGAATCTATATCCACTCCCAGGAAACTGTGGGATTTAATTATGCTGTACCTAAATTTGTACCGAACCATAATATAATCTGATATCTTTCTAAATTCTTGAGCATTTTTCACGAATACCTATTCCTTTTATGGTGTCTGGACCAAGTGTTTATTATGGTTAACCTGTCTCTGGCAGAAATCTATTGCTTGCTCCCAGCATCCATTCCTATTCTATTTATCTATGTGAATTTCATTTTTTTTTGGACTTCTGGGCCTCTAAGTTGAATTCCCTCATATGCTTCTAATCTTATTTGTGGAAGTTTGAGTATAGGGATGAAAATTATTTAGTTTTTCCTTGGCCAACTGTTTATGGTTAGGCTTGTTGGCAATACAGAGTAAACTTTGAACTAAAACTCAAAAATTAAACTCCTCTTATGATTTTCTTGTCAAATTTATAGTGAAGAGTGATTAATATTTTAATACAATTTAAAACTTTGGAAATGGCTGCCAATTTAACAAAATAATTGAAAGCATAGGATAGAATGGGCCACAGCTAGCCAGAGTGGAATTATAGTTTCCAGAACAGATGTGTCATGAAGTGAATAGCAGAATGTCAAAGTATTTTACTCAGAAAGCTAAACTAATTTTGTTGCCAGGAAAGAAATGACGGGCGAAGAATGAAATTTAACAATGGATTGCATATGAAAATTAAAATAATGCGGTGAATAATAAATATATAATAATAGTCCAGTTAATAAATGATTTGTTGCATAGTAAAACTATGTATTTACTCGCCTTAAAGGAGAATATGAAATTCTCAGGTCTAATGAATGCAAGATAAATAGTATTGAGAAAGTACGGATAGTAAAAAATGTTTTAATTAAAAAATTAAATACAATTTACTACTTTTTATTTTGTTAAATAAAAAACCTTTAAGAAAGTTGTGGTATTTCGAGCTTGTATTTCTAATAAAAGTGCATCAAAGCTTCAAGGGACTTAATTATCTTTATGATTATAATTTTGCTAAAATTTTAAGGTACTAAGAAGAGGGAATAGTGCGGAAAAGCGAGTCTACTGTATCTAAATGTAAAACTTGAAAACGTGAACCTCCTCGGGTTTCCCACAAAAATTAAGGATAAAAGTTTGGGGCATTTTCTGGTCTTCCAGACCAAAGTCTTTGATTTTTACAGATTGCTTCTCCAAAATTTATGTTATAGGCATATTTACGAAACAATGCTTAAACTTTTGACCTCTATAAAAGTCTTAACTCTACTGAGATGTAATGAAAGTTAAGAGCTTTAGAGGAAAAAATAGGAAATATTGTACATGAAAAATGATTTTAAAACATTTAAGTCAACTGTAAGAGCCGAATTAAACTAAAAATACATGTAGTCAAAGAGTTATGACTGGTTAAGGGATTTATTCGATTCCAAAATTCACCTAATCAACAAATAAATTTGAAATTTTCTGAATTTCCTCTCTCAGGTTCTATTCAGTTCCAAAGAATGCTCTATGATTTCACTACATAACTTCCAGAATATTTTCAAACTTTTCAAGTCCAGGTAATTCAGGTCCTTTGTTGACACTGATAGCAAAATTACTCTCAAGCTACAAACTGCATCATTTTTTACCGCGGAAATGTAGAACTCGGGGAAAGTTGTAAGGATGTTTTTCTGTTCATTTTGTCCATTCAGTTCCCATTGCTGCTGAGCTAAGAGACACAAAAATTATAGAGTGATGCTGAAACTTGGCTCAATTAGAGAGCCTAAAATTTGCACATGCGATCAGAATAAAAGCCAAGATAGAAACTGAACTGATTTTGGTAAAAGCACATAAGTGGTACCACATTTAGGTTCCCTATTAAATACCCCAATATTTGTGGCTGGATGAGCTATTGCTATTCATAAAATTCCAAAGATGTACATAGTTGACATGAACAAACTTTCATTTAAGAAGATTCAGTGTCAATATATTAAACTACCATATTTATTGGTGTATAGCATGCATCTATATTGTAATTAATCAATTTGGATTCTAATGAAAAATGCTGCGATTTATTTAATCAAGTTTAAATTTTAAAAAAGAGTCCATATAACACTGGTTTTGAGCCCAAAATATTAAGAAGAAAGCACGTGTAATATGCAGATAAATACAGAATGTATGCAAATATAGGATTACACTCTCTGCCTAGCTGTTTTGATATTGCTAAATTGTCAAGCAAGAATAAATTTAGTATCTCCTTGTTTGTTTGGCTTTTCCTTAAATCTTAAAGACTAACATATTGTTGATAGCTATCTAAATAAATCTTCGTGTGAATCTTTATAGAAATTTCTTCTACATTTCAGGAAACTCTCAATACCTCCTTGAGTATGAGACTGAACGCCAAAGGCACAATTTTCCCCGAATGGTGTTCATAGATGCTCTGCACAAATTATATGGCACATCGTTCATGCCAGTTGTGCTGTTGAGGAGTGTGGGCCTCCAGCTAACTGATGCGCTTACTCCGTTGAAGGTGGGTGTCATTATGACTTAATATAGAGGTATCTGGATGAGTTGTTGTATTGTATATCCAAAGACATTTATGGGCGACCTTGATTGAATTTTAAAAGCATTCCCTTGGAAACAAAACTTTCTTCCTAGTCTTTACTAAATATGATAGCCAGATAGATATGGAAATTTTTGTAACACTGTTTGATTTATCTTTGTTCCTTTTCAGAAAGTAATAATGAAGCAGGCTGGTGCTTGAACAAAAGTGGATGTCAAGCTTTGTAATATTGAACGCAGTTTTCATGTAAAAAAAATCTGTAAACTTAACAAATCAATAAACTTGTTAAGGCAATAATTATATTGAGATATTGATCTCAAGGGTATAATGAAGTGAAAGAATTTGAAAGTAAAAAACCATTCTTATCGAGGTAATCTATCTCACCCTTCATTATATAAATAACCTAATACACCTCATAGATTGCCTACGCCAGTGTTTGTGAAAGTTGGTTACCAAGAAATTCCGGCCACTGCAGTGTTTGACTAGATAGTTAGTTTTAATGGAAAAGTTAAGGTCTTACCTTGAATTAAGTTCTGAAAAATGCCAAAATTTGATGACCAGGTATCATTTAAGTGTTTTATTATTATATACAATGACAGTCTTTTGAATGAAAGTGGATCACACTGTTCACAGTACACTTGTGGTAGTTTCATTTAAACAGAGCCTAACAGATTCTTGGCCATTCATCACTGTTCCACCAGGTAATTAAATACCTTCAGTTTTTTCAACTGAATCTGAAATCCCATCTAAATCAGTATCAGTCACTGGGTCTTCCTCATCAATATTCCCAAACTCTTCTTCATGAATTCCCTCTGGATTGTGGTCAATGTACGACCTAAGAAAATAGGTATCCATAGAACTCAAAAATGGGCAGTGATCATACTCTGGCCATTGAGAAAACATTTGAAACAATTTCAGCATCTCTTGTGGAGAAAGTTCACCAAACTCTGTTACAATACTCAAGTTGTTGAAAATTAGTCTTGGTCCACAGCCGGGAATCCATTTTCTGAAAAAGTTCAATTAACCATTCAGTATTCGTAGCATGTGCCGCGAATGTTATTATTAGGGGAATTTGAAAAACATGCTCTTTCATTTGGAGTGGCCTCGAAAAAACAAGTTGTATCAGAATTCAATTGGAGCATAAATATATTTAGAAGGCAACAAACTGTTAAAGAAATTTCATCCAATAGAAAGATTATTTTGAAATATCTTCCATGGGGGTTAAGTGATAGATTACATAGATATATAGCAAATTTTAGGATAGCATAGTAACACAGTACACTGAATTCATACTATTCAGAGTAAATTATCTATCAGATTAGACCGAATTGAGTAACTTCAGGCGTGATGTGGTGGAAGTCAACCATAATGAATTCACTCAGCACTTTTCCACTTGATAAATCAAGTGGAAAAGTGCTATGATCAGTTATTCATTATGTCGTATTGAAGTGAAATCACAGTCTAAGATTACCGTACATACATGTAAGCCCAAACTAATATGACACACGGGATCTCTTATAACTTACTGAATTACAGTAAACCATTCTCCAACTCCCAATTTACTTCCTTTGCCTCCCTTTGTTTATTCCATTCAATATGCCTATTGTATATCCCCTCAAGGGATCAATGAAACGGAAGGGTCATTTCCAAAATGCAGTATTGGCCCTTACTTTTTCTTCTCTCATCTATCTTCCTAACCATCTCTCCTATAACCCAAAGCTTGCAAACTCTTTTCCCATTAGTCATTTGTTCCATTACATTTGTGGCTTTCATTAAGCCATTTTTTCCCATCTTTCTTCTACTATACCTGCTCAGTACTGTTCCTCATTCAGAATGTTATCAATAGCTTCCTTATATTCATTTTTTGCCCGAGTCAAAACTTCAACATTCTATATCCTTAATTTTTCCCCTTCTTTATCCTCTTGAATTTGACATTTCATTTTATGAGCACTAAATTATGATCCGAATCACTGAATAAATAACCTTGGTGCTTTTTATTTTCAAATATACCAAGTTTATTTATTCAGTGATCATGACTTTCACAAAGCAGAGCCACAAACCATCGAATTCATATGATCTGAACACCCATTCAATCTTGGAAAACTATGTAAAATGATGATGCTAAATAAGGAATGCAATAAGAAGAGGTAATTTCAAGCAAAAAATTATTCGTAACAGAATGTATTCTTAACAGCCAGTAAAACATATGCATTCAAGAATAAAGGGTAACCAATGGCTTTAACATGATTATAATGTTCTAACTAAAGCCAATTTTAGCCAATCAGGAAAATTGGATAAGGATAATTTATTTCAAATGGGAGGAGATTGAGATATTGACTAAACATGTTTCATGTTGAAAAAGAAATGAATTTGAAAATAATGCACAACTTCAGTGATTAAGATTCAACTCATTCATGTTCTTAGAAACATGATTAATTAATTTTTTATGTTATACATAATAGGAGCGAAAAATAGATTTTAAGTGCAATCCAGAAATTGACAATTTATGAGTATATATATCTGAGACACCAGTAATTCTTAAGACTCCACTGAAAGTGACCATAAAATATCATCAGGCAACATTACTTAAATGTGAATTTAATCACCACCATTAGTTATCAATCCTAGATTTGAGTAGGTAACAGATGGAAAAGGAATTCTTCCAGCTGCAAACCTCTTTATATTTCATCATTTTATGGGTGGATTTAAATATGCATTTACAAAACATAGGAATCATATCTGGGTTTTCATAAAGGGCAGAGAAACAAGATCACAAGAAATAAGGGTTAATTAGTTTTTTTTAGTACACCAGGAAAAGTGTTTGGTAAATTTCAATTGGAAGATTGTGCAGAAAGGAGTTCAACAAAATCTGGTGAGTGCAACAGGTTTTTATGTCTGGTAGGGGATGCACGGAAGTGTAAACGAAATTATGCGGTTCATTGCTTGATTTGGAGAATGCATGTGATGGGGTAAAAGTAAGAAAATTTTAAGAGAATATGGTAATGAAATAGAAAGGAAAACAAACAAGGAAGTGTTAGGCATGGTGAGTGAAGAGGATCGGGAATTGTGGGAGGAGAAATCCAAAGGAGGCAGGAAAAGTGGATGCAGAGAGCATTTTGATTGGCAATCACATGTCTGAGACTGTTATAGAGAGGAGAATGTTTGGCAAGCAAGGAAGAACAAGGAATAGGACTGGGATGTTAGATGGAATGGAAGGGAAGAAGGAAGCATACAGCAATGATGAGGGGTTTAATGCCCTAGGGTGGATTTTGGGGCATGTAAATTTACCATCATATTATCCAAAACCTAACATAACCAGAGGAATACTAAATAAAAATAATGGTCTTGGTTGAGCAGTTATTGACAACTACTAAAAAGCAATGTATAAACTTAGTAGGACTATTTATTAATTAAACTTGGCAATTTTCCACTAAATAAAATTTTTTAATATGACTGGTTTCGATGTAACTACGAGGGTCATCCGGAAAGTAGTACCCGTTCGTGAAATAAAGACACAAAAGTAAATATTAACAAACATAAAAAATTTTATTTGAAAGAGGATACTTTAAACTACTTCTCAACATAATCTCCAAGCAAATTAAGGCATTTGTCATAACGTGTGACAAGTTTCTGTATTCCTGCTGCATAGTCCTTCGCCGCCAGCTCATTGAGATACAGGGTCACTCCTTCTTTAAGTTCTTCATCGCTGTCAAATCTTTTTCCTGCCAAAAAGTCTTTAAGCTTTGTAAAGAGATGAAAATCTGAAGGGGCCAAGTCCGGGCTATACGGTGGATGGTCGAAAGTTTCCCATTTGAATTGCTGCAAAAGTTTTTGTGTTATCCCAGCTGCATGAGGCCTGGCATTGTCATGAACCCATCTTGCGAGGGACCCATCTTGCACAAATTTTTGCATAATGCAGATGGTGTTTAACAATTTCATGAACAATTGTTCGAGAAACATTGGGAAAATGCTCACAGATGTCATCAATTGTGACGCGCCGATCGTTCCTCACGAATTCGTCAACTGAGCTCACCAGTTGGTCTGTAATGACAGACGGTCTCCCCGAACGCTCATCGTCGTGTGTGTTCCCCCTCCCCATGTTGAAGTTGCGACACCACCGCCGAACAGACGACTCGTCCATTACATTGTCTCCATACACCTCCTTTAATTGGCGATGAATATCACATGGGCGAACGTTTCTTGCATTGAGGAATTTAATCACTGCCCTCACTTCACAACTGGCGGCGTTCTCAATTGTTTTAAACATTGTAAACAATCACAGAAACAACACAGGCAATGCTAGCGTCACGCAACTTGGCTCAGAGAAGGCAGACAAGCCACTGAAGCTATCTGACCTCGTCCAGCGGCTACTCGCGTCGTCAGCACTTCATGCGGCACGAACGGGTACTACTTTCCGGATGACCCTCGTACATCATCTTCTGGTAGTTACATCAAAACTGGTTGTAATGCAACAATTTCAGAGAGTAAAAATCATTCGCCTTGACCGGGATTCGAACGAATGATTTTTACTCTCTGAAATTGTTGCATTATAATGCACACATAGTGGATGACTCCATTAAAAGTTACTGTTGCGGCATCTCCCGCAGTTTCTTGAAAGAAACTGGTTGTATTAAAAAATTTTATTTTGTGGAAAATTGTCAATTTTAATTAATCACAATATTCCACCATATCATGCCTGAAACATCTCTATTTATTAGTAGGACTAGAATATTAGTGAGTGGGGTCTTCAGTGAATAGTTCAAAATAAAGACAAAATTTTTCCTTTGTAATGCCCAAGATAAAGGGCAACATATATGACGATTTATGACATATAGTATTCAGGGTGACCAGCAACCCTTCCAAATCTGGAATAAAAGAAACTTTGAAAAAATCCTGAAATGTAACAGTTAATCCTTGAAGCTTTATTAATTCAATATCTACCCATGAAAGCCTATGCTACATGGGGAAAAAAGGAAGTAAAAATGGTAGCAGAAAACCTTGATAAACATTTTTATCCTTTAAAATCTGGAATGTGAAACCATCTAATGCAGGTTGCTCTGATATTGCATTAAATGGGTTAATTGAAAGTTTGTGTCTTTGCTTGGTAAAATGAAGGAATAGTACTGAAATCATTTCCTCTTACAATTCTTATTCCTAAACATGTACTTTCTTTTCCAATTTCATTTCTTCTAGGGTGGAATAGTTTTGGTATTCATCTTATGAAGGGGAATAGGTTGGTGAGTGCTGGGGTTTCTGTGATGATTACACTCAAAAAGGCAGAAAAAATAGTTTAAAAATGAAGTCGCATCAAGTTGTCTCCAGAGGTTTGGTAAACGGAGAACAAGAATAAGAAAATTCAAAACTAATCAATCCCATACCAATAACTCAATTCTTCCATAGTTTAATTTAAAAAATAAAGGGAGCCCCATTTAAATTCATATCAATTTTGGTAAAAAACAGTTCTTCGATCTCCTGAACTTTTTAGAAGGTTTTTTTGGGCTTGGACCCCTGTCGCAAGTTGAAAGAAATGGTAATGTCTGGTGGGTTGTTACACTCAATCATGTACTCCCTAAAAGACTGTTAAATATAAAGTTTTGTACTGTTCACGTAAGAATTTCTATCTATCATGCCCACAAAATACCTATCATATATAATATATACAGACATAAAGACATCTTTTGAATAAATGATTAGTATGTATTCACCATTTTCATTTTTTATGCCCAACATACTTCAAAACTCCTATTTCTGATTGAATCTCAAAGCCTAATTTTTTGTAGCACTAGTGTTTATGGGAAGAGACCAACAACTCAGGCTATTTGTACCATTAGGGATGGATAGAAAAAGATGAAGGGTGGAGAGAAACCCTGGCGTCGGGGTTCGCAGCTTAATGTTCCATCCGACAGATGGCGTACTCACTCAAAGTACCCTCCACAAAGCAGGAATCGGGAAACCACTGAAAAATGTCATGGCAAGGAATCGAACCCAGGCTCTCAGGATGGGAAGCCAATACATTAGGCACCGCACCATCCCAATCCCCTAATTTTTTTGTTTGACCATTCATGTCAGTTCAACCAAGTCATGGCACCCAACACCTCAAATTTTTATGAAACTTGGCATGTTTTTTTCTTCTTTCATTAAAATAGCCATGCCAAATTTTATTTACATTGCTCAAATAGTTTTCATGATATAACCTCCCAAATTTTAAGTGAATTCACAATGCTCATTTCCTGACATGCTAAGCAATTTCACTCGAATATCAACCAAATCAAATAAAAAATTAAACAGATTAATCAGAACATGAGGATTCCAGGAGAAATGATGGACTCTTACCATATCTGCTTTAATGCCAAAACATCATAATGTCTTGGCTACATTTTTTTAAAAAGCGTGCTAATCATTAATTTAACTATGATCCAAATGAAATGAGATAATCCTAAGTTCTCCCTTTTTTCATAACCTCAAAGAGATGTTTTGAATGAAAACGTGAGTTTCTCCTCTCTAATTATGGAAAAAGTGACTCCATGGCTGTTCAATGTGTTAAAATAAATTTATTTCTAATTATTTATCAATATATGGACATGATAACCACTTCTCTCATTAATACCCAACTACTGTCAATATACCATCCCTAAAATCCAATAACTTCAATAAGAGACTTAAAAGTAAAAGAGTTATAAAAGCACATTATACTTCAGTAAGAAAATTCAAATTTCAAGACTTCTTGAATGTTTGCTGGAAGAATTATGCAAATGGCACGTATTATGCAAGTCTGGGTTGATCTGTACTATTCCGAACAGAACGAAAGTGGTCTGCTCACCTAACAAAAATTCTGCGCTTATAACCTCCATCATATGAGTGCTTAACCATAGGGAATCCTTAGGGAACCTCCTTGTTATTTGCAACTACTAAGCTAACCAGTAAATTTCTCCATAACAGTTATATTAATGGAATTCGACTTTAACAGTTCCAACTTAATTTTTTCTACAATTCCAGTACTTACAGCCTGGTGTTGAGATGAGTTATTTCACAAGATTCATCGTGCACACAAGAATTCATTTCTTTTTTACGACTTCCTGGGGATCGGGATGGTGCGGAGGCTAACATACAGGCTTCCCACCGAGAAGACCCAGGTTCAAATTCTGGAGACAACAAATATTTTTCAGTGGTATCCCGAACCCTACTTGAGGTGCTTTGTGGTGAATCCTACTTGTGGTGCTTTGAATGAGTACGACGTCCGTCGGATGGGATGTTAAACTGCGGACCCCTTGGCACCTTTCAACAAGAGCAGGCTAATGCCAACGTCGGGTTTCTCTCCACCCTCCCTTACCCACCCTTCCTTTCCCACCCATCCCTAATGGTGCAAATGACCTTAGCTGTCGGTTGCCTCCCCATCAAAACTAACTAAAATTTTTACAACTACCCCTAACATAAAATATAATGGAGAAATTAGGTAATATGGAAGTGACATTTGCAGTAGTTTAATACCCTCACCAATAGTTTAAAATATGGGATTTAAGTACTTACCATCTTACGAATTAAATTTATAATGACCAAACCAATACAGGATGAAGATTTGAATAGAGGAACAGTATTTCTGGAATTTTGTTCTCCCAGGTGAGGCTTTCCACAATCCAGGAGAAACTGTACATGCACACAAAAATTCAAAAGAGATGGAATCCCCATGCTCTGTTCATAAAAATATTACATCATTAAAGTATGAGATACAGAGAAGAAGGTAAAGTACAGCGCTCCATTTCTAATAATTGTATAAGTTGAGGAAACATCAGACCAGCATGCCAAAGAATATGTGCACTAACATTAAAAAATGGAGATACATTATGAACCTCTTCCCGGCCCTCCTTGAAAACATTTAACCACCTCGAAACTTATGAGTAGGACAGAGCAGAGTCCCGTAAGCCTCACGAATCATTTTGATAGCCTCATCAAGAGATTTTTCAGTTTAGCACAAAACTTAGTAATCACGCAACTTGAATGTCGATTCCATTATTTTCATGACGTAGTCGGCACGCAGAGGTTTACAATATATGCCGTCCTGTCATTTCCTCAGTTTGGAGATCACTGAGATTGGTTTGGCAGCAAAGCTTAGTGTCCCTTCCACTTACTCCAAGTGGATTGAACCCACTCAGACCGATAAGATATTATATATATATATATATCCCTCCCATGGACTACAACCTTGTCGTGGTGGAAGGGCTTGTGTGTTCCGATGACCCCTAGAGCTGTGCTGGCGGGAGTAAATATAATTGCTCCTGGAAGGGTCACCCATGCCAGATAGGTCAAAGGTTAGGAGCCAGACAAAAGGTAGTCCACGCAGCGTCTGTTCCTCAGTGAGGTGGCTGCAATGGCGTCTGACCCCAGTGGGGCGGCCATTAAGTGATGGTGTCACGTTAAAAACACTATTGAGGAAGGCAACGGGAAACCACCTCAATTATGATTCCCAAGAATATAATGATGGGCACTATAGATAATATGAGTCCTGGCAACTACGGGACTCGGCCCAAGAGGCCGTGTGTCGTGCCCGGCAGCGGGAGAGGCAAGGCTTCCGCGGTCGTCATCCCACGAAACCCTTGCAGGGGAGAAATAACTTCAGCAGGACAGAAGACTCAGAAGAAGGCGAAAGTAGTTAGAATAGGAACCTGGAACGTCAGGACAATGTTGAGGAGAGGCAAATTAGAAAATATTAAGCGAGAGATGGAAAGAGGTAACATAGATGTTTTAGGCCTCTGCGAGGTGAGATGGAAGGATAGCGGGGATTACTGGAGTGACAATTATAGAGTAATATACAGCAGCGGGGACGAGAGCCAACGAGGGGTTGCCGTAATTTTAAATAAAGGGGTAGGAAGAAGCGTAGTCAACATAGAGCAAGCGACAGATAGAATTTTACTTGTAGACATTAAAGCAGAGCCGACGAACTTGGTCATTATTCAGGTATACATGCCACCGAGCAACCACAAGGAGGAAGAAGTCGATAGGATGTATGATGAGTTAGAGGATATAGTCGCGAGTGTTCCTGCAGGGAAACATTTGATAGTGATGGGGGATTGGAATGCGACAGTAGGCGAAGGAAGAGATGGTGGTGAGGTGGGGGACTATGGGTTAGGCACGAGGAATGAACGCGGGGAGAAAGCAATTGAATTCTGCAGGAGACAGGGGTTAGTCATCACCAACACATGGTTTAGACACCACAAAAGGCGTAGGTATACATGGAAAATGCCAGGTGACTCAGAAAGGTATCAGTTAGATTATATTATGGTTAGGCACAGGTTTAGGAACAGTGTGATAAATTCGCACAGTTTCCCAGGAGGGGATGCGGACTCTGACCACAATTTAGTTTATGAAATGTAATGTTCGTTTCAAGAAGATAAGGCAAGGGCGGCGGGTTAAAAAATGGAATTTAGAAGCAGTAAATGAATTAACGAGGAAAGAGTATCAGGAGGCTGTAGAGAAAATGATGGATGACGGTAAAGAACTGAGTGCTATCGAAGAAAAATGGGAATGTATCAAGAAAGGGATATTGGAAGCCGCCAAAGACACTATAGGAACCATTAACGGGAAAAGGATAAGGAAACCATGGGTAACGGATGAGATGATTGCAAATATGGATGAGAGAAGAAAATGGAAGAATGTAAACACAGAGTTAGGCAAAATGAAGTACAAAGAGTTAGACAATAAATTGAGAAGGGCCACAAATAAAGCAAAAGAAGAATGGTGGAAAACGCAATGCGAGGATATGGAAAGTTTACAGAAGAAGGGTGAAATTGGTGCTCTATACAGCAAGGTTAAGTTATTATCGGGAAGTAAGAAGGCAAGATCTGTGCTAACAGTTAAAGATAAATGGGGTAAGATAATAGTTGAACCAGGAAAAATCCAAGAGAGATGGAAGGAATATATAGAAACACTGTATGGTAAAGAACTTAGGCCGACAAGGTTAGACATAGAAAAGGAACATGACGTAGAAGAAGATAGCTTAGGTCCAGGCATACTCGACGATGAAATAGAAAGGGCATTAAAAGAGATGAAAGCAAATAAGGCTGTGGGGGTGGACAATATTCCTGTAGAAATGTTGAAATGGTTAGGGAAAGGTGGGAAGAAGGCCATATATGGACTGATTCGTAGTATCTATGAGGAAGGAATCTGGCCGGAAGATTTTGTGAGATCGGTGTTAGTTCCTATTCCAAAAAGGGCAAAGTCTACGTCATGTGAGGATTACAGAACAATAAGTTTGATATCCCACGCAGCTAAAGTTATTCTCAGGATCATCAACAAAAGGATAGAGAGTAAGGCAAATGATTACTTAGGGGATGATCAGTTTGGGTTCAGGAAAGGAAGATGTACGCGTGATGCCATTGCAGTAATGAGATCACTAGTCAAGAGGAATATAGAATACAATCAGGACGTTTTTGCCTGTTTTGTAGATTTCGAAAAAGCGTTTGATAGAGTGAATTGGGAAAAATTAATGTGTGTATTGCGGAAGATAGGAATGGATTGGAGGGACAGGAGACTGATCCGCAACCTGTACATGTCTCAGACTGCTCAGGTGCGAGTAGGGAACGGAGAGTCCGGATGGGCAGTGTTAGGAAGAGGTGTAAGGCAGGGTTGCCCATTGTCACCGGTACTGTTCAACGTATATGTAGAGGAAATGATTAAAGAGGCATGGGAAGAACTGGAGGTAGGAATGAAAGTCGGAGGGGAATTCGTAAAATCGGTTAGGTTTGCTGATGACCAAGCATTAGTTGCTCAGTCAGCCAAGGGGTTGCAAGCATTGTTGAGTGAATTGGAGGTTCAGTGCGATAAATATGGGATGAGAATCAATATTAATAAAACAAAGGTTATGCGATTTTCCAGAAAGAAAAAGGCTAAGCTAAATATTAAAATAGGCGGGGAAAAAATAGAGCAGGTAGAACAGTTTACATATCTCGGAAGTGTTTTGGACCAACACGGTCAAAGTGGTAGGGACGTAAGGAGAAGAATTGCGCTAGGCAAGGAGGCTTTCTCAAGGAGGAGGGAGTTGACGACAGGGACGTTGAGTAGGGATGTTAAGACAAGACTCGTAAAAACTCTGATATGGAGCGTAGCTATGTACGGTGCGGAAGCGTGGTCGCTGAAGCAGGAGGATAGACGTAGATTGGAGGCTTTTGAAATGTGGGTGTGGAGAAGAATGGAGAAGGTGAAATGGACCGAAAGGAAAACAAATGAGGAAGTACTAGAAATGGTGGGGGAGGAGAGGGGTTTGTTGAGAGAAATCCCATGGAGGCAGGAAAAATTGATGAAAGGCGTATTGAGCGGTAGTGGAATGTTGAAGAGGGTAATAGAGGGGAGAATGTTGGGCAAGCGAGGTAAGGGTAGGAACAGGATAGGGATGTTGGATGGGATGAAGGGAGGAAAGAAGTACTCGAGATGAAGAGGGACCTGATATAGATTAGTTTGCTAGGTGGGGAGTCACAAAATGTTTATTTGATAGTTGTGTCCATCCAAAACCTACCTTAACCGGTAGATTACCTAATAATAATAATATATATATATATATATGAAATATCTTATTAAACATAATATAAACCATAAATACAGTAATCAACCTGAAGGTCGGTTTAGTAGGTGATGGTAGAGTTCACTCAGTACTAAGCCTGATCGCGTGTGAATATTCACACATCAGGGTAGGGGGACCAGTTCCTTTCCCTGTGCCAGTTATGGTTTCCCAGGAAGATCTGGTGCCCGAAAAATCATATAGCTTGGGTGGAGCTGCAGGTGTCCAGAGTGCCTTGCCCAGGAATCGAACCCAGGGCCCTCCGGTCAGTAGTCCAACGCTCCCCCTGGACCACCGCGACCCACATAATAGAATACACTCACATAATTGTCATTTTATCGTATTGATTACAAGAAATGATTATTGGTACGTAAGGAGAATACATACTCGAGAGTGGGTATAACTTGATTACTCCGAACTGAAAAGCATTGGCGTACAAAATGCCAAAGAGCCTTGAGATTTTCAGCACCCTGGACTATCTCATGCAAATCTTTGCGGGGTGTAATTTTTACCAAGTACATAAAATCTGGATCAATGTTAATAAGCTGCAATGAAAAGGACAAACTGTAAATCTTTGACTCAATTTCCACTGGAACTCCCAAGTATAGCTAAAAAAAATTATATTACCTTTGTAGGGGATTTAATTTTCTCTGATGGCAATTGTTTCACCCATGGGATAAAATCCTTCCTTGGTAACAAACACAGAAATTGCTTCTCAAAGAGAATTTGAAATAAGACAGATGAAGCATGGTAAAATTTATAACCAGCTGAGCCATCGCAGGTAACACGCTGAAGTTAAATAATTAAAATTAAATAAAATGATTAACACTTGAAAACATAATAAAATAATATTTTTCAAATGTAGATAATAAATCTATCTTACGTGATAATCATATGGTCTCATTGCAAGATACATTTCCAACCGACCAAGTCGAAGAAATCCCTTTTGAAAAGCCAAAGCAGCAATCAAATGATTTATAAATAATTTGTTAGGAGAGGGGACAAATATCTTCATAGGAGGTCCTAATAAAATTAAAATACATGGTAAAGACAATAAAGAATCTGTTCACAATTCCAACATTAGATGGGTACTATTTTCATAATACCGTCAATCCACGGTTTTGGATTTACATGGCGCATTTTATTCAGAATAATTTTTTCATCAAAATAATCCAAAAGTACTCGTTTCCAGATCGAAAAAAAATCATACTTGTGCAAAACTAATCTGTCAGATTTTTGTACAAGTTCCTGAAACAAAGTTCGATAATAATTAAACATGTTTGACCACATTTTATTCAACCACGATGATTTACTTTCTTGACACTCACATTCATCACATCCCAAGTTACTGCTTGAAAAGCATGTACCTCGCATACCCTCTTTTTAAGTAGGGCTTCCGTTACTACACCCAATCCTGGGTTTACTTCAAGTACTGGAGTATTAACATCGTCTTGAACCACACTCGCTGCGATAGTATCTGAAACATCGGCGTTATTTTTCAAAGGAATTCATAAAATCCATCAGTAATAACGGCCCTTAATACATCATACCTGCAGTACTTTCACCAACCACATACAAACTTTCTATATGATTGTAGGACTTGGAAATATATTTTTCAGGTATGGACTTCTCGTCTAGTTTGCTGTTATGTTGTTTCAAATAAGAAATAACATTTTCTGAATGACGCTGTCTACTTTTGGACAACTTACGATTCTTTGTCGATAGTTTTTCAGTATTGTTTATCTCAGGCAGACTTTCCTTTTCATCCTGCGTCGACAAATTAACACATAATCCCCGTTTTCTTTGTATGTGAGACGCAAAAAAACTAGTTTGTAATTTATGAATTCCTAGAAAATTCCTGAGCGAAGTATTAAAGCAATAGCTGAAATGCTTTTCACAGACAAATATTTTTGCCGAGTACGACATTCTGAATAACCGCTTTGAACAAGTGAAGAGCGTTAAACCACAGGAGAGGTATAAACAACGGACGATGAAATCGAGCGCGGGATTTCAAAGATTATTTGTTTTCCGTAAGCTGCATCTTCAGCATTCGTGTGAAAGTGCTATTCGCAAAAAATAAGTACATTGAGTATGAACGAACAGCCATGGTTGGTTACTACTTGTGTTTTCAAAGGAAATCAATTTCTCGTGAAAATGAGCTCTAATAGAGGCAATTATTTAGAGTTATCCGTCGTTGATAAACATTCTGGTGAAGAGTGGTGTTCCAAGTATGACAGTAAATGTGAGAGAGTAATATGATTCCCTTGGATAATATCATTAGAATCAAAGAGCAAGTTGTAATATTTTTTTGTTCGTAATTGCTGTTTGATTTTTTTACAGTTATTGAAAACCTAACTTTCAAAACAGGAAATTACAAGCGATTTGATATTTTCATAACAATGCTTAAGTCGGGACTTTTAAGGGTAATTATTATGATGTTACTCATGTCCATTTTACTGTTAATAAATTGCAAGTATAAAATGTCATAATATATCAATAATTTAAACAATCGACCATTATTAAAAACTATGATCTGTCACTAAATTTCCCATTAATATCTTAATTCCCTTTGCCACGACTAATCCTTGCATATTAGGCTTGCAAAGGATTAGAGAATAGGTTCTACTACTTCTGTTTTTAATTAACTGGTGATTATGATATATCTATATTTTTCTTTTGAAGAGTAGATCAAGGTTTTCTTTACCTTTATAATATGGCATTGCATATTTAAATTTTCATAATAATAGTTGATGAATCCAACTCCAACAACTAAAAATTATGTTTTCAGCGTCGTGTTTACCTTCTTAGTGGTGGCCAGTATACTTCGGATCAGAGTGAAGAGTTGAGGCTTGTGCTTTGAGAACTCCATGCTTGTTATAGTATTTCCAAATTCTCATCAATAAAATATCAACCATAGTTTATTGTAGTGTTAGTCTATTTTAATGAAACCCATGCATTGCTTATGCAAAAGAGTTTCCATGGTTCTTTTTTGAAAGTTTTTTGACATTAAATGCCTTCACTGGGTCTTGAACTAATTTCAATCTTCAGGTTTCGCTCCAGAGCTATTGAAGAGTCTAATAAGTAATATCCACTGTCTATCTTGAAATTATCTCCAACAGGAAAGTTGATCTTTTTATTTCCTAATCTTAAATGGACATAATTTTTTAAATTAAGGAATAATAGACTTCTGCCTCTACGTTGTAGAAATGTCTATTTTGTCCTCATTCTTGGCATTAATTCACGGGGCATTATATAGTGTCCTCTTAACTGTTCAACTGTACAAAACTCATATTTTAGTTCAGGGACACATTATCTGTCCAGTTATTTATCGTAAATGTTATTGTATACAAACCCAAATTTATTATTATGTAGCTAATTGCATTTCTGATTATTTTATATCTGTTTGCCCCCTCGTTGATCCCCAAATTTTAAATTTCAATTGGTTAAAAAAAACACTTAGAATAAATAATTATAAAAATTAGCATCTGTTTAGATGTACTGATGCATGTCTCCTTGTAAAAAAAGTTTTCCCATCCTTATATAATGCTCCCTCCCATGGACTACAACCTTGTCGTGGTGGAAGGGCTTGTGTGTTCCGATGACCCCTAGAGCTGTGCTGGCGGGAGTAAATATAATTGCTCCTGGAAGGGTCACCCATGCCAGATAGGTCGAAGGTTAGGAGCCAGACAAAAGGTAGTCCACGCAGCGTCTGTTCCTCAGTGAGGTGGCTGCAATGGCGTCTGACCCCAGTGGGGCGGCCATTAAGTGATGGTGTCACGTTAAAAACACTATTGAGGAAGGCAACGGGAAACCACCTCAATTATGATTCCCAAGAATATAATGATGGGCACTATAGATAATATGAGTCCTGGCAACTACGGGACTCGGCCCAAGAGGCCGTGTGTCGTGCCCGGCAGCAGGAGAGGCAAGGCTTCCGCGGTCGTCATCCCACGAAACCCTTGCAGGGGAGAAATAACTTCAGCAGGACAGAAGACTCAGAAGAAGGCGAAAGTAGTTAGAATAGGAACCTGGAACGTCAGGACAATGTTGAGGAGAGGCAAATTAGAAAATATTAAGCGAGAGATGGAAAGAGGTAACATAGATGTTTTAGGCCTCTGCGAGGTGAGATGGAAGGATAGCGGGGATTACTGGAGTGACAATTATAGAGTAATATACAGCGGCGGGGACGAGAGCCAACGAGGGGTTGCCATAATTTTAAATAAAGGGGTAGGAAGAAGCGTAGTCAACATAGAGCAAGCGACAGATAGAATTTTACTTGTAGACATTAAAGCAGAGCCGACGAACTTGGCCATTATTCAGGTATACATGCCACCGAGGAACCACAAGGAGGAAGAAGTCGATAGGATGTATGATGAGTTAGAGGATATAGTCGCGAGTGTTCCTGCAGGGAAACATTTGATAGTGATGGGGGATTGGAATGCATTAGTTGCTCAGTCAGCCAAGGGGTTGCAAGCATTGCTGAGTGAATTGGAGGTTCAGTGTGATAAATATGGGATGAGAATCAATATTAATAAAACAAAGGTTATGCGATTTTCCAGAAAGAAAAAGGCTAAGCTAAATATTAAAATAGGCGGGGAAAAAATAGAGCAGGTAGAACAGTTTACATATCTCGGAAGTGTTTTGGACCAACACGGTCAAAGTGGTAGGGACGTAAGGAGAAGAATTGCGCTAGGCAAGGAGGCTTTCTCAAGGAGGAGGGAGTTGATGACGGGGACGTTGAGTAGGGATGTTAAGACAAGACTCGTAAAAACTCTGATATGGAGCGTAGCTATGTACGGCGCGGAAACGTGGTCACTGAAGCAGGAGGATAGATGTAGATTGGAGGCTTTTGAAATGTGGGTGTGGAGAAGGATGGAGAAGGTGAAATGGGCCGAAAGGAAAACAAATGAAGAAGTACTAGAGATGGTGGGTGAGGAGAGGGGTTTGTTGAGAGAAATCCTATGGAGGCAGGAAAAATGGATGAAAGGCGTATTGAGCGGTAGTGGAATGTTGAAGAAGGTAATAGAGGGGAGAATGTTGGGCAAGCGAGGAAAGGGTAGGAACAGGATAGGGATGTTGGATGGGATGAAGGGTGGAAAGAAGTACACAGAGATGAAGAGGGACCTGATGTAGTTTAGGTTGCTGGATTGGGTTTTGTTTGGAGTTACAAAATATTTATTTGATAGTTGTGTCCATCCAAAAACCTACCCTAACCGGTAGATTACCTAATAATAATAATAATATAATGCTATGAAAAAAAGAACTTGAGATGTTTGAAAAAAGCAGTTTTCCAATAGATTATGTGCAACTTATATAGGATTTATTTAACAAAGGCACGGCACAAAGGCTTTTACATTGGCTGACATATAACATAAACTAAGAAAAAGAACGAGTAAAAGCAACAAACAATAATGAAAAGTTAACAAATAATATCAAGAATAGCTATAAGATGGCAGCAGAGCACATATGCAACCAGAGAGAGCTGAGTTACTATATGGCATTTAAGGAAGGAGGTGAAAGCATTGAGTGAGGAAGAGAGGTCCAAGGAAGGATACTGGATGCTCAGGGAATTAAATGTAGCGGGAAGTCGATGGAATGGGGAACGTTGAGAGACCGAGAGACGGAAATTTGGAACCTGCAACAGACTCAAGTTACGTGTTGGCCGAGGGGGAACACGAATTGAGAATAGAGGAAGGTCATAGGTATGGTGAGTTCCGTTAAAGATGCTATGTAAGAATTTCATATCACATAGTAATCGACGGTGGTGGAGAGGAGAAATACCAAAGGATGAGAGAGTAAAGTCCCAGGTTATATTTTTGAGGGAAGGGATGTGATAATGGGAAATGGCAATATAGAAATTAAGAGGTCTGTTCAGTAACTCAAAAGTTAGCTGGGGAGGCGGTCGACCAGATTGGTGAACAGTATTCTAAAATTCTTCTGCTTCACCATTAATTGTGATACTTCTGAGCATATCATGAGAGATCATGTTTTATTTGGTTATAGACTAGTGAATGTGTTTCATTGGATCTCCTGACATACGAAGATCTTGAGCTTCTTCGTGGCAAAAGGAAGGACAAAACTGGACGTAAACTGGATTCACCACCACCAAGCACAAGTTCAGCAATTGCTTCAACAAATCGGAGATATTTGATTCTTACCTATACAGTAGAATTTGACAGGTACAGTTGTTACTTTTTTAAAATTATTATTTGATTTAGTGGTAAAATATATTTTGATTAAGCATAACTCAAGGCTTCATAATCAATAAAACATTAATTTCATTGAAAGATGAACTTAAATATATTGAATGAAGGCTAATTGCCATTAAAAATTGTCATAATATACATCAGCCTTATGTACATATTCTTATAGTATACAGAAATAGTATGCATGCATATATGTATGCGCATACATATATCCATTGGTGATGTATTTTCCTTATTGAATAGAAATGTAGGACAAGAGATCTTGGAAATTCATTTGTTGAGACCACACATGGAATGATTATTAAAATGATATATGTATTAAAAAACAAAACTCTTGCTTGTTATCTTATTATGCATGCTATTAAGAATCAACAGTTCCCAGAGTTTTGGACTGCAAGCATCCCCAACTTGTAAACCATCCACAATTACTGAGGGTATCCATTCACTTTTAATCTCATACCTACATTAGTTTAAGTTAGTTGAATCTACATTAAGAATATATGTTATAGAATCTCCTGTTTCAGTCATTTCCAATTTTGTACAAAAACCTATAATATACGATAATAATCTCTATTGGTCAAAAAGATCCATACACGGCCTTAGTTTATGTACAGATAAATTATGCATAAAAGACGTATATGTACACATAAAAATAAAATATATATAGTTGCGGTAGTCCAAGGGGTAGAGCGTTGGACTGGAGGGCCCGGGTTTGATTCTCGGGCAAGCCACTCTGGGCACTTGCAGCTCCACCCAAGCTACATGATTTTTCGGGTATCAGATCTTCCTGGGAAACCATAACTGGCACAGAGAAAGAAACTGGCCACCCTACCCTGATGTGCGAATTTCACACGCCATCGGGCTTAGTACTGGGTGAACTCTACCGTCACCTACCAAACAAAAAAATATGCCAAAGTTTCTTTCTCCGCCAGAAACTCCTTCACAAAGTAAAAAGACTATTGAATCACCTATAAGTAGAGCGTTGATTGAAATTTTGACCATGACTTTATTTTTTAATTATCATCTTATTTATTAAAGCATTTTTTTCCAGTCGCATTGTGATTATCCATTGGTTTGTAAACCCTCTAGGATGGTATTTACAGCTTAAAGTCTTTTATAGGTATGATGAGAATGACTATCATTTCTAAGTTTTAAGATTTAGTCAATAATTTTATGGTGCATACCAGCACCTTATAAATATATAGGCTGATAACGGATAGTGCAAATTCAGATGATGCATCGAAAGAATAAGTGTAAAAAATTTATACTAATATTTTGTTGATAAAAGTTTATTTTAATGTATTTTATTGCTATGCTATTCAGTAATATTTTAATCTTAATTGTGAAGGATACACTATCCGCTACCAATGGAGTATATTGGTCCACCTAACCCACGAATTCTTCAATCTACAATCAAAAAACTGGAGGCAGAGGTGCAGAAGCTAAAAAGCAAGCTTAATGATGGAAAAGACAGTTCTTACGCACAACATTGGAAGGAGAGGTAAAATAAGGTGAAACTTTATGTTAGATCAAGTGAATAATGGTAATTCTGGTTTCTGTGGAAAATTTGTGCTGTGGAAAACTCTGTACATTTGATTCTGACACCTGCCAAAAATTTATTAACATTAGGAAAACCCCTCAAAACTTCAGATTCTGCTATGTTAGCATGGTATGGAATGAGTACAGTCAGTGCATGTTGGTTGAGGCAGTTTTCCTTTTATTGAGGATGAAAATGAAAAGGATGCTGCTTTGTGTTGAAATATTTATAACCATGAATTCAGCCATTATTTGAAAAAAATCTTGAATATAGTAAAACTTATTAAATATAATACCACATAACATCTACTTATACATTTACACTGAAATTCTTGTATATGGAGTATTAGGTTGCTAGCACATCGAGACCAACTATGTATGACCACAGGAAATGTTGGCCTAATAATAATAATAATTCCATTGGTTGCAAAAGTATAATAAATGATATGGACCTTGAGAAAATATACAGATGCAAGTTTTTCATACATATGTATATAAATATTAGTTTTCCCATGTATCAAATGGCTTAATTTCAGAGCCTCTTTTAATGTATGAGACAGATTGAAAATACGCAAAGTGCTCTTAAAAAATTTACTTTTAAACTTAATTAGAGGTGAATTCTGGGTATCATCAGGAATTCATTGAATATGTTATAACTGTATGCTTCCCAGTTTCACCATGTGTGTTGCTATCTGCTAACAACAGTTCCATGAATGTTACACTGGCATCTTAAGGTAACACATTTGGTGATATCTGAATACAGCCTTCAAAATTTTTACACCACAACAACATTCACACAATTTTTTTTAATAATATCACATCCATTGTCCAATGCTGGTTCATTGTTTTTTTAAGCCTACAGAAGAGCAAGTCAATGCATTGATTCTTCCTCATTCCTACTATTTCAATGACAGCCATCTTGTTGTAGACTGTACAAATTTATTACAATCATTATTTGTTCCCGAATGAATAGGAGTATGTAGTGGTCATCTGATTTGGCATAAGTTAAAATCTGTACCATGTCTTTCTGTAACGGTAAAAAATTGAAACACTGTAGACTTCCACATATCTTTCTGTAACCACAGAACAGTTCTCATATCATGACCATTACCCCACAAAGAAATACCATAGAGCAACCCACTCTGGGAAAAAGCCAAATAAATACAGCAATAATGTTTGAAACAAGTAAAAAATCTTTTAGATTTCTATGATGTTGCTAAAAGACTATTCATAACCTGGTCATATGACTGGATTCTGCAGATTGGGACAGAAACCTAGTTTTTGCCAAATAGTTAATTAATTTTTTGTCAATATTTTGTGACTTTTCACCAAAGTAATGAAAAGCAACAATAACTTCTCAACCATTATCTCCTTAAAAATTAAGTGTTAATCTGGTAATGAAAATGGCATCAAAGTAGGTGTGAGTGGGTCAACCAATTATACATACCTGAAGAGGGAAGAACTTAAATGTCATTTGTTTATTTCCATGTGGGGATATGGAGTTATGCAGTTGCAGTTATCTGGGGAGGTGACCAAGATCTGAGGTCATTTGCATCATTAGGAATAGGTGCGTAATTCTATAAAGGTAGGATTAATCAGGGAATAGGGGAAGAAGGGAGTAGAGATAGCCCTGGAATAGCCTACTGATAGCATTGGCATTAGCTTACCCTTGACAAGGGGAGCCGAGGGGCACCGCACGAATAGGTGCGTAATTCTATAAAGGTAGGATTAATCAGGGAATAGGGGAAGAAGGGAGTAGAGATAGCCCTGGAATAGCCTACTGATAGCATTGGCATTAGCTTACCCTTGACAAGGGGAGCCGAGGGGCACCGCACGATTCAATATCTCATCCAATTGATGGTACACTCCACTTGCAAGTGCCATACGTGGCACCCAAGTAGGAGTCAAGATACAACTGAAAATGTCAGCCAAACATTGGATTTGAACCTGGGTGGGAAGCCAGTATATTAGCCACTGCATCACTATGATCCCTGTTTGAGCATATGATCTCAGGTTGTATAACTTCAACATAGAATCCTAACATTTTGGGATCCGGTCACAGATTGGAACAAAATCCATGTTGCAGAGTGATTGACTATCATTGTGCCACCCTCCCTTTTTCTTTTGCTGGTCTTGATTATGCAACTTTGTACTAGATGCATGTTCACCTATTTTCTAAACCTATTTCACTTTTGTACATAATTGCCGTTCACTTCTAAACACTTTTCTAACACTGCAACAGCTTCTTTAATCCTTCAATAAAAAAGTTCATCACCAGGAAGTGAACCAGTTGACAATAGTGGTCTTGAGATCCTTGTCGTTATTAAACCATTGTCCACAAAGAAACTGTTTTAAGTTCAAGAAGAGGAAATAACTGCTAGGTGCAATCCCTGTCTTGTCAATAGTGGTTCAAAAATGCTCATTCACTCAATATTCTTTGTATTGGTCAGTAAGTATTTTCTGTATCCAACTTGCACACAATTGTGATATCTGAAATTTTCTGAAAAATCATGTAAATAGTGGTGCGTCCAACAAGAAGAGATAAAATTTATCAGCCAGAGCATAAAGCATTCATCGGATGGTAGTTCTTGGTCCATTTGTTGAATGCTTTCATCGGTCTGGATACAGGGGGCCTGCCACTCCACTCTTCATCATGCACATTTGCACGACCATTTTTGAAGTCTCGACACCACTGTCTAACCTTTCCTTCACCCATTACTGTATGTCAATAAACTAGGCAAAACTCCTGACGAATATGGGCAGCTGATGATCCTTTCACTTTGCAACTGGTGGGAACATTGACTTTCACGGACATAATAATGAGCATTCACTGACAGGCGAACAAATATTGAATCAAAATAATATTTTTCAGTGGATTTGGAAACAATCAATAAATGTCAATGCATGTGTACAACTTTGTTCTGACCTGCTGATATTTAAATTGAAGAAAACGGCTCTCCTTTTCAAATAATCCTCATATAATCATGTCCAACCTCAGGTTATACGTAGTTGGTCCCAAGCAGCCTACATATTCTTTAATACAGTTATTGTTTAAAACCATTCTTTGGTATAGGGTCAAACACCTTGAGGCCGACAATTGGATTCTTCAGGAAGAAGTTGCCCATCTCAGACAGCTCCTCACAAAACAGACAGGAACCAGAGCAACTGTTCCACCAGGTGACATCCCAGTAGCATTGCAATCTCTTGAGGAGCAAGTAAAAAGGGAGAGGGCATCATTTAGAGCAACTGTTCATGGCCTGCAAGACCAAAACTACAGACTAAGACTAGAAGTATGCAGAGGTGACCTTTTGCACTTCAGTGCAATACATGTCTGAATTTTGCATTATGTTGGCCCTCATCATACCATCATCATTTTTTTAATGCTCAATTCACACGTCATTTAGCATGTGGATTATTGTAAAATTATAAAAATGATGTGCAAGTATTGATGAAATTATATCCATAAATATTCACAATTAGATAAGCAATTCCTCGTAAGGAATGTTTTCAGAGTCTGTTCTGTTTGCCTGATTCTTTTGATATCAAAATATGCAAAATTTTTAAACCCTGTGTTATACCCTACCACATTTATTATTTCTCATTTTGTGTCATAGCAACAACTAGGAAACAAAATGGTCTTATTTTAACAAAAATATAATGGGCCACAATTTTTTCTTCTCAAGTTCTTGGTTATGATTGTCAAAATGGTGAAATGATGGAATTTTTGGGTACTGATCAGGGATTCATGAGTACCACCTCAAAACTCACCAAAGCTGTATGATATTTCAAGTGAATTCAGTGGTTTCCCACATTTGTGGAAGGCAAGCCACCAGGATAAACTTACCCTCTGGCACTTCTTTATGAATAGGATTTTTTTGGAATGGAAAAATCTTGGATCTATAAATATGATCCAGAGACCAAAGCGATGAACAAGGAGTGGAAGCACAGCAAGTCACTTCCCACTGAGAAGGCTAAGGCACAGAAGTCTGCAGGGAAAGTTATGCTGTCTGTTTTTTGGGACTGTCATGGAATCATCTTAACAGGGCCTGGAGAAGGGTCAGACCATCACTGGTGCCTATTACTGCACACTGATAAACAAATTGCTTCATGATCTGAAAAAGAAACAGCATGGTATGGTCACTGAAGGCATCTGTCTTCTTACCGACAATGCACCTCCTCAGTCATCTCAAAGTGCGGTTGAGGAATCACTGTGTTGATGTGGTTTTTAAATTTTTCTTCATCGACCCTATTCTCCTGATCTCACCCCAAGTGACTTTATCTTATTCCCAAAACTCAAGAAACCATTGTGGGGTTGGAGATTTGACAACCCAAATGTTGTCATTCAAGAGGTTGAGCAAATTCAATCTGCTGAGTTCTACCATGATAGCCTCCAAAAGGAAAAACGTATAACTCTGGTTGGAGACTATGTAGAGAAATCTTTTGAATAAAGTTTCTACCTCAATTATTTAAGAGCAATAATTACTGTAACATGGCACCTTCACATATTTATAAAATTTCGCATGTGAAATCATTCTAACCTATGAATTGCCATTTTTAGGTTCTCTAGTCTTTCAAAGACCCAATCTAGTAGTGTTATAACTTCTGATCCTGTATTTTTTCCCACAGCTATATGATGAATGCACTTTGGAGACCTGAAAATGGGTCTTTTTTAACTAAGGAATATTTTTCGTAAGAGGATTTCACTGTCTTCAGTTAAACAATTTGTACTGAAAATAATTAATGGTCACCCCAGGGTATCAATGGGGTTGTTTCCATTTACCTTCCTCTTCACAGTGCTGGTAGCACCATACATATTAATGGTCACATCTGCAGTTATCATTGTGCTTCGTTTGTGACTTTCTCAAACTTTTGACCTTACTTTTACCATCTATGAGGTGAGCCATACCATAAATCAATCAAACTAAGTCTTGAATTCATTACTGTTTAAGGAGTTCATGTTAAAAAAATTTAAGAGCTTAATTTTTACTAGACTCATTTTTTTCAAGTCAGGAGCAATGCTGTTGAGGTGATTTCAAATGAACATGCTTCATAAATTGCTTTGTAGAATGTTTAGTATACCTCCCTCCCTGGAAGACGGATATCAAATTCTTCTTTGATAATTACAAAAACAGAGGCTATATTAAAAAGAGTGAACCCCCAAATGAGGAATCCTAACTAATGCCATAAGTGAAAAAAGGTTTTTATTTTCACAGTTGGATGAACTGCAAAATATTCAAAGGGGTCCCCAGAAATCAGAGCCAATCCAAACTCTCTGGAAGCAGAGTCCAGTGAATTACCAAAGGGTTATATCACCAGCACCAAATGAAGGCATTGACAACAACCAACATCACATACCCAGGTGTGACTTCACATTTTGAGTTAAATATGGTCTCGTGCTATATACTAAACAAATATTTAAACTTATAATTTTCACGACAGCTCAAAACCACAACACAGGAATGAAGTATGGCGGTCAAGATTGAACAAACATAATTTTGAGGCAGGAAAGCCAGATGGTATAGCTAGTGAGAGAAAGAGCAGAATGATGTGTGCTAATAAGCACAAAATGGAAAATCGCAAACATATTTTTTCAGGTATCTTTACAACTGTTTAATAACACAGGAGTTTTTAAAAGTGCATGGCAAAACTACATATCTACATAATTAAATCAACTATCCATACCTTTCGCCAAATTTGAAATTTGTGACTGACAAATTATGTCATGATCATCATTAGTTATAATAACCAAGGATTGGTTTGTAGTGTCATATCTGAAGTGGGAAGCTGAAGCGACTATCGCAATAAAAGGCAAAAGTTCAACTACAGAACGTTTATTGTCACATATGTGACATGCAGAAGTTGACTGTAACTGCTGCAGTAATGGCCCTCACAGCAATTCTGTACCAGTCTGCCAATCTCTTCAATTTTTCATCATTTTCCTTTTGTTGAGAGTTGTTCAGTCAATAATGGTCATATTTTTTATTTTTACACCATACCTTTACTGATTGTTCAAATTTTAATGGCTCTTCCCAAAGTAGTCCCCACTGGATGCAGTGTATAAGTCCCACATTTTTTCCCGTCTTCGAAGACGTGTTTGTGGGCATTTTTTGATTGCTCCTTCAAAATCACCTCAGTAGCCTTCACTTCTTACTTCATTTGCTTCTGATGACGGAAATCACTTTACCCATGTGTGTCTCTTCACGTTGGGGAACAAGGACAAATCACACGTGGCTAGGTCTGGCCTATTAGGTGAATGAGAACCATGTTTTACATTAATTTTCACCAGATATTCATCAACAAAACTTGGGAAAAAGTGCAAATTTGTTTTCTCATAACAACACTAGTGATGTGAGTAGAAATAGTTTTAGGGGAGGTGACCAACAGCTAAAGTCACTTGCGCCATTAGGGATGGATGGCAAAGGAAGGATTGAGAGAAACCCGGCATCGGCATTAACCTACTCTTAACAAAAGGCCCCATGGCACCCACAGTTTAACATATCATCCAATGGATGGCGTACTCACTCAAAGTGCTCTCCAAAAAGCACCTGAAGTAGGGATTGGGGTGGCACTGAAAAATGCCTGCAGTCTCCAGGTTTTAAACCTGGGCCCTCTCTGTGGAAAGCCAGTAGTTTGCCACTGCACCATCCCAATTCCCCTTGAGATGTGTGGTTGTGATTATCATGATAAAGCATTCAGCTTGTTAGTTTGAATTGTGACCTTTTGCAATGGTCATGTCCTTGGAGAATTTTCATTAGATCCCTATAGTATTCTCCACTTACAATTGTGTGTGCTGGTATAACATACTGATACACCATTCCCTAGATATCTAAAACTGATATGACCATTAGATTCCCACCAGGAATTTTTATGATGGTATGCTAGATATTTCCACACACAGTGTTGCTGTTTGATTTTAGGTTCAAAAAGTTATAGCCCAATCTACTGGGATAACAGGGAAAGAAACTCATCTTCTTGTAACACCAACTTCAACTCAAATGAAGCATGCACACTAATGTCCTATTGTTAGGGTACTATCAGTCCCCCTCTGTACTCCCAACTCATGTGTAGTTTTCCTGAAACTAATATGTGGGTGGTAACCAATGAAATATTCAATATTTCCCAGAGTGCTCTTAACATCATTCAATGATCTTCTCTCACAATGGCAGCAGCATTAGTGCTGATGTTTTCTTCTATAAGATCGGTGTTTGGAGCCCAAAGGGTCCATCTTTACTTTTTATTTCCTTTTGAAATTGATTTCCTCCCCTCTTTAAATATTATGAACCATTTGCAAGGGGATATGCTTCTTAGATGGTGTAAAGACAGGCAGAAGTTATGAAGAAGGAGACAGTGGGGGGAAAACAGGAGGGAGTACTTGTAATATGTAGAAGTTATTACTCATAATTGGCTGTCCAAAATCTACCTTTAATAGAATACCTTGAATGAATCATTATCATCTATGTTTCCATCATCATCTTCAATTGGATTAATTACTTATATTCTATATTCAAATATTATATATTCAAACTCATATTATTACTTCATATTTCATACTAAAATTCCATTCGATTAATAAGATACTCTTAATAGTAATTTAATTCATATTAAAAATACTATTAGTCTAACAGCTGTGAAAGTTGTACCTACTGATGTGCTATTATTAATATGATTACCGGCAGATTCCGATATCCATAGCCGAAATAAAAGTTCAGGCACGGTGAAACATCGCCCTCACCAAGTAGAAGGACCTCAGTTCCAAAGCAGAACATGGAAGAATCACCATCCAGTGGCATCCAGTTGTGGGAGGACTTCTTCATCATCAGAGTGTTCAAGCATACGAGGGCAAGCCCGAATCAAGAAGCCCAAATCTAAGCACTCGAGAACCAGTTCACAAGCATCGTCATGCTCAGTCAGTTCTTCCCTAACCTCATCGTCCATCTCCAACAGGGGCAGGGTGTCCCGAAGAAATGCTCACGGAGATGCAGACTTTGTGAATCCAATGAAAATGTCAAATTCCACGGCAAAGAGGGTTCAGCCACCGCATACCAGTCAACAAACTCTGCACAGAAAGGATCTTCGGAAGCCCTCACGAAGAGGTAAGCATGCTCATGCAAAATTAAAAAGAGGAGTACCCATAATGCCACACTCTTTGTGGGCACAGTTGGGAAGAAGGGCGAATTTGGACAGAGTTAGATTAAAAAACAAATAATATTAATTTAAAAATAAAATAATCATTGAAATGAAGACCAAATATTTATGTAATGTAGATTCAAATGCTCTCCGACATGTCTGGTGGGGGTAATTTTCTTTTATTTTACAGTCACAGGTACGTCTTTTTTATTTTGTGACTGTACAAATTGAATCGCTTTTTAACAAAAGACACCTGTGCATAGAAAACTCACATGTGTGCCTTATGACTGTCTTAACTTTTTGAAGTAGTTCTAGGACCAGGATATCTACTTTTAATATGTATGATAAATACTAAAGTAAAATTTCATCCATGTCAAATTTGGCACATTATTGGTGGTAGCTAGAGGAACAATTCAGAATTATGGTTGAAACCAACGGAAGTCCATTTTAGCAGCCTTCTATTCTATTCTCTGATGCTGTTTCCATTTTTGCAGAATTTTTAACACTAATGGCTTTCAACATTTTTTCTATTTTCCATCCCTACACTTCTGCTGATTATCCCTTGTGTATAACCGTACAGTTGTTGAATATCAAGAGAAGTAGTGATCATGGCTAGAATAGGTCTTTTAGAGTCAATATATACCGAGAAGAATTTACCGTTTCCCATTACTTCAGAAAATCAGACAATGATAACAATGGACAAAATTACAAACACCCAAGCCCTAGGTGGAGGAAAACCAACCCAGGCATGAATCCAACCCCCACCCCTTGGGTTAGCAGACGAGGACATTACCCCACCACCACTGTGGCTGTTGACTGTTTTCCAATAATTATTTTGCAAATAGTATTTTAACTCCGGGATGCAGTAGGCCCAGTGAATAGGCCTGTGCTACTGACTGTAGGGCCTAGGTTCAATAGTGGGTGATGCCATTGGGCATCCTCAGTTGCTATATACCCAAATGATAACTGCACATCACAACTAGGGTGTATAGCAGGGATGATTACACTTAAATCATCTTACATAAAAAACTAATTTTTTTTTTCATTTTAGTTACAATATATTTCTGTAAAATTTCTGGTTTTATTTTGTACAATGCGGAAACATTGTCATTGAAGCAAGATGATAGGCATAAATTGGAGTCTTTTGAAGTGTGGGTGTGGAGAAAGATGGAAAAGGTTAAGTGGACAGAAATTAAAACAAAGAAGGAAGTGCTAGGCATGCTGGGAGAGGAGACTGCTAGGAAAAATCCAAAGGAGGCAGGAAAGATGGATTCAGAGCTCTTTGCAATCCAATCACATTTGTCCAAGGCATCTGCAAAATTGCATGTTCACATATGACACCATGGCAAAGAAACTGCCCACATACGTAAGAAAGCCTATAATATGAATTGATTCCAGCTACAGCTTTTCAGATAAATTGCTCTGGTGATGCAAGGTATAACGACCAGTTATAATATAATTGTTAATTCCCAAATATTACCTCACAGTCCAATGTAATCCTACTTGAAATGTTCACATTTAAAAAGGAAGCAGATAGTTTAAATATAATAAAACTTGATAATATGTCAGTGTTTCATGCCATTAAATACGGTGAAATTGTGCAAAGTTATATTATATTTCCATTCTAAATAGAATTACACAAAGTTCAAAAGTCCAAATTATATGAAGCAGATAATATTTCCCCCAATGATGGTGACCCCATCTATGAACTAGTACCCAGAGCTACCTCAAAAAGCTTAAGCTGTTTTAGACTACTATCTGATGTGACCCCTTTCTTCTAATAGTTAGTATCACATTAGAATGTATTCCATTATAACTACAATATATTTACATGAAATAATTGTATATTTTGCATTAGTTAGCATGTGTCTCAGAGGGAATCAGGACCATGGATGATTTTTTCCTTGTGATATCAGGTGCATTAATCAATAAAACAGTTTCTGGCGTAGCGTGGTGGAAAATCTTCATACTGACTTTTAATAATCAAACCACTTTTAAGACCGCACCACCACCACAAGACCTGATGATGTTATGTTATAACAAAACCTGGGTAGTAAAAATTAAAAAGTTTATGTGGAAAAGTAAAGTGGTTTGATAATTGAAAGTCAGCATTAATCAATCATGTGGATGATTTCCCTTTGTATGTATTACCTACTTTGAGAGTCAAACCTTTCAGCTATTCCTGATTGGAATGCCCATTAATTACATCCAAGCTTTAAGTTGGCCCTTATCCTGCTTTAAGATTTAAACTAACCTTACTTGTCTAGCCTAAAAGTTGGAACATTTCCATACCAAATATTGCAGTTCTTTCCAGGGTTCATTTTACTTATATCAGTAGCATTACTCATATTTTTACTTTAGATTACTCAGATCTCAGATGGATGAGATCTTATCACATCTTACTCTCATTTGGCATAAAAATCCATCAGAGAAAACCGCAACCATTCCCAAGGCAGGATGATTCAAGAAAATTTAGATTATCCAGTTAGTTCATTTTTTCAAGGATCAACACTGAAAATGGAAATGTGATAGAAGTTTTCAGTTGGAAGAATGGGATAATAAGTGTCATTCATTTTCGTACTAATTTTGCTCAGTATGTGTACTGGGGAACTTTGTGTGAACAAATTACATTACTTTCTTTTTGGGGAAACTCTTTTGAATTTTTGTATCGTGAAAACTTGGCCGAACAAATTTGAGTTTGTCTTTTTGATAGGTGATATGTTCATAGGCATATGAATATAAGTATATAAATATGTTGTATGCATATTGGGAATATATTACCATTTGGTGTGTGATTAGGTGATGGAGGGAGGAAGTGTGTAGACCACACAGGAAGGAACATTGTGGAACCAATGCTTGAATTCTGAAAGGAAAATATAAGGAATTTAAGTTTACAATAAATTTATTATTATAAGCTCCAAATATATCTGGTGGCCCACCTCCCCCTGGGATCCTAATACACCACTCATGGTTTATTATTAAGTGTTCCAAGGATTTATTATTGGAGCCTCCTGCTTCAACCATTCAATGAGACCACATGAGTGAAATACCACCACACTAAATTATTGTTATTAATTATAGTTTTAAATATTCAAAGAAATCTTTGCTATCAGTAAATAAGTACAGCAAGAAAAAAATATTTCTTTACATTCCAGGAACAACAAGCAGAATGTCAGACCTTGAAACAAGAATAAAAGCACTGCAAAGTATGCTAAAGGAAGGTCTATCTCTCACTTAAATTTTGCAATTCCATAAATTAATACTCCCATTTATTGCTGATTTGTCTGCAGATAACGTTTTCCAATCATGCAAAGTTATTAATTAAAATATTCGTCAGTGACTTAAGGTACACATTGCAATTGTCTGACTTAATAGACTAAGTATATGTGGTTAAGACTTTCCATTCATCCAGTATTGTGAGTAATTATTATTTAACTTTGGCATCTTATATACTTCATAATTATCACCAAGTTGAGCACCCATATGCTTTGTCTTCACCCCAGAGGTCCTTTCTTTTAATCAGTACTCAAACTGGAGGTTGGTTTGAAAGGTGACGGTAGACTTCACTTTGTTTTACACCTGCACAATCAAGGTAGGGATGGGCAATCTTCTTTGTCGTGTCATGGTTATGCAGATAGTTCTATCGCCTAAAAACATCTCATACATTTGAACCTGGGACCTTTGAAACAGTAGATGAATACTCTACCTACTGATGTATTCCTAATATATGAGAATTCACTGAAAGTTGGGGAAAAAATTTTTTTTAACCCAGGCAACACTATAAAGATAATGAAAATTTGCAAAAAATGAAAATTAAAAATTCAAAAACCTATTCTTTTAAGTCCATAATTTAAGTCTAGGCTAATGCTGACACTGGGTTTCTCTCAATCCTTTCCTGTCCCTCTCTAATGGTGCAAATGACCTCAGCTATCAGTCGCCTCCCCTGAAAACTCTACTACTACTCCAATATAAAGATGTTCTAAGTTACCTTATCTGTAAAAAACCCAAAAATTATTTGATCTCCCATTTCTGCTTTTTAACCAGGACTCAAGATGGAAAATTCACACTTTAATAAAGCATAACAATTTATTCACAATCATTACGTTTCATCAAACATCTTCATGGTACATGAAAAATGCATACCAATTTCACAATCAATCATTTTTTTGACTCTATTTACATTAAATACAAAGGGCTTTTCTTAAACAATATTCAACAATCACCAAATAAGCATGTATGCCGGTGCTATCCCCAGTTTGATGTTCTTTTCAGAGGGTAAAACATAAAATCCCTCATTTCTCAAAGTGTACTTCAAGTTCAAAATCAACAAGCTCATTATTCGTTGCAAAATAATATGGAAATGAAGCATGTTTCAAAATATGGCATCGAGTTGGGTGTGGCGATCGCTTAATAAGTATAATAATCCGACGTATGACTCAAAGAGTTTGATTCTGTAAGGTTTCTCCTTTTGTTTACAAAACTAAACAACTGCTTGCTTCACCTACAGCCATGGCAGATCATTCTTAACAAATGGGTGCTACCTTTTCCTGTGTTCTTTGTGCAGGTATTCAATCGCTTCCATAAGTAATCCACCCTCGAACACTGGTGGTTCCTCTTCATGCATGTGCACATTCCCATCATCAATGCATTTCTTGGGCTTCTTAGTCACATGGCTTTCCAACTCACACAGTGTGCGCATCAGTTCGCGAATCTGTGCATCTTGCCTCTCAGCCTAAGCAAAAAAAGAAACTATGCATTACTATTCAACTCTTGACATTATTTCAATTGCAATCGACCAATCAATATATACAAAAATAAGGTGTAACACATTGTGGATGGGTGTATATGTGAGCCCAAATGGTGCCCACTCAAATTTTGATTACTGCGTTTAACTACACTACTTAAAGCTGGGAAAATTTCTGTGTGAATTGGACTTAAGATCCTAAATAAGACTCTTATGGGAAAAAATCATGTAGCAAATTAGATGAAAAATAGTGTTACCTTGACTATTGAATATTACTTGAAACATCCTGCATGGAACCAGTTTTAAGAAACATCTGATAGTAGAGGAAAACCTGCAGCAATCTACTGAACATTCAGGAAGTATTCCTGACAAAAGGCTCCCAATTGAACAGTGGACACTTCTCAGACATATAATAAGGTCCACAAGGTTCAATAAAATCCACAAAATTTAAAGCATGTTGGGTGAATTGAGTGACCTAATTAAATGAGCATTTTTGAGGTGATTTTCATTCATGAAAAATTGCTGTCATCTTTTATGAGTCTACAAACCGCTTAAGGACTTTGTCATCTTCTAATAACAGGTTTGTGAAAATTTACAGCAAGATGACAATATTATCTAAGATATGATGAAATAAAATGCTTTATAGGTAACTTTGCTATTCAGAGATGTCTGCCTTCAAAAGGATTTGGAATATATTAAAATGTCAACAAATAAGGCAACCATATCACATTGAGGTTCTCTAGGTTAGAGCTCATAAAATACAGCCTTGAAGGTCATAAAAAAAAAATATATATATATATATATAGAATAAAACAGATAACACGTAAAAGGACGCTCACACGTCCTTTTACGTGTTATCTGTTTTATTGTGTTCTATTGTGCCGTCCAAAAGTTATATTGCTTTCGTGAGTACTTCCGCATCATCGATATATATATATATGTATGTATGTATGTACATATATATATATATATATATATATATATATATATATATATATTTTTTTTAGAGCCTGGAAGGTTGTAATATATATTTTTTTTGTCATCTCCAGTACGGAGTATCAGAGCTTCCTTTGTAATATTTTTTGTGATAAAGAATTTACAATTAAAGTTTGTTGCAGTGATTCCTAATACAGTAGTTATGAAGCAACCCCACAAAGGTTTCAAGAAGAAAATATGCTAAGTGAAGAGTCATGTAAACCTAAGCACATGACATCCTTAAAATTTACATCAATACAAAACAAGATGAAAAACCCATTACAGATACGTAAGATCCAATATAGCTTCTTAACTGTAAGGCTGTCTCAGTGACACAGGCGATTAGTGCCACATTTTCCTTCATAGTTCACCAGTTATTTACTTTATATTCGAAAGCAAATTAGACACTTGTTCTACGACAATGACAACATCAGTATGAATGATATCGTAGTGGTTAGAGCATTCTGTTACCAACAGGTAGTGCCAAACTTGAAGTAGTCAATACTCCTGGATACTGTTGTCCGTCAATCTAGAATTAGTGATTCACTTCCACTAATCTTAGGACTGCAGTGTGTTGTCTGATAAAATTATCATATAAATTAATGATTTAGCAGAATTACCGTTGACCCGATGAAATACATATTGATGAATTCCTGTCACCAATTAATTAAAATGACTGACTATCTAGAAACCATTATTCTTTCAATGAGTACAATTCGGATTATGCAATTTACCAGAGAAAACTTGATGCTTGCTACAAAACACATTGATGTACTTTCCGGTACAGAATATGGTCCATCAAAATACAGTATTCAAACAAAATCATATTTTTTATGATATCCTTATTTGGTGATACAACATAAGGTCAACCATGAGATTTATTTAATGAGGAGATAAAATTATGGAACTTGGAGATTCACAGCATACTCCTACACAGCCATGTTGATGACAAAGTGCCTTACGTTCCTAGCCTAGTGACACTGCTGGGATAGTCTCATTTGAGTTCAGACTGATGATCATTTACTCTCTCCACCCATCACGTATCTATTTCTATTTATTAAAATAGAACAATGAACTCTGGGCACCCAAACAAACCATTACATTTTCGAGACCGCAAATTATAAATAACCAAATTCTCAATCCTCACTGAATTATCTATCTATACTCAAGTTTTCCAATGGACATGAAAAATCATTAAAAATTTAATAAATTTAATCTCAAAAATGTATGATTTTACTTATTAAATAAAAGAATGAAATTCCTATGTTACTTGAGCATAATTTAATAAATTTAATCTCAAAAATGTATGATTTTACTCATTAAATAAAAGAATGAAATTCCTATGTTACTTGAGCATTCTCATTTCAATATTCATTTACGTACAACTTATCCAAGAAGTCTAAAATTATCCTGTGATCTGTCTTTAATAAAATTTCAATTGATAATTACACAGGGGGGGATTAATGGGGAAAGTATATTTAATAACAATTACATTGTCAGCCATTTAAAATAGATTTTCAATGGACACATACTGAACTATCATTAAAAAATTAACTTTGACACTTCAATTAGAATAAACACAAGGAGGTTCAATTCTTTTCATATGTCATTGCAGTGGAACATTTCATTTTCATTCAAACACATTTTCAATCATCCCAACACAATCAATTGCCACTGACAATCTGACTAACTATCATTATCCCACTGTTTATCCATATATGCACATGTGGGTATGTCCATATATAATTGGTATGACCATGTGTAACTAAATATTATTGAAGTGAGAAACACAAAATTTTATTTCACACCATTAATCCAACAATGCTAAAGAGTAAAAACTATTTACCTTCACCATCAAATGATTTTTACATTTAAATAAATTTGCATGTCACACACAATACAGGGTGTATCCCTGAAAGTTACTATTGCAGAATGTCTCATAGTCTCTTTCATTTTGTTACCATGACTAATTGCTAACATTCACTTTGATTTGAGAATCCTTTCTTTCTATTTATAACTTCATTTTCAAACTCCCTATTACCAGTAAAATTACATTCTTATGTCGGCCATAACACACTTTGATTGAAATTCTTCTTTCCGCTGTTTACAAAATATTGAATGAATATAACTTTTAGTCAAACACCCCCTGTATTTAATAAATAACTTTTATGATATTAACGATATTAAAGGAAGTTTTGTTCCTATAATCTTTGTAAACAAAAAAATGCCGAGATCGTGAACTTCCAAGTTTACGGTCTCGGCATTTTTTTGTTTACATTGATTCACGACTATAGCTACGTTCCTTGTATGTTTAAATCCTATAACCTTTGTCTGAAACAGTTAGATAATTGACAAATACCAGAGATATTTTAATTATTTTACGTCTCTCAAATATGCATAATGGTGATGAAGTTAGAGAATCATTTTAAGAATCTGATATCCAAAAACTATTTTCTTGTATTACTTTGAAAGTGAAATTCAAAGCTGTGTGCCACAAGCTGGGACTATACCACTTATTACCTTAAAAATAATGTTTACACGCAAATTAAAATTAATTTGGCTATTTTGCAACAGCTTCAAAAGAAAATTTATAATGACACTTAAAAGAATCAGAGCTTAAAATGAGCTAAATACCTGAAAATACAATTCTCGGATTGTGTAGTTGAGAGTATCCATTTCCTCTTTCCTAGCAGACTCTTTAGCAGTTTCTTTTCTCACTTGCCTCGAATATTCAAGAAAGAGAATGGCAGCAGCAATACTAAAAATGATACCTTCTCCAAGGAGATTTGCGCCAAGCTCTATCGCCATTGTTTCATTTAAGCTAGGGATGTTAACTGGCCTCCCTAAGTTCATTACCCACATTTTTGCTTTGACTTCGCACCAGTTGTAAACTGAAATAAATGAAAAGGTTAAAAAATGTGCTGTACATACGACTTTATAATCTTCATGCGGTGTATGTAATTAGCGGGAGGTTAAACATGTTAGCTTAAATTTCATGAAGCTAAGGGGTGAAATAAAATGTAAAAACATACGCTGAGCAGGAGGCATACAAATTTTGTTGCGGAAAAATGGACTCTGCAATGCTTTTTTTTGTAGGTAGCGTGAAGTCGGTCGCGAAATTTGTCTAATGAGTAAAGCTACCAACTTAGATACAGGTAAAGCAGTGGCCATTGTTTATGCGAAATGTTGTAGAATCATATGTTGAACGTGTTTCAAATTACTGACACATAACTACACTATAAAGTTCACACACCAAACTATACAGTTCGCATAAACCATGCAAGGGATCCTGCAAGTAAGACATTTGTTTACACCAGATGATGAATGAATTACTGTCACTTTATGGTAGCAAATCAAATAAAAATAGAAATGTGACCTCAAATATACGAAGGTCAACGTGTAAGTTTCTCTATCCCAGTATAATGACTGAAGATATTCGAGAAATCTCTCAAAAACAAGTTTCCGATAACAGTAAATTGATTACATTAATAAGTGCAGGAAATAGTTGGTTACCAAATAATTTATTTCTCGCAAAACTTCGGTAAGTACAAATGATGGAACTTACACTGGGCTGGCGGCATGCATACATAAGTCCTGAAGAAATGACTATTCTTTGCTCTTTCTTTTAAAATGTTAGCAATTGGCTTGCTAATTTGTTTCAAAACGAGTCCTCCTAATTTAGCTACAGGGAAAGCTCCCACAACCATTGTCACGGTTACTTGATAGAGGCAGCCATAATAATTATTGTCCGAGCGCAACGCGCAGCATCACTCGACTACTCTGGAACTGTAAATTATTGGTAAATTAGAGCATTAAGATTACGGCATCTTATGAAAATTCGTACGCAATATACTGAGTTGCCTACATTATAGTTAGCCAGAGGAGCACCAAGGAGTACTATTCTGTTATTTTAAAATAATGACGTCAAACACAGGGTGATATCCTAACAGCTGAGAAACGATATTCGCCAATATTCCGAAAAAACAAAGTAGGTAATTGTCCTTTTTTGCAGGATGTTTTATAAATTTAATTTTCATGCTACAATTAACTGAAGACGGACTAGATTGGAAATTTAATAGTTAGTAAAATCTTAGATACATTTCTCAAGGATTTAATTAATACTCATTAATTAGTGTGTAGGTATATTAAGGGAAATTGCAAATTATTTTTATCAAAATGAAACATCCTTTTTAGCAGCTATTTGATTCAGGTTTTTCCATATTTGTGTCCTTCCTCGAAATATCATAATTCGTAAATATTTTATCGATTTCTTTTTATGATTCAGGGAGTCAAGATTCTCGAAAATTTCCGTGTGAATTTCGTTAGATGGCAAAACATGTATCATAGGTCAATGCGTGTAATTTTCTGTTATCTTGTAAAGGATAAGAGATATAATCGACGTCCACCATTCGAAATCAAGGATGGCTGCAAGTGATGAAAATATCAGGCGCTATGCTTAGTGAGTTTCGTGGTAGGGAAAAGTGGAGCAGGCGATGGGGACGGGGTGTAAAAACAATCTTATAGCCTTCGGGAGCGAGGAAGTGGGAGCAAGGTCGGCTGGCGAAGTAGTTGTGCAAATTTCTATGCCAATGCGTCACGATGCGAAGGACCTTCGCCCAATCAGGGTAAAGAATCCGCGTGCGTGTATTGAAATAAGTCTATCTTTCCTTATTGGTCAGACGACCACCGCCATGTCTCGCACATAGTTGACAGGATGACGAAAAAAAATAGTCCGAGCGAGACAGTTATTTGGAAAAACAAAAATCACACAACAATCACAGTAATATGTTTTTGAATTTCAGACTGCGCATCACTCTTGATGTTGTAATTATAACTGGTTACGGTGTTAATCATAGGGACTTGTAAGGAGCCTCGGGAGTTTTCATTAAGAAGTTTAGTCATGACGGTTGTTATCCAGTTTTCATTCTATTCTACGCTCAACATTCAACGGATTCCTTTTTAAGAAAGTCACCGGTCAGTAAGTGTCGCTATTTTGGGGAGAGCTTGACAAAAATCAGTGCTGCGCCATTTATAGACGTCTACCAGTGATCTTTACGGAGTGGCGGCATTTGGCAATTCAGGGGTCTGATCAAGGGGGTCATGACCACCTATAAAACTCGTTTCATTTTGCCGAATATTCAAGGGATATTGGACTCGATATCTAAATAGCTGTAAATAGATTCGCAAAGAGTGGCATTAGCCGTATAGATCTTGTTTCGTTAATAAGTTCAAACAATGATTTTTTTAAATTCACAGTTGAAAACATTGGAATTTTCAACACTATCTTCTGTTTTCAAGACATGACTGTGACCTCTACAAATTGAAACCCTAGCTGCTCCCCTGACACTTGCGCACGGTGTTTGACGCCAAGGGGGGGGTCATTTGGGTGATAATGATGACGAGAGAGGACAGGACCAGCTCAACCAATAGACGAGGTAGGTGACCGCCCTGAGTGTGCAGAAATTTTTTTAAGGGTCGAAAAAATTAAAATTAACATCCAAAACAGGAAGGAAAGAAGATACTTCGCTATTTAACGAAATGTCAATTCATCCAAGCCAAGTTTCAACAGAGAATATTATCGTCTGCAAGCACCTATCCTCGAAGAATTCTTCGGTGAGCACCGTGAGTAACCATTTCCCTGTTTAATCTTCTCCCAGATAATGATTCTCTGTAGGAAACCGGTCGTAAATACATTAATATTGTACGACAGAGCAAATTATTTTATTTCCTACTCATCATGAAAGAGTTCCACAAAGCAAAGCCATCCACAATTGCATGATAGCATTAAATAGTCCCCCGATCATCTCCTTGACCCCTACGAATGGATTTCATCCGCAAAACTGACAATAATTTAAAATCATACCTGGGCTCCAATGTATTCCCCTCTTCCAATTATTCTCAAGGATTTAAGCTCTGCCCCACCACCTCCCATTTTCCTCCTTACACCTTCGAGATCCGCGGTGCAGTCATCCCATAATCATCCTTAGCCTGACGAAGATGACCTTGCCATCGGAACGGCGTTGCGTCTCCCTCTTCTTCTCTCTCCTTTTCCTTCGAACCTTTCCCTGGTGAACACTGGCTACTCGTGCCGCCCTGATAGGGGAACTGCGGCGTTCTTCAGCTGGTCCTGCAGGCGGCCATCATTGAAGGATTCTTCAGCTTTACCGTGAGTCATCATATCGCTGTACATGGTTTGTCCCAAAAGTAGTAGTACTGACTCCATAAAAAATATTTATTGCCAGAATTGATACATTCACTCTAAAGTCTTCGGAGTAACACCCTTGTGCGTCCACACACCGCTGCCAGCGGGTTTTCTGGAAGGCGACCCCCGGAATCCTGCTAACCTCCCTCGTCACGGCCTGTTTTAATGCTCCCACCTAGCCGTGCTGACGTCCTTTCACCTTGGATTCGAGGCGGGTAAGAGGAATAAGTCTGATGGAGCAAAAGTCAGGGTTGTGGGGTGGCTGAGGCAGGGTCGAGAACCTCTTGGCAGATCCGCGTGCGAGTTTCCTTTCGTTTGTCTGAGAAAATTCGCGGCACCAACTTCGCACGCACCTTTCTGATTCCCATGTTTTCGGTCATAAATCGATGCACATCGCTTTTAGGAATGCCAAGTTCATCATAAACCATGCGAACACCTAAATCTGCGATTCATGTCCAACAAACCCTTCACTCTTGCAAGATATTCGTCACTTTTTGTGGTCGAAGGGCGTCCTGAACGTTCGGCGTCATCAACAACTTCTCTACCCTCCCGAAACAACTTTTGCCATTAAATAACACCCGATCGGTCCATGGGGTTATCACCATAAGCTGCCTTGAGCATGTCTCTTTCCTGGTTTTGCCCAGTTTCAAGCAAAATTTGATGGCGTAGCACTGTTCCACTTACCGGTTCATGACGGAGCGTAACGAGGTCACGTTGTAGAGGTTTCGCAAACGAACGTTCCGCATTCCGCAAAGACTGGAAGCCTTTCCTATGACACCCCTCGTTCGAACGCAGCAAGAGAAAACGCCGTTCGTCCGTCCATCCGGGAGGAAATAGGTCGTACTACTCTTGGGACAGACGTTGTACGTATGTATATATCTAGACTTGTATATCAAACATTCAACATTTCCTTCAAACAGAATTTGAATTAAGTTTGACGAAAACATTTTTCACTAGGGAGGAGATTTTCATTTTTTTCATTATGGAGGTGGTTTAATTCCTTACGAATCCTTGCAAAGGTGGGTGGAGTACAGAAAAGTCGTAAATGACCCTAAGTAATTTAAAACGGGCCCCTACGGCTCCCCTCTGGCTCGCTTGCGGCCCAAGCAGGCCGAATTCAAGGAAAGAAAAATAAAATAGCACGAAAGCTGATCGGCCCTCCCTTGTTCATCCTTGGGCGATCTATGGCACTGTAGCCTTACTGTTAAAACCTCTCACGATAAACCTAAATCTGGGCTCATGCCAAACCAAACTCACTTTACCTACACTGTATTCTTTTTTAATCCAATAAGGCGCTACAATTTCATTTGCTTATCGGAATTGTTTTCCGTTGTCGCATTGTTTGTGACATATTGGTAATATTGAGACGTATGTATGTTACATGAGGAAGAAAATGCAAAATTCCGATTCCAATCGAAATCGTTATGTAATACCAGCAAAGGAGAGATAATCTCATCGGAGCGAAAAGCTTGAGTATTTCCTCTTGATCGTACACTGATTGTTAGTCACGTGTCGTGGATTATGATTGTTAGATTCGTTGACCTTGTCCTTTCTAATACAAGGAAAACGCACTCCTCGGACTCGTGTGTTGACGTAATTGAAAGTAACCACATGCTTTTACAGGGAAATGTCTTTGCATTAATACGTCTTTAGGTCACAACAGGAGTATTTTAACTAACAATTACTTCGAACGGTTACAATTAATATCCTTGCAATGTGTGCTTAATGGATTAAGGATATAATTAAGTGAAAAATTAACTAATATAAATTTCTCTCTCCGTCATCGCATAATATTTGCCTCACATTCTAAGTTGAGAAGAGTGAACAGTAAAATCCGTTTTTATTATATGGTGGTGAAATATGTTGGGCTTGCACCGACTAGGGAAAAAACTCAGAACGCAGCAGGAAAAGTTTCAGGAACCCATTAGGTGTTGTCATCGGTCTATCAACAAATATATATATTTTTAACTTACGAACGGTACGAATACAACTCTTGATTCACGCAACGATGTCGAAATCCTGGCGTCAATTGTCACTTCCCCTCCATAGTGGCGAAGCGTCAAAATAACAATGATTTCTTCATTGGTAGCCGTTGTAATTCTAATTAGCTAATGGCGCTGCTGCTGCAATTACCAATATTTATTTAGGTGTGTTGAACATTCTCTTAGGATTGGGTTTTTAGGCTTCCTAAGTGGGAGCAAAACTGTGTGAACTTTGAAGCAGTAGGAAGATTGATCGAAGGTATATGCGTAACTACTTTATTCACAAGTGAATCCAACCTTTAGTATTTAGTGTCCTCCGTAGCCTCCTCTCTTCATCTTTCTCACTTCTTAATTTGTTACTTTGTTTTTCCATTTCTTTTTTGTAATGATTAGATAACAACAAGATCATTACCATTTTACCATTTCCTCCACATACACGCAGAGCAGTATAAATGATAATGGACATCCCTCTCTTATCGTTCTCCATCACGTTTCTTTTGCCCTATTTGTTTCACTCATCATTCACAATCATATTGTTACAACACAACATTGTTATAAAAAATGGGGTACTTAATATGCACGCAGAATAACGAAAAAATATATATACTACCAATTCTAGTTGTCCTCTTTGTGCCTGCCTTTATATCTATTTTTATATCAAATCGGGCAAGGGGAACAACGATATTTTATATCTATCCGTTCTCCTATCTCCTTGATACGTTATCTTATCCACCACAGTAAGATGGGCCCTGGGATTTGTCTTTAACATCCTCGGATAAGTGACCTGCCTCAAATTTACACCGTAAATGTAATCTGTATTTCAACTTACGGTGAAATATTGTTTCTCATTCTAATTCTTCCAATAGTGTCGTGAAACTGATACGTTGTTCATAAGTTTTCATTAATCTAGCTACTCTATGTTGCACTTGAACTAGTTCTAAAACTAAGCCTGCCTTGCGAGGATCCCATGCACCTGCAGAATACTCTAGGTGGGGCTATTGTAAAACAATCGAGCTCTTTTGCCCTTTCGTTACATGACCCAAGTATCCTTTTTTATGAATCCTAACGTTTATTCCGCGAATGCGTTTTCCCCAGGGCTTGTCTTTAGCTATCGTAACACCAAAATATTTTACGGGTTCTACATTTGAAAAATTTGTTTTCTGTATGGTTTATGGTTAGAATTAGGGCAGTACCTAGTCGCCTTCGAACCCCTAACCTTCCTTCTTTATCAACGAAAACGTTCTTGACAATTACAGACGACCCAATTTCGCCTTGCAACGTCGCAATTTCATCTTTCAGCGTCGCAATACGTATGCCCAATGTCCGTTCCTTTTAATAATTACCTCGAATTGCGAAAACTAACAAAATGGAACGAAAGTTCTATTTCATTATTCCATGCACATTCAGTCGGCCAACAGTCTGAGAACCAAAGAAGGACAAAGGAGTCTCGCGGACCCCACCAGTAGAACGTCCCCACCGGCCAGTTGAACACAGACAAACTGACAGGCTAAACTGAACAGGCGAACTGACTTTCCTCTGACACACCTCCGAATACAAGATTTTTAACCGTAACAACTGTAAATTTCGCTATTGGAACTGGAATTGCCGCTGCTACTGGCACCAGACTTTCCCTCCAATGGATCCTCGTTTAAGGATTTAAAGCGTTCTCATTTCGATTTCGGGGACTCGGCTAAGTTCCCGTGGCAGCCATATTTGGTCATTACCTCCTCGTTCCGGGAATGGGTGATTTGCGCGCCTGCTGCCTTCCTTGGATGGTTAGCACGATGACATCACAATGGTGTTATAAGGTCTTGTATTCTAGAGGGGCAACAGTTTCACTAATCCTAAGGTATGGAGCCCTCTTAGCTTTATAAGTGAAATCTTTTTTTACAGCTTGAGTTATTGAAATGTGTCGCAAAGAAAGAATGCAATTTTCACGTTTCATCTCAGAACTTGAAGTTATGCCGGTTCAGTAAGGCAGTAAATTTCAAAGTTGTCTCCAGGTTAATTAAATAATTACCCGCTGCCAATTGCATCCATTTTTTGTGAGTTTAAATGCTACGAAAATGTGATTTCAAAATTCGTGTTTTTCCTTGACTTTTATATTTTTCTCCAACTTTTTATCCACTTACTTAATCCAAATAAAACCACTCAGAAAAGAACGCTTATCCCCTTTCACCAGCTAAATTTTAAAATCCATTAAATAGAAAAGGCTGGCCCGAAAATAATTGTCACCGTACTTTCAAAATAACCAACTTTCTGGCGATCCCCAAGTGACGTAATTTATGCGTTCCAGCAACGATTGCGTAAGTCGATAATTTCTCCGATAATAATGGTCTGTCTTCCTCTCTACATGGTACCCTGTAAGCCACCGCTATGGTGTGTGGCAGGAAGCAATTACACACCAGGCATGCTACATAAAATATTAAGTTTTTCTAGAAGTGGATAGATTGTAGCGAATAGCTCGCGGCATGTTTCATGCGGCACACTATGAAATTCAAGAACTTATTTGTTTTTACTATAAGCGATGTTTTTTGCGATTTCTGTCAGCATGGAGTTACTGACTTCACAGAAAACACCTATTCATTATCGCAATCCCGCAAACACAGTGGGTATGTCGCATGACGTGTGCCTCTGCTCACTCCTGCAATCACGCGCATCCCCTTTCAGACTCGCGCACGTTTACAATTATTCTAGCTGAAACATCGACGGTGCCCTTTAACAAACCCTCATTGTCAGCTGCTGATCACGCGTGGAGTCGTGATGAATTTTCAGCTTTCCTTTAGTAGTTTTTCATACAAATTTCCACTTGAACCTTACATCGAGACCGCACGATTAAATTCGTACCTCATTTCCTCAAACAACGGGATTACTGGTAGATTTTCTCTTTTTAGACTCTTTTGCCCCTAGTAGAACCGAGAGGGTCGACCATTTCCATCCTCCTATTCCTCACATCAACATTCCGGCACGTCGTACTGTAGCGAGATTTTATTAAGACTTCAGCGTCTTTGATTACTTTTAGTTTTTCGCCTTCCGCAAGAGCCCATAAGATTTTGTACCAATTTATTTATAGGAACAACATGCAGATGCATTCGCTCTGCTGTGATCATGAACGAAGAGATGACTCGAATAGGCTTTAAGGTCAAAAAAACGACTAAGATTGATGGGATATCGTCGCAGTCATTTGCAGAAAATGCCGTAATGACCACGAACTCAGATGTTTCCAAACGCCAATCAGTAGTCGTAGAAGTAAGTGTTAATAGGGGAGACGATCCACAGCTGAGGCCTATGTACTACTTTGCTGTAGTAAATATTTTCTATTAGATATTTTCTATTTAAATTATACATATATTTACGAATAAGAGAAGAAAAATATCTTAACTGAACCTTGAATATGCCTCTTTCCAATCTCAACATCTACCGACTTATTGAACTAAATTTCTATCGACTAGTTACTAGATGTGACTAGAGTGAGACTAGTTACTTGATGTGAAATTAGTACCGAATCTAAGCTAATTTTTCTTGTTAATTGGTCTATCGTTAATAGTAACCTGACCTATGTTGTAGACGCTCAGATATCCTAGGATTATTTAAATGCTCACCTACTGTGTTTCTCAACACTTCCACCACAACTTCATAGACCTTCGCTACCTGCTTGTGTTCATAATCTCTCTAGGGAGGCTCCACTGTATCCCTATGGTTTCAGCGACCTTATTTGGGATCCAAATCACGGTCAAACTTTCGGCATTCGGCAGGAAGCTCTCCTTCGCACGCGCTTCGTCACTCTTCCGGGACCTTATCTCCCCAGTGCATTTCCGTGCGCTATGTGCGAGTCTGTATTCAACATACCTCGTGCCTCAGAGACTAGATTGTAGCCTCTTTTGGACACTTGCGACTTGCCATTTGAATATTCACACCGGAATTCTAGTTGTCATCGTAATGTTCAATGTTAAACAAGGAGTTGTTTCAGAGCGATACGAGTTTGGGAATTAGGGAGGGATGGGTATGTGAGACAAGGGGTCGGTGAGGCTTTTGGACCCTGATACGTGGTTATGGATGCCTCGTCTTACGAGGATAATCCCAGAAGTACCGACCCAACAAAGAAAACACAAAAAATTTGGAAAATAATGTATTTATTTTTCAACATAATCTCCTTTCAGCTCTATACACTTTTCCCAGCCATGTTAAATAAGTTTGATACCCTTCTTACAATAAGAACTGTCTTGCTCCTCAAAATAGTCATTAACTGTCGACATCACTTGTCGGAAACAGTTGGAAAATCTTTTACCACTGAGCCATTTTTTCAAGTTTATGGAGAGAAAATAATCCGAGGGGGCTAAATCTGGCGAATAGGGTGCATGAGGTAGCAATTCAAATTTTAAATTCATGAATGTTTACCATTGAAATGACGGATTTGTGAGCTGGTGCATTGTCTTGGTGAAACAACACTTTCTTCTTAGCCAAATGCGGCCGCTTTTGATTGATTTCTTCACTCAAACGTTGCAATAAGTTTGCATAATACTCTATGGTGATATTTTTTCCTTTTTCAAGATAGTATTTCCTTTTTCTCGTAATTCCGATCGCGATCTTCCAGGGATCCTGATCTTTTTTCAGCCGGGTCACGCAGAATCAGTAGCGAAATCAGCTTAGGTATTCACGACTTTCCTGATGAGTAAGGAGGCGCCCATCATCACCCAGATTACCCAATTTTCTTCGGACTGGACCTTATTGAGATTATCCTTGTTGCCAGGCACGTTCTAAGTTGCTAAGTGCACTCTTAAGTTGTACTTGAACAATTAGGGGGTACGTAGCAGTGGGACCGGATTAAATTTTTTTTGGTATCATAGGTACATTTTGATTCTTTATTGCTTTATGAAATAGCGGCATTATCAAACACAAAGAGCGAATAATTATGATGTGAATATATATATTTTTTTCAATTTGTTGATTTCAACAGTGTACCGGTATTAGTGAATGAAACATACCTTCACGCCAAAACATATATGCCGATCTAATTACTTTCAGCGTTGCATTTCCAATGTTTTGACTTTGTATCAATATTCGGCGTAGCTATTTACCAAAAGCAGAGCACTAGATTAGCTCAAATTATAACTCGGGAATATAGTTATAAGTAATTTCAATTGCGAGTTTCGAAGCTTGCCCAAAGTTTCCTAGTGCATACGAATGTAACGATTTTAGCTTGTACTGATGTCATTATTGACGTCCGAAATACTGGAAAAAATTTTTAGTGCCAGGTTCAACATTAAAATAAAGCATAAAAACCATAAATACAGTAATCAACCCGAAGTTCGGTTTGATAGGTGATGGTAGACTTCACCCAGCACCCAACGGCGCAAATTCACACACCAGGATAGGTGCCAATGCCTTTCCGTGTGCCGGTTATGGTTTCCCAGGAAGAGCTGGTACCCGAAAAATCACATATTTTGGGTGGAGCTGCAGGTGCCCAGAGTGATTTGCCCGGGAATCGAACCCGGACCCTCCGGTCAGTTGTCCAACGTTCTACTCCATGGACTACCGCGACCCACGAAATAGAGCATATTTTATGAATTTAATTCGGGAAATGGACTATGATCCCCCAAAATGGGATACTTCTGGCTGCCCTAGTGCGTAGGGTCGTTGGTGCCGAGTGGATATCTCAGGGGTGTTTTTGTTTTTCGTACCTCACTAGCATTCGCGCATCCACCCGTCATTAGTGTCCAGTGAAGGTAGGGGCTTATTTGAAGGCCATTTCAGTCCCTATTTATGGATTTTTTTGAACGGATGCAACTTAAATATATCCGTTCTGCACTTCATCTCTCGAATTTTATTGACAAGTTCTCTCCTAAATTATATCAATGAATCTGTGGACAAAACAGGCGAAATCACATCATTTTACAAAATGACGGTTCATAAATTGTCCATAATCAATTTGAAACTCGTTTTAAAATGATTTATAACCACTAAGACGGCTTAAAAGCTGTACATTTACATTGTGTTTGTTTACGAAACAGAATGGTTGTCGCATTACTTTTCTTCACTCGTGATTAATACATGAACTAAGTTGTCACGTCGACTCGTTCATTCACGATCGCACCTACTTTCGGGAAGAGAAGGGCAATGGACTCGCGCGAAGCAGCATTGGACTGGTGAATTGACAAGTAGCAGCGCAAATGGCTAACTCGGGAGCTAGCACACCACTTTGTAGCTGCTTCAGTGGTTAAAGTGAGTCAACTCCTTGGGAGGGTGACGTGTTAACAACGGTGTCACGCCACTAACGCCCAAGTCATTCCGCTCGACATTACCACCATAATTGGCCTACAACCTTCAATTAATTGTTTATGGTGGCGATACTAATGTGTATACTTAAATTGGTGAATACATGAACAACTTGAAACATAAATGTGAAAAAGCTCAGCTGCAAACGGCGCTTTGGCGTGCAGCTATTGATGCTAGTGCATTGATGTTTATGCAGGAAAATTAAAAGTTATGTATTTTTAACTAATTGAAAATGTTGTTGTAGAGGTGAATTGACTCATTGTTTAGACAAAACCATCCAATTACTTACGAAGAAGGGTATATTTCGACTGAGGAATAGGTACATTTCGGCAGGTGTAGTTTTGAAACCCGAAGTGATGAGATACCGGGAAATAAAACTCAACTGTAACTGCACTCTTTAAACAATTCAGCGAGGGAATGGATTTTTTGTCGTGTTCGGTCGTACTCACGAATGATTCACTTGACCTCGAAAGTTTATGCGTGAAATCTGGCTCGAATAAACAAAATTGGATTGAAAATAAAACTTTTCGTAACTATCTTGTTAGCGTAATTTTCACATGCACTAGCTCCTCGCAGGTCGTCACGTTTATCTCGTAGGGTCAAACTGTGGACATTCGTAATACTGAGTACTTTCAACGGGATGATGTTCAACTTCTCCAGGTCCAGACTGTTAAAGTGACCAACATACCCACTTCTTTTAGGTAAACTTTGGTAAAATCTCCATGAATTTTCTCATTTTTACGCACTTCAAAAAAACTATGATGTAGCTTACGAACGTCACATGGATGTTTATCCACAATTGTTGGGCTCATCAATTCTTAGAGAAATTTCAGATTACAATAAAGTTCATCGTTGGGGCGGTTTTTTAACTTTACTATCCTGCGACTCACCACTAGGGTGTGTGGCCCTTGATCCAAAACACCTTTCCCTACTAGCGCTGTCGGACAAATATTATTTTATTCTGATCCCTAAGCGTCCGTGGGAAAAAGAACATCTCAAATCTCTCTACTCGTCACTTAATTTCTCGATTTTTATTTACATGATCTCTCCTACCGTAGTACGATTGGGGTAATGACATATTTTCAACATCATTGCTGAAGAGACGACCTTCCAATTTATGCGAGGGATTTAGTTTGTAATTCAATCCTCACTCTCTGAGTGATTCCCTACCCAGCTCCTTTAATAAATTTGGTACACCACTCGGTATATCATAACATCGTTTCACAAATCTAGCTCCCCTGCGTTGAATGCGATCCAATTTGGCAATCAATCCAACTTTATGAAGATCCCATTTATCCCATATACTAGCAGCATATTCTAAATGAGACTTAACCAGCGAAAGATAACATTTATCTTTAACCTTTTCATCACATATCCCCAAAACTCTAGTAATAAAGTACTCAAACGTTTCTTCATTTAGATCAAGAATTGTCCGGGGAAGAAAGAGAATTTGAGTACGTTCGAATTGCAGTCTAAGAGTGGCTGTTGGCATAACACCCCTTGTCACACGCCTTTGCAGTGGATTGCATAATAATGTGCATGTAACTATGAATTTAGCAGGACCAGAATGAGTATTCCATTTATAATTCTTTAATTTATACTCCTATTGTACTCGTATATTATGAAGATCATACCACTATGGTATATGATAAAGACTGTCTGTAATTGTATGTTGTATTGATTTTCTGTGATTCTTTATTTTTAACGAAGATTTAAAAAAAATAATAAAAATGTTAAAAACCATGTATTTTTAAACTTTTTTTATATCCTGCATCCCACCAGCTAAGTGTGTGGCTGGCAAAAGTAGGCCACCGTCGTAAGTTTGCCGTTACTCATTCCATGACTTTATTTCCGCTTACCCATGCACTTTATTTCCGCCTGGATGGTGTAATCACGCACCATCTTTACTATTTTAGTGATGTGGACTCTTTATGTTTCGAATTCTGTTCCCATGAAAGTCGACTTATTAGTTTAAAATCATAAATCAACTTCCACTTCGAAATTAAACATTAACTATACTAATTCCTCCACTCCAGATTTGTAGAACTGTTGTAAACGTTAAAAAAAAACAGTTGTAGTCAAAATTGATTGTACACTCTCGTTGCCACGTGTCCTATAGTACCCTGGTTGGCGTGAGATTACTGATTTCCCAATAGCCAACAGCCATGGGTGTTTTCTTGTTGGGGCCTGTCCACGGAAATGATTGGCCAGTTTCACTTTCAACTACTAGTAATGCCTCCGGACATTTAATTTGTTTTTTTTTCTGGTCATCACGGAAACCACGGGCGAGACCGGGAAAGGAAACGTTCTCCACTTCACACCACAAGCTAAGTCTTCAGTGGTTGCCGAGATTTTGTGGATAAACATCTCGGGTAAGTAGAGAAGCTAAGTTAAACATCAAAATCGGAGGCAATCAACTAGAGCAGGTGGAGCATTTCTTCTATTTGGGAAGTACTTAAGAGATAAGGCCCAAAGTAATGGACTCTTAATTTAGTAAAAGAAGCATTTGCAGAAACGAGAGAATTGTCGACGGGCACACTAATGTAAATATGTAAAGAAAAAATGAGTCAAGACTTAAAAAAAAGAAGAGCCTAGAAATTTTCAATTGCGAAAATTACTTTTTTAGTGCTGCGGTTAAGCGTAAATTGGAGAATTTTTTGATGCTGGTGTGTGGTGGGCAACGGAGAAAATACGTTGGACTAACGCTGAGAGATAGAGCGCGGGTGGGCGAAGGGCGTGGGCAAGTTGCTTGGGTAAATCCGTAAAAGACCGAGAAAGTGGATGAAGGAAATATTGAAAGTTAGGGGTATGCTGATGAGACCATGATGGAATGGCAGGGAGAATGCTTGGTAAGAGCTAAAAAGGAAGGAAGAGAGTTTAACAGCATGATGGAAGGCAGAAGTTATGGAGAAATGAAGAAATAAGTAATGTAGAACTATGAAAGAGGAAGTTCTCGCCATACTTAGAAGTGATTAGTCACTATGGATCGTCCGAAACCTACCTTTAAATGGGTAGAATACCTTAAATGAATGTTTCACCGGTAGATCGGGGACGCTTTTAAGTTATTGGCGTGGAAAAGAATAGAGATAATTAGAGAGATTCGCCAGGAAGTAAAACTTAATGGCAGAGTTCTAGCACAAAATGGAAGGGGAGATGAAGTTAGTGACGAGAATAGCATGAAGGAAGACATGAAGAGTCAAAGAAAAAATAATGTAAGACACAAGAAGTCGTTTCTGTATTTGGCATGTAAAAGTAGGAGGGGATCGGCGAAAACCTATTTATGATAGGCATATTATTTGTGATGATGTGTGAATACGAGTATATCAAATACAGGATTGATGCTCCCTGTTTGATCCGAAAGGCAGCACCTGAAAATGGGTTTTTATTGAAGCGTCATTGTATTCCACGTGGTCGTCATGTTTTTCTCACCTCCCCTAAATTTTATAGCCTCTGTAATTTCAGTTGACCGAATCCTCTCATCATCATCGGGAAATACCCGTAATTTACGCTTATGTTCAAATCTCAGTCGATTTCGGCCCGCGCTAAATATAAAGACGTCGATAATATCCTTTCGAGTTCGAGCGAAACAGCAAAAAGGATGGCGTGACTCCGTGGAAATGATGGATGTCGACGATAAAAACACCAGGACTTCAGTGCAAATGTGAACTACCTCGATTATATTCAATAACATCGTAGAGTTCTGACCGTTTGAGCGTATGCCCGGGTTTCAAGGGGAACTAAATGTAAGGTTTTGCGTGATGTAACTTACGTTATATGCAAATGTTAGTATGCAACATGAGCATAAAAAACTGGACTACTACTTCCTACTACATACCTGGTAAGTCAGATGTTGGGAGCGACAGGGGTTATGGAATAATTTATTAAAATCCTAAGCGTGTATAAGAGAATGACTCAGACACGATGTTTATTTCTCGGGTGCGAAATTCAAACTAGTGAGTCTCCCCTTGTCGTAGTTTTGGAAGAGTACGATATATTACGTAGAGGCTACGAGTCTTGTTCAGGAAGCGGACGATATTTGCTTCTTTTTCATTGTATTACCACCATTTTTGCTTTCTTGTTCACTTTCGTACCTTAATTGTTGTTTACTTTTATAGCGTTGCTGTGGTAAACATGTTTGTTTACTTTAATTGTTTACTTTCGCATCTGAATGTTTGACAGAATTGCGTGCTATGGAATTCATTTGGGCACTTATGTCGTTGGCAGTATACAATATTCATGCCCTGTAACGTGGAGTTTGGAGTGGGTAAGTGCAATGATAAATGACTGGAAAAATTTTGTTGCAGATTTTTGCATTCCTTACTGCAGAATCCTAAAAATACAGCCGGAGATGGTTTAATAGTAGAAATTGACAATAGTGTCTTTTCACGATAATAATCTAATCGCGGAACCTATCCAGAGCAAAGGGTTTTCGGATATATGTCCTCGTATTCCTCCCCAGGTGTTCTGATGATGATGCGCCGCATCGAAACCATGGTCGTAGAACATTCCAAGTGCGTGGAAGTGTAAAGTTTCTCTTATTTTTTACCCTCATCATGAAGGAATTCCACAAAGTTAAGCCTGAAACTGTTAACTTTAGCAATTGCGTTGTTGAATATTTCGTAAGGAATGTAGCAGCCGATAAACGTTAATAATGCCTGATTTTTCGGCAACTTATATCTCCATTCCTCATCTTCAAGGGTACAATTTCATCTTTAAGACGATTACCGTCTTTTACAGGAGGAATTAGGGGACTACTGGAGCGTATGATAATACTGCCAAAAGAATGTACTTTTGGGTCTTGCAAAATGAAGAAACAAGGAGTACATTGGATGCTAAGGGCCATATTAGATTCATACCTGTGCTAGTTTATGAGGCACAGCGATATCTTGGAAAAGATTTATTCGAGAAAACTATGTTAGACATTACTTTGTTTAATCTCCCAGCAGCATAGTTTCAAGTTTGTGCGATGGTACTAAAATGTGGTGAATCTCGACAAAAAAACGTGTCCCCTTTCTGACCAGGACATAAGATAACTACATGAAAACATACATAATATACAATTTAATTACTAAATGCAGAAAAATGTGAAGTATGCAAACTGCAGTCCACAGAAGATAAGAGAAGCTTCGTTGGGTTTGGGTTGTTTGGAAATTGCTCCGGGTTGCCTTGGCGACCAGGGAATGTTGGTTTTGCACGATTGAATCATTCAGTCGTAGAAGTCCTGCGAGTCTATTTCAATTTTAATTGTAAATGTTTTTGTCCTAAATTCTCACGGTGGTCAAGTTTTGTTCGGTAGATAATACTATGCTCCTCAAAACAGTTCCTTTGGGCGAAAACCAGGTGGTTGTGTTTTAAGGACAATACTCCTTAGTAAGGCGTGAGTCAATTATTTGTTTACCAAGTGTTCCGACTGGTATATTGTTTTTATATAAGTGATGCATAACATTTTATGGTTTCCAGTGTGGTTTTCCATTTTCCTCTTTGAACTTCCTTCGCTGACGCCAGCGTGCCTACACAGATATCACATCCCGAGAATGACACGTGGTAAGGAGTGCCATGTCACCAATCATTTTATTATCAGGCAATCTACCGGTTAAAGTAGGTTTTGGATGGGCACAACTACCAAATAAATATCTCCTAACAAAACACAATACAGCATTCTACTCTGAAACAAGTCCCTCTTCATCTGTGTACTTCCTCCCTTCATCCCGTCCAACATCCCTATCCTATTCTTGCCCTTTCCTCGGTTGCCTAACGTTCTCCCCTCTATTACAGTCTCCAACACCCTACTGCCGCTCAATACGCCTTTCATCCATTTTTCCTCTCTCCTTATGATTTCTCCCAACAATCTCCTCTCCTCCCTCACCATACTAGCAGTTTCTCGTTTGTTTTCCTTTCGGTCCATTTTACCTTCTCCACACCCACATTTCAAAAGTCTCCAATCTACGTCTATCATTCTGATTCAGTGACCATTTTTCCGCGCTGTACATAACTACGCTGCATATCAAAGTTTCTACGAGCCTTTTCTTAACATCCTTACTCTACTACCCTGTCATCAACTCCCTCCTCCTTGTGAAAACCTCTTTCCCTACTGCAATTCTTCTTCCTGCGTCCCTAATACGTTGACCATTTTGGTCCAAAACACTTCCTAGATACAGGAAGTCCCTATATGTGACCTGTATGTGCATGCGTCCAAGGTTTCACAATATTCTTTTTTTATCGGTGAAAAAGTTAAGGTAGTTTTAGGGAGTACTTGTTAAGTTAAAAGTTAGGGAGGTAAGGTAGTCCTTGCTATTCATTTCACAAATAGTGCAAGACAACCTGTTTTCGTTTATGTCATTCCTTTTAAATAATCGCTAACTTGGGGACAGGAATCCTAAACCTAAGATCAGTTAGTTATGGGGTACAATGTATGGGGTGAGTGTAGCAATCTGAAAAAAAAACAAGAAACACTGACTTAATGAAAAGTAGGCTTCCGGCGGTATATTTTTGCCATCCGCGAACGTGCTCTATCGCCGCGGAAACTTGAATGACCCCTTTCGTGCCCATTCCCTCATCAGGAAGGGAGTCTCCGAGGACGGCCTTCAAAGCTACCGTTGTGGGAACGTTTTGCCATCGTGGAAATGGACGGCCGATCCTCCTCGCCGCGAGGCATCGACACAACCACGCAAAAATTTCGACGACGAAAGAACGGACGAGCACGGCGTCGTGGCCGAGAGAGAAATCCGTTTTCTCGCGTGTTCATGGGGACGAGACGGGCAGGTTTGGCATCGGCGGAAAGGAAATTCGATGCAATATCGATTCGAACTTGGTCATTATGGCGTATCTCCGAAAGGCAAGGAGGTGCGATCGAAATACGAAGTGCGATTTCGCAAAAGTTTGACGACTAGTGCTCACGATCGAAGCGACGGAGGGGTAGCGATGACAATGCCCGTTGAAAACGAGCTTTGACGGCCAATATCATAAGCCAACGGATACACCACGTTGAGTACACAGGTTCTCGTCCGATCTCTTGATGTTAAGCAGCGTCGGGCCCGGTCAGCACCTGCATGGGTGACACCGGGTCCTGTTGCCGTCATCATTTTTATCGTGGTCCGCAAGCATTTTGAAGATAGTGTCGCCTTCATCGTCTTTGCATTATTTTGTTTAGACACATATTAGGGATTAGGCTTGTGCAAAGAATTGGACTCGAAGTTTCCAATCGAAATATGTATTGTGTACCTCAAAATACGTTTTCCCCATTTTTCAAATATAATGGTCTAAATACACGCAATAGTTTTCAAAGTCATTGGCAGTAATAAAATGGCTTAAACAGCATGAATTCTGCATTAAATATTTTTGTTAAGACTAGATTATGCATGGGTGGGCAAAATGGTCTACCATTCACATTAGCTATTCTCTACAATGAACAAATAATTGTGTGAAGAATTCTGCATATTCGGGTTTTCACCGCGTTGTTGTTTGAAGCCGACAACAGTTTCGCCGAAGTTGCATCCGGCGTCTTCAGGTCGAAGACGCCGGATCTACGCAGCCATAAACTAATTGTGTGAATAAGAACTTTGCCTACCTTGAGAGACTCTAATTCTAACAAAGAGTTGATAAAATTTCTGTGTGTAGATGTGTACACTTTATTGGCTATTGTCGGCAGGTGAAAGGCATTATTTAAAACAATTTAATATTCATTTATGCATTTCTCCTGAAGTTTTCCATTGTTTAAATATTAATAATAACAATGAGTATTTAATTTCTCCATCATAATGATAACTGATTGAGCCCATTTTTTTCCGTTGGAACATTCTTTCTCAATTATGAGTCTTCCTAAATTCTTAAAAAACGTCTGTTAGATATTACCCAAATTATTTTCCTGCTTTCAACTAAGATGTTGACCACCATGAATTAATATTCACCCAAACCATAAAATGTTTATAAAGATTGTCAGAGAAAACACACTTCATATGGACTATTTTTTCGCTGAATTTGAATTCACAAGAAGTTTTGTATTATTTGAAATTCTAATTTTCTCTTCTCTAATGGGAATGGAATTTGGCCCGACATTCACTCTCAGTAAAAGAAAACCCATAAAAACCTTCTCAGCCTGCCATTAAATGACATATAGATAACATTGGTACTTTATGAATGAAATTTCAGGTCATTTTACCACACAATTACACAGATGACACTTGTAAAAATATGAAATCATCAGAAGTCTATTATTCATTGCCACATATTACTGTTTACATGTAACTGCATGTTAGTGAATATCATTTGTCAGCTGTTTTCACTGGATCCCCCATTGACTACAGATCAATGTTTTGCTGTTGATGATGTCAATTCATAGTGCTTCATAAGGCAGTAGTTGTAAAATGTGAGTGAGATTGCAACATTTCATTTACAAGATACAAAAGTTAGTACAAATTACTCTTAATTTCTTCTTTACTACACCCATCAAGCCTATAATGACGTCATGTCCACAATTAGTAGACAGTGTTTTGTAATCAACCACATTTCAAAATAATTATTTTGAATTCTGAGGGCTCTAATAGCAATATCACGTGGACGACATTGACCTTCATGGAATTACTCTTGATATCCTTTTGGCAAGTTTCAGCTTTTCTTATATAAATAGCATATTCAAAACCATTGAAAATTTAATAGATATATTAGAATCAGACAAGCAAATTTTTAAAAATTCTCCAGAACTTATTTCTATCAGCTAAGTTTTTAAGTTGTGGAAACATTAGACCCTGAATTCCTTTCCATCTGAACATGATCATTACTTCAATTTATTTCAAATTCTATAGATTTTCTATTTTTCAGTTCTCATATTTTTAAAACAAATGATTAAGTACATCTTAAAGATATAAATTCTGTATTTAGATCCAAAATGTCATCCAATGATCATTGGGAAAATACAAACCATCCTTAACATCAACTGAGGTTGTCTTTCGAAAATATAATAATAAACTAGAACATTAATGTACATCATGTAAAGTTTATCATTAAGGGTGAGATCTCTTTGATTTTTGTTTAAAAATGATTACGAAATATCCATCAATGAATTGTGATCAAAACAAAAGTAGAATGAGCTATGCAATGCAAGAATGCTACCCTATTGTGAAGCTCTTTAATATAAAACCATAAACACAGTAATCAACCTGAAGGTTGGTTTGGTAGGTGAGGTAGAGTATGGTAGACTTCACTCCATACTAAGCCCTATACGGCATGTGGAATTCACACATCAGGGTAGGGGGGCCAGTTCCTTTCCCTGGGCCGGTTTTGGTTTCCCAGGAAGACTTGATACCCGAAAAATCACAAAGCTTGGGTGGAGCTGCCAGTGCCCAGAGTGCCTCGCCTGGGAATCGAACCCGGGACCCTCCAGTCAGTAGTCCAACGATCTACCCACTGGACTACAGTGACCCACACCCCCTCATATACATATATCAAACTCATCAGTGTAAAGTGCTATTTACTAAATGTGCTTATATAAAGTGGTATATATTAAACAGCTATATTTGTCACTTTCACCCTATATCCACTGCAATAGTTTTCACATTTGAGTTTACTCATTTCCTTCCAGTATGGAAGAAACTTTCATTTTTCACTATAAATACCTTTTAATTGTTGTAAAACTTGGCCTGGCCAATTGTAACTCGATATCTAATAACTTTAAAAAAATTATATAAATTATTAGTAATTCAATTAACATTTCAAAAAAATTGCTCCATCTTTGTTACCATCATCAGAACTTATCTTTAATACAAGAATTGGTCTAAAAATCACATTCAGTTCAGCCTAATCATTCTTAATTAGACTCCAAAATTTGCTACCAAATTCATTATCCAGGAATAAGTTTGATTCCCATTTTTATTACATTGAGAATTGTGAGAGTGTGTGGTGATGAGAAAGTAGCCTGTTATCACCGACAACATTACAGCACTTTGGAGAATAACTCGCTAATACCCATTACGAAAAGGAATCAGTGAAATAGTACCTATTTAGCTATATTTTAAAGTTCACTATCACACTCCAATCCTCGTCAAATATTTCCCTCCAGAAACACATGCGATTATGTCCTCTGACTGATCATATGCCCTGCCAACTTCTTCCTCCTTATGGTTGCTTGGTGGCATGTATATTTGAACAATGACCAATGTCATTGGCTCTACTTTTACCTCTACTAACAATATTCCATCCATTGCTTACACTATATTGACTATGCTTCCCTTTTTATTCAATATTATGGCAACCCTTCGTTGGCTCTCGCCCCTCCATTATTTATTACTCTACAAAACTCACTCCTGTAATCTCCGCTATTCTTCCGTCTAACCTCATGTAGACACTTAAAATATCTATATTTCCTCTTTCAATCTCTTGCTTTATATTCTCTAATTTTCCTTCCATACTGTTCTCATTGGTTTTGCTCTGCAAGGGTTTCATGAGATGATGACCATGGAAGCCTTGGAAGATCACGTTGCCAAGCATGACACACAGCTGATTGGGCTGAGTCTTGTAGTTGCCAGGGCTCACTTTCACTATACTGTCCATCATGAAAATCTCGGGAATAATAATTGAGGTGTTTGCCCGTTGCCTTCCTCAATAGTGTTTTTAACCTGACAACATCACTCAATAGCCGCCCCACTGGGGTCAGATGCCATTGCAACCATCTGAGGAACAGACACTGCATGGACTACTACCTTTTGTCTGTTTCCTAACCTTTGATCTATCTAGAAAGGGTGAACATACCAGGAGCAATTATCATTGCTTCTGCCAGCACAACTCTAGGGGACATCGGAACACACAAGCCCTTCAACCACATGGCATGGATGAATAAAAATTATTATTATCCTAATATGGTTACCCATTGGAAAATAAATTGTGGAAAGTATAAAATTAGAAAGACCATATGACAGTGACAAATTCAGGAAATGGGGAAAGTAGATAACGACCTTAAGTAGGAATAAGGATGCAAATTTATGTTACATTTTTATTCAAGCAAATTTTGGTAACATTCTGATTCCTGCTCATTGGCAAGCATATAGACAGGAAGGTTTTAATATGATAATGAGGATGAAAAAAAATAAAAGAGAGGAAGACAAGAGAAGTCTGATGTTGGTAAAAGAGAAAAGTAATAGAAAAATTGGATAATGGATGGTTAAACAAAATATGATTACTGGGAATGGGATGCTGCAGATTGTAACATTTAGTGTGGAGAAAGTCACGACAGCATGGTTGAGGGAAGAGAATATTTTTCCTGTATGGAGGAAAGAAGAGTGGCAGAAATAAAATGTATTTAAAAAATACTTTGTTGCAAGATATGGATTAATGGTATGTATTGATATATTAGGGAAAGCTCGGACATGCATGATGTAATCTAAAGGTAGACTACTTTCTCTATTTGGTTTAGAAAATGATATAATTCACCAGAGAAAGATATTCTTTAATACATGGATATTATGACTAGGTAGCAAATTAATCAGATATGGAGATGTTGAAGCATTAATTCACCAAACAGGAGGGAGAGGGAAGTTTTCACTTGGTGCAATACAGGACATAAATGTGAGGTAAGGAGTAGAGAAAATTGAGGATTCCATCGAAAGAACTACTACCAAGTTCCGACCCATAACACTTCCATCCATAAACAAATTAATAAGAAAATAAATTACCCAAATGCTCAGTTTCTCTAGCACCTGACAGCAACTATCAGACTAATTCATAACAGAAATGTATTGAGATTTCCCACATTCACTCCTCTCACAAATTTCCTGAGAAGGTACCAGTAGGTCGACATAGTGACAGTTACTATTTTTTTCACTGTACAGTGAAAGATAAAAAGTCATATTCACATCAAGTGCTTGACTTCGTGAAAAGAAAGGTATCTGAGTCCATTAAAAGAGTAAGTGGGTGTGCTTTGTCCTTCAGCACATAGTTAATGTTGTCATGATTCCACCAATCACAAACAGAGACGTTATTATGCCAGATCCATTAGGGTTCTTCCCCTCCTCCCACACTAAACCAAAAATTGGAGGGGAATTTGTAAAATCAGTTAGATTTGCTGATGACCAAGCTTTAGTTTGTCAGTCAGCCAAAGGGTTGCAAGCATTGCTGAGTGAATTGAAAATTCAATGTGGCAAATATGGGATGAGAATCAATATTAATAAAAAAAGGTTATGCGAGCCTTAGAAAAAGGCTAAGCTAAACATTAAAACTGGAAGGCAAAAACTAGAGCAGGTGGAACAGTTTATGTATCTTGGAAGTGTTTTGGACCAAAATGGTCAAGGTATTAGGGACGCAAGTAGAATAATTGCAGTAGGTACAGAGGAGGGAGGAGTTGACAGGGAGGTTGAGTAAGGATGTTAAGAAAAGGCTCGTCAAAACTTTTTTATGGAGCTCAGTTACGTACGGTGCGGAAACATGGTCATTGAAGCAGGATGATAGGCGTTAATTGGAGACTTTTGAAACGTGGGTGTGGAGACGGATGGAGAACCTGAAGGGGACAGAGAGGAAAGCAAATGAGAAGATGCTGATGTATGGTGAAGTAGGGGAAGGGATTTTTGGGAGAAATCATAAGGAGAGAGGAAAAATGGATGCAAAGCAAATTGATTGGCAGTGGGATATTGAAAACTGCGATAATTAGGATAACAGTATCCCTACAAACTGCATCGGTGCACCATCTGTTGTCTGAAACCCGCATTTTATGCTTATACACCTGGTAGTTACGACTGCTTATGTTGAGTGTTGCGAAAAATTGGATCCACGGAGATGAGCCCTTTGAAGGAGCAGCATTGTTCTGCGGAAACTCTGCAAATCATTCACAGTCACTTTTGAGTTGATTACCAAGGCTTATGGTGAGGATGCTAGAAAATGTAGCGCGTGTTATGAGTCGTTTACGCGGTTCAAAAAATTGTGGCAATCAGTGGAAGACGACAAGCGTCCATCAACGATGACTGATGACGTCCACATCAAGAAAGTGAACTATCTCGTTCGTGCAAATCGACGTTGAACTGTCTTGGATCTTGCAGAAGAGGGTTGCATCTCGATTGGTTCGTGCTATGCCCGACTAGAAAATTGAGGATGCATCGAGTCGCCGCCAAATTGTGCCTCACCTGATGACAGTAGATCAGAAACAACATCGAGTTCAAGTCTGTCAAGTACTCTTTGATCGCGCTGAAGTGGATGAAACCTTCTTGTCCAGGATCATAACAGTGAAGGATTTATGGAAATGACATCGAAACAATAGTGTAACCTTCACAATGGATTCGTAAAACATTCCCCCACCCAGAAAAAGTTCGACAAATTCACTCGAATGTCAATGTGATGTTGACTGTTTTTTTTCGACGCAAAGGGGGTTGTGCATCACAAATACCTACCTAAAGGCCAGACAGTCAAAACGGAGTATTTCCTGAGGGTAATGAAACGCCTAAGAGGGGAAATCAGGGGAAAATGGCCCGAACTACAGGAGCGGCGGGTGGTTTTTGACCACAGTGCGACGGCTAATTTATCTCTCGAAACACGTGTGATTTTAACAAACCGAACGGTATTAGGGTTAACCCTGTGAAATTTATCCATGATGGAAAGGAGACAAACTATGCAAATTTCACTTGAATCACTTCACTTCACACCTGAAGATGACATTAAGTGTTTGAAACCCGGGTCGTGAATAAATCTCTATTCAAGTGAAATTTGCATAGTTTATCTCCTTTCCACGTGTGATTTTTTAGCCAAAAACAAGACCACTGTGCTTCCTCACCCACCCTACTCACCAGACCTGGCCCCATGTAATTTTTTCCCATTCCCTAAACTAAAATCCTCGCTCAAAACAAAAATATTTGTCACCATTCCAGGGATAGAGAAAAATTCAACGCTGGAGCTTATGAGCATTCCGGAAGCGTTACAGGACTGTTTCAAAAAGTGGAAAAACCGTTGGGATAAGTGCAGACTACTTTGAAGGGGACCCTGACCAATAATTTATGAGAGAAAAATTTTTTGTGATAAAGTTTGGGAACTTTCTGAACAGACCTCGTAAGAGTATGCTAGAGCCAGGTCCCCTCCATTTTCTGAAAATCCTACCTCTCTCAAATTATCCACCAAAACTAATGGCACAAATAACCTCATGCGACAGGAGCACCGAATAACTGCTAGCTTTGATATTATCGTATTTTAAGCATAATGCTTTAGGTTCTAGAACATTTTAACATCAATTCTTCACCAGTTGTTAATTTGCTTATCTGGCTCCGATGTTTGAGGGTTTGGCGAAATGAATCGTTACAGCATACATATTCATTCATATACATTCGGTGTTAATGGAAAGGGAGATACAGAACAAAAGTAGAAGAGCACAGGGAAGTTAAGGAGTAAAGATGGGGAGAAAAGCAGCATAAGAAACTGTGCAAAAAAGTTTAGGAATTCAATGTCAGAGACTAGAAATACTCAACAATTAAGGATGGATTGATTACTGAATAAACATAATACACATTAATTGATACTAACAATGGATTTTCAAAGGAATAAAAGGTAATTCGTGGGTTTAGTTTCCGACCAAAATCCTTTTTTAGTGTATACAAGTATAGTTTCATTACTTCCAGACTTCTTATACCTTATCCATTCCATTTTCACTTTTTAGGTGTAGGTAATGAGCATGAATATTAGCTCAAAGATACCGACTTGAAATTCCGTGCGCGGAACACATGAACTCTTATGACTTATCACTGCAGGGGCAGACTACACAATTTACGAAATACGAAAAACAACCTTTCGGACGAGTTTTCGAGTATGTTTGCAATGAAAGTATAATTTTGTGAATGTCCGTGAACGGCTGAACTATGTACGGCTGTATTATTAAAATCTTTTCCGAATTGAAACTCTTAAATATAATTTGAACTTTTTAAAATTTAAAAATCAATTTAAACGTTTATCTCATTCGAAGTGTTCTTATCGTTAGCCCAGTGAATGTAAAATTCTGGAGCGCAGAAAGTGTACATGATGAATCTCCCTGGATAGTGTAGGGAATTAAAAATTCTAGCGTCCGATTCTCAACGATATTAATTCTTCTGTTTCCTACTTGCGAGGTAATTTTGTCGTGGATTATGTGACGAGAGCTGTTCATTAAAGTGTGATAATTTTGTTCATTCGCATAATTTATCAAGCACAAGTTTGCATTATATTTTTAGCTATAATGGCTGATATACTTATGTGTGGTACAAATTTCTCTACGAGTCTGAAATACAACGGTTTTAGGATGGATATAAATAAAGGCTCTGCACAAGGGGCTTAGCGGTTAAGGGGCGGTGAAGAGGGGACGCTGGAGGGGAGAGTAGAGCAGCAGGGAGGGAGGTAGGAGTGGAACGGCGGCAAAGGGGTAGCGGGAGCCTCCAGTGAGTTGGCACAAGGTGGGTAGGACTGTCGTAGTTTCCACACTTGGGGGGCGAGGATAGTTTTGGTTTCCGGTTGCAAGTCCCCGGAAAAAGTCACTGCATTGGACCCTCCCTTAATTCAGCCACGCATCTCGTACTTGTGCCCGAAGCGTTGACAAGTTCCTCTTCAATCAACGTAATACATTTCAAAAATCGGAATATTTAAACGCACGGGGAAAGTGCCAATACTCTAATTTCCAATGAATAAAACTCTACGTAGAGAATCTTTGGTGAATATTTTTTAAAATAATTATTCAAATTCGAAGAAATTGTCTTAAGACGGTTTTTAATCCGATAGGAATGATCCCGCTTTAATAATTGAACAATTCTCTCGGAGATTAGCCACCAGGACATCGGTTGCCCTATCTCGAAGTATCGAACCTGGACGTAATCGATAATGAACTCGTACAAGGAGGTGTGGTGGAAATGTTTTGCGTACGCAATCGTCGGACGCCCAAGTCAATACTCCTCTTCTACTCACGGTCATTTCTCCTCGAGTAATCTTCGCTTCACCATTTCTAACTTATTTTACAGAGACAACCCAACGCTCCATTTCGTTCCGAGAAACTGCGGGAGATGCCGCGACAGGAACTTTTAACGGAGTCATCCGCTAGGTGTGCACTACAACGCAAAAAATTCAATGTGTAAAAATCATTTTCCTTGACCGGGATTCGAACCCGGATCAGAGTTTAAGAGGACGTCTCGATATATTAACTGGCTAAAGCACTCGGCCGAACATGGAGGGATCCGGATTTGAATCTCGGTCAAGGCAATTGATTTTTACATTCCGTTTCGTATTTTTATCCTTAAATGTATACTTCTCCAATCACGTTTGTGTTGCTGTTAGCATACATCCACGGCTGAGTCTAGTGATGCCCGAATCTTACGTTGCTGCTCTGCGAATAAATTCCTGTCAACACTCCATTCATGCCTCTCTCATCCGAAGTGGTTATTCAATCCGAATAACCACGTCGGATGTTCTGCAGAAAAATCCTTAAACCCTCATACATCCCTAAATTATCCCATAATAAGAAACATTCATCTATTCATCTACACAAATTACTTCCCTGGCGTGCAGTCCCTTAAAATTATTCTTATGAGATGGTCTCGAACATCAAAACCACCGCCAGCCTACTTTACAAATGCCCCTCCGTAATATTTAAACGTCCAGCAAATCTTTCTAATAATCTCAAATCCACCAGGCCTCTTTTTAAATCGACTACAATTCCTGAAACTCCTCAGACTGTGCAATCATTCTAGATGCAAAACCTGCTCCATCCTTGTCACAAATTTCCTTCCGCACAAATTCTTGCATATCTCTCATTCCTTCCGACTTCTTCCTGCATTTATAACAATGCCATATACTTCCTACAATGTATACTCTACCCGTTTTTTTATTGTAATGCATTGCAAATGTGCAATGCAATATAAAAATGCACCACGACCCTCAATATTAGTGTCAACAATCATAGAGCATGAATTCGATAGTTTGAGGCTCTATTTTTTTTTAAATTGATGATCACTGAATAAATAAACTTAATAATGTTTTCAGAAAAAAGAATTATACTACTACCAGTTTCGACGCATAGACGACATCTTCAGGTATAAAATCTCATACTTTCTAATACATACATATATTGCCAGGAAATATGCACACTCTTACAAGGAAGGAAGGTGGGCTATGGAAGGGAATTTGCAGCGGGAAGGGGAGAAAGGGGTAAGTATTGGTTTACGAATGTTTACGAACAAGAGTTTATGGATGCACTTTGTTGATGGACAATGCAACTTCCATAAGAGGTATTTTACAAAGATATTTTTGATAACCAAATGTCCGGTAATACACTCTCTTTTTATTTCTAACCGTTCCAGCGTGTCAATTTTTTTCCCAATTCTTCAAGGTGAAGTCTGCCCGGAACGAAGACACTTATGGTCCATCTCCCATAGATGCTTGGCAAGATTGGATTGAATGACATTCCCATTCCAGAGGTTTCACTCATGTTCTTCTACGTGTAGTGTGAATATATCAACCCATTCGTCCTATACAGACTGCACTGCAATTTTTACATTTAAGTTTGTCGAGCACACAGAGCATCTGGTAACCCATCCTCCTCATGCAGCTACCCGCAGAGAAAATTTTGATAATTCCTACCAAGTATACATTATTTCCTCCCTACCACCAACAGCCACACCAAACCAATCCATCACCCAATCATAACCCACTCCCTGATCGTTCTCGAATACATCTAGGACCACATCGAGAATTTTAGGAATGAGAAATGCTTGTAGAAATTGAAAATATTTAAGAAAAGAAAATATTTCATTTAAAAAAATCTCACTACACAGAGAATTATTCTCCTTTCCTAAGATGATCATTTGTAAATTTTAAATAGCAGTACGTTTTACTGGCATTAATACCTCTTTGATTGTTAAATCCAACGGTGGGTTTAGCTATCCTCACATTTGGCTGAAAACTCATTTCTAAGTGAACTTCCTTGCGGGAAGTGAAATGATTTGGTCTTCAATCAGACTTCTTCATATTCTATCTTCAATTCGGACTTCAACAATACATTGTATTCAACTGTGGCCCACCTCTGCTTTCACTGATCTTCTCTTTGTTCGACTGAATACTGGTTTCCTGTGGAATATCCGTTATCATGGATGGTTCAACACCTGTATGTCAAGGTATGATCTGCATGACAAATAAGCTTCTATTAAATCCTACAGATGAATCCTTCTTTCTGGAGTGAGAGGAGGCGTGACTAACAAAGTCTATGCCAATTCTTTCAAAATAAATGAAAACTTTCAACTAAATACACCAATAAGCTGGCTAGCACAAGTTCAACCATGAAATATGGATAACATTGAGGTAAAATAATGATTAAAAAATTTGGTAGAGGAATCACTCTCATAGTCGCATACGTGACATATATATGAATGGGCCAAAAGGTGTAGTTTAAAGTATATAACATCACACAGAAAATATCATCTCTTCTTAAAGAAATGGAAAAAAATGGTAATTACATAGCATAATAGATGAAAACCCGAGAACTTTTCATCTATTCTATACGCCGGGAAAGCACCAGATCTTATTACATAGCATAAGCATGCTGATTAAAATTGTCAACCATTTCCTGGATAAAAATGGCGGAAACATTGATGTACAACCATAAGTAATATCTTAAATTTGACTGGGCATGTAAATATAAAAAAAAACTTTTCAGACACAGTCAACATTATAAAAGTAGGAAGAGGAGTGGAAGGCTACTTGAATAAACAGAAACAACTTCCATTTGAATCACAATGCACCTAAAGTTGCAAAAAATGCAATGCATCTGCTTAGGATGTCCCAATTAGGGGATGGGTTAGAGGTAAAATTATTTCAATGAACTGTAATCAAACCAATGTGGTGCTTGTCCCCTTCAACATATAAATATTCATCATTCACTTCATTCAATTAACAATTAAGGAAAATAACTGCAACAAATGAAGGCATTTGAAAATATTAATATGCACTTAAAATAACATATTTTGATAAATTCACAGTAATGTTATTTAAATATGAGAACTAACGCCAGAAAATTTTATTCAGCGTGGTGAATGGTGCCTCCCTCCGAGGTACCGCCTTTTCAAAGGCACCTTCAGTGCCGGGCAGGGAGGATTGTGTGCGATAAGGATGTCAAGAGCTATGCTGGTGGTAGAATACTACTGGTAGGGCCTCCCTTGCTGGACAGATCTTGAATGAACTGCCAGACTAAGTGTGCCTCACATGATAGGGTAGAGAGGGCTCCTTAATGTGAAGAAAAACAAACCTTTCTAAGGGAGTAAACCCTGAATATAAACCCTGGCTCTCCAAGTCAGAGGTTAGGCGTTGGGCTTGCAACCCTACCCTTTAAAAATTCACTTGCTACGAAACCTCTAAACATGCCTCGGATAGATAAGGATGGATTTTTAAAATATCGACCTGGCAAACAGACAAGGACAACGAATACATGGAAATTAGCAACATGGAATGTTAGAAAAGAAAAATTATAACTGTAGCCCAATTAAAGAAGAGGAGAGAGATGGAGAATTAGAATAAACATGGAGATAAAAGAACTACTAGAAGGGAAGGACATAGTTAGATTTGCCAAGTCACTGCAGCTGGCGTGGTCGGGGCATGTAGAAAGGATGGAAAATGACAGAATGCCCAAACTGATACTTAATAGCAAGATGGAAGGAGTTAGAAGAAGAGGTAGACCAAGGAAGAGATGGCTACAGGATGTGGAGGATGACTTGAAGGCAATGGGAGTTACAAGATGGAAGGAAAAAGCAAGAACAAGAACTGAATGGAGGCATATCATAGAGGAAGCTAAGGCCCACACCGGGCTGTAGAGCTGCAGATGATGATGATGTGGTTTATGATGACAGACACCCACAAAGCATTTAATCACTCAGCACAACAAAAAATTTGAATGTGTTTAGGAAATAGTACCAAACATAGAAGTACATTGGCTTGAATGTTTCATCAGCCATCGTTCACAATTGTAGAATTTTCAGTTACCATGGTAGTGTTTCTTATGAAAAAGAGCAAATTATTTGATAGAATTTTTGTTAACATTTTCTGTTGGAAAATGCAATGATACATTATTCCCTATAATTCATGTCCAGTGTGGCTGTAGTATGCATCAAAGTCCATGTTCACATCTTTTTGATAGCAACAGTAGTTACATGAATAGGCTTTCGTAATTAGGATTCAAGTTTTTCATGATTTACTCCGCATCGGTCTCTATTGCTGGGATGATAGTTTTGCCAGCATTGCATTCTGCATCTTCAGGTTAGAAGGGCTTGATGCTGGATTTTTCCTATCTTATCCACATCTCTCCTATGCTGAGGTGTTCTCTGATTGACCAATAGTGTATGGGTCTGCCTGGTTTCTTTCTGGTTGAAAACACATGTTTAAAGTCATAAAAGAAAGTATTTACTTCATATAGAAAGAAAGAAAGAAAACACGGCAATTCCACATTTACACTTTATTTAGACGACCATGGTTTCACCACTGCGTGGCATCTTCAGGTGCCACTTTCTATACGATTCTTCTTTCTTTCTATACGATGGAAAAATTCCACAAAGTAACGGCTAAACCAGTCTCTGTCTTTACTTCAATTAACTTATTCCAGAAGCCACAAAAAAATCAAACAACTTCAATAGAGAAGACAGTTATTAGCTTTCCAGGACCTGGAAACACAATTTCAAACGGAGAGCAACCAAGCAGGCAGGTACTCAAGTGACCAATCAGTGCACACTGTAACAGAGGAAAGAGGTATGAGATGGGCATCCAGCTCTTCTGACCTGAAGATGCAGAATGCAATGCTGGGAAAACTGTTATCCCAGCAATATGGACCGATGCGGAGTAAATGCCAGATTACTTGAATCTTTAACAACTGCACACCGCAGAAGCCTTCACTAGGACGTTTTTCATGCTAATAAAAAACTGGTTGGCCCTATGCATGTTTACTAGTCACCTAGAGCATGAACTATAGGAATTGGTTATTGCACCTTTCACAATCCTAGCATAAACTGTGAACTCTCATATTCCCAGTAAAATCATTCGAAATCACAAGAACCAATCCTAAAATTATAATAATAGAATTTCACCCAATAAATTCATTCAGTTTCACTAAAATCAAGAAAAAAGAAATTTACAACGACAGAAAGGGGTAAACAGTAAATAAATGTGAAATTATTGAGAACATATTAACTTTAAAGAATGCAAGTATGTTGTCATTATTAATGTAATATTTTAGCATGCAAAAATGCAATTTTTTTCTAGCTGATCCTGTATACTGAAGTGATATATATAATATTGGCTGTTATGAATTAATCCCTCCAAATCAGCTATTATGACCTTCTCGTTAAAGCGCAAACCATTTTCATCTTCATACACTCTTTCGAACAGCCCTATCCCATCTGTCAGTTCTTACTGCGACTTAGGCGTATTTTTTGACGTGAAGCTCACCTTTCGCAAGCACGTTCGAAGGATTGTCGGAAGAGTGATGGCAATAGTCGGCCTACTTTACCACCACACTGACGTTCGTGATCCCCTTGCCCTTAGGGTGGCGTTTTTTGGTTGTGTCCTCTCAAATTTTAGAATACTGTTCACTAATCTGGTCAACCGCGTCCCCAACTACTTTAGAGTTACTCAACAGACCTCTTAATTTATTTATTTTCCATTTCCCGTTATCGCATCCCTCCCCTCAAAACTACAACCCGGGACTTCACACTCTCATCCCTTGGTATTTCCTCTCTCCACCGCCGTCGATTACTATGTGATATGAAATTCATACATAGCATCTTCAACGGAACTCTCCATACCGACGACCTTCTTCCTCTATTCTCAATTCGTGTTCCCCCTCGGCCAACACGTAACTCGAGTCTGTCGCAGGTTCCGAATTGCCGTCTCTCGGTCTCTCAACGTTTTCTATTCCATCGACTTCCCGCTACATTTAATTCCCTAAGCATTCAGTATACTTCCCTGGACCTCTCTTCCTCCCTCAATGCTTTCACCTCTTTCCTTAAACGCCAGATCGTAGTAACTTAGCTCTCTCTGGTTGCATATGTGCTCTCCTGCCTTCTTATATCTGTTCTTAACATTATTTGTTAATTTTCATTGTTGTTTGTTGCTTTTACTCGTTCTTTTTCTTAGTTTATGTTATATGTCAGCCAATGTAAAAGCCTTTGTGCCATTTTTAAAATTATTATTTATTTTATATATTATTATTTAATATGCCATTATTAAATAAATAAATAAAAACAAGGTCTGTCCATAAGGTATCCAACTATGCAGTATTTTGGAAAAATAGCCTACCAAGAACAATGAGTCCTCCTGTCCTCTCTCTTTTTTTTTCTATTACCACTCCAATTTCTTGTTTAACTGTCACCTGTATCATTATTATTTATATAATCATCTCCTCATAAAGTAATTTCTTCAAGCGATTATCAAGGGTCTTCAAACAATATGTCCGAAAAATTGGTGACAAGACAATGGATTTGTGCACCACTTAAGGTTAAATCATTCAAGATAACACAAGAAACATGCTTATGATGTAAACAAAAATACTGGGACTGTAAACTTGAAAGAAACTTTAAATAAATACATTGTTTTAACGAATATATTCATGAAGCAAAATTTCTTCACCTTCAACAACTACTACTACAAACAAAACCTTGGCACTGCCATGGGTAATCCTCTCTCCCCCTTCCTAGCTAATTTATTTATGTCCTACTTCGAGCAACAGTGCCGAAGCAAATTTAAATATTTCCCCAACACCTGGTACAGGTATGTCGACGACATTTTCACAGTTTTTGACACAGACACCTACTCCATTGACAACTTCCTCAAGGACCTTAACAAACAATACCCATCGATTAAATTCACATGTGAAGTTGAGAAGCACAAGTCACTCCCCTTTTTGGACCCAAGTTTACGGTCCCAATATTTTTTGTTTAGATTGATTCACGACTGTAGCTACATTCCTTGTATATTTAAATCCATGCTTATGATATTTTTATATACACCTTTTCAGAATAAAAAGTTGTTTTATCTTATACAAGTTTTAACTTAAGTTTTCAAATGTCCACTTATGAATCACTGATACAATGTCTCCAAACAATTCCATGGCCCAGAAGACCCATGTTTATTTATAAGACAAACCCCTGCTTTGAAAGTAATGGCAACCAAGGCCCTTCCTATTGTTTTAGGGACCATGTTATCAGCCTCTTGATCACTTCATATGAGCCACAGGACTGCTTCCTTTAGAGATTTCCCTGGAATATTCCAATATACCCACAAATTCTAGGGGTAATCTCCATCACTACATGTATCCAAAATACATTACATTAATTGCCACTAAAAATGTATTATATACAAAATATATTATTACATACATATTATTAATACATACATAAATATTATATACATAATACATTATTATGTGGCAATGCTGGTTTAATCTGCCATGCTCAGAATTGAGCCCACACCTCCTAGCAATGGAGCCACCCAATTGTCCCATCTGAAATTAGATTCTTAAGTACTGCTGTTTGAAAAACAAATCCTTTTGATTTCACTTCTTTTCCTTTTACTAACTACTGTTACTAGACATTTCATTCAGACATCAGTGAGTATGGTAAACATCACAATATTTCCATTACAGAATTTTAATGTACTTACTCATTACTTCTAAATGAATCACTGGAATTTTTTTTGATTTTGTTTATCAACAATGATCAACTGAAATAGTGACCCTCATACAGAAAATCTCAGCAAACAACATTTGTAATAATTTATTTTGCACCAAGCAAGGCAAGGTCAGGAACAATTCAACATTTCCCACATTATAAAAGTTTGTGCATGAGCTGAATTTGAATTCAATTTCCTGTGCCCACCTGAGTTTCTTCAAACCCTTGAATATAGTCTTCCTTCAACTTTTCCTTGTCTTTCCTTCGTCGTAGGACATCCATGTACTCCTTTAATAAATCATCAAATCCTTCCCTTCTCAGGTTTTCATACTGTGATACCTCCTCCCTCAGTCTTTTCAGGTGAAGCATTTTGGCTTCCATCTCTTCTCTTTGCTTGCTGTGGATTATTTCCATGGCTGCAGCACCATCATCAGAAAGCAATTCATTCTTCAACTCACCCAATATTTCCCTTATAAGAAAAATAACTTCATGTGAAAACATGCCACCATTAGAGGGTAAAAAAAGAAACTTTACACTTTCACAATAAAGATTTAATATTTCACAACCATGGTTTCAATGCTGCCCATCACCATCAGGTAAAATACATTAAACATTTTTCAACTTATATTATCCTGCTCCTAGAGGGGAGTAAGGTAGGGGGAGTAAGGGAGAGGGGGTGGGTATGTATTGGAAGGTTTCTGACTCAAATTTGTGGAAGTTTATGTACATTAAATGAAGAACACAATGTAATACTCAACCATTCATCGAAATAGCAGTGGAAAAAAACACATTGTGTTCTATACATAAATAGGGGTGTGTTTGTCTACAATGGTATGGCCTTCATTGAGGGAGGGTCGATGATCATCACTGGCTGGGGGTGCCTATTGATCAGGAACCACAATAATAAAGAGAAGACAATATGTATCAGCCTATACCTAAACTAAGCGACAGACAACGTAAGAATGATGAAGGGTGGAAATAAAAAACAAGATGGCTAAATCTAACCCCAAAATTTCCTTGATATTATCAGACGTGTAACAAAAAATCAAATTTGAAAAACAATCACAAATATCACCGTTTTTACTGTTTCACCTAGGAATAAACATAAAATCCTAAGTAGCAAAAACTAGGATTTACCAATGCAGAGGCTTTTGTAATTTTGGCTAACAAACCTCACTCAAACATTATTAGGTTTTTGACTGAAAACACAAATGAACCTAGAACAGGAATCTCTCAAAAATATTAAACTGTTTCCAATCTCAATTAACCCACTGATTAAACAAACATGAAAATGTTACAATGATAGATTGTGCACTTGGAATTGGAATTGGAGAGGTTAGGTATAATTATATAGCCATTATTTAGGGTGTAGGCACTCCAATTTCTCCTACAGCATCCAGACCTCAACTCACCCACCATGCATACAGGATACACATAACATCTGCCCTCACATTGGACACCAGATGTAATGTGGGCCCGAAATAATTGGCAGGTGGGCTGAGGTCCAGATGCCAATGGAAAAAATTTGGGGTACCTAGGCAGATATAGAAGTGGGGAAGAAATACCCTACACAAACACTACAGTGAACATATTTTAGTCCTGATTTCAGGAGATTATATAAATATATATACATATAAAATATATGTATATATGTGTATATACATATTATATATATATACACACATATATATACATAAATTATTTATATACATTTCTACATATATTTATTTTTATACATATATATATACATATATATACATATATATATATATATATATATATATATATATATATATATATATATATATATTTATATATATTTATAGCCATTAAAATCCATCAGCCATTAAATATTTATGGCTATGTCTCAGGAAGACAGATAAGTGATTGGTATTAATTTATTACATCACAGGCAATTGTTTCATTGAAAGGAACATTTAGCAGATGACTCCGTTAAAAGTTATTTTCGCAGCAACTCCCATTGTTTCTTTGAATTCTTCAAAGGTAAAATATCAAATTCATTAAATAAAGAAACACAATGTATACATCCACAGTTCTTTATCATTGTACAACTAGTTTCAATGCTTAGGCATCATCAACAAGTACAAAAACTGTGCCTTTTTGTAAAAAAAACCTTTTCGTACCTGATGATGATGCCTAAGCGTTGAAACTAGTCGTACAATAATAAAGAACTGTGGATGTATACATTGTGTTTCTTCATTTAATGAACATGAACTTCCACAAAGTTGAGCTTAAAACAATAGAAAGCAAAATACCAAATTGTTTAAAGTTGGCTTTAACCTTGTGGACTTAATATGGCATACTTTATGACAAAATCTTGAAAATAGTTTTCATTTTGACTTTTTTTGGTCTCAACTGGTGATGTAGTATGTAGTGTCTAAAGGACATAATGAAAATCGCACGACTGAAACCGTTGTAATAGTTTTAAAATGCCTCGAATCTTTGAGTTATGGTGGTTATGCCCCCATGCAAAAATCTCTTCAACATATGAGTCAGGAATTGAAAAAGATGACAAATAGAAAACTTGTAGTAAGAAAATGGATTAAAATATTCAATATATCTTCTGTAGTAAGTGTGATAAAAATGTGCACAGAAAATGCTCTTAAATGTCAACAAACACACACGTACATTGTTGGTAAACACATCCGATCTGGATTGGTGTTGCATTAATTTAAATCCAAAAATTTAGCTAACACCGAAAGATTCGGACAATAATTGATTCAGTTCATCCATGATTACGGAACTTAAAAATTTGATACTTAGAGATTTTAAAATGAGCTAGGCTCACTTAACGTACAAATAATTAAGCCGTCTGGCAAGACCTCATGTCTTGAGTCAAAATCTAACATGGAGTATTGCATAACTAAAATAAATTAAAGAAACCTAGCGCTTAAAATGTTATCATATAAAATTTTAAATAAATGAATTTTAGAGATGAAGAAAAGATGGAGACGTAAAATTTCATCATTCATGGCACTGGTCCAGGTGTTCCAATGATTGACATTCCTTTTGATTAGTATTCTTGGGAGACTACTACAAACTGGTCTAATTCATCTGATTAAAGTTATTTTGGAATCTACAACTTCAGCCAGGAAACTATATTTATGCCAGCCAAAGAATTCTACAAATTTCAAGACTGCTTAAGATGAAAATTGAGAGGAAATATTTGCAAGAACTTCGCAAGACCTTCGAAAAAGGGACAAGTAATGGAAAAATAGGATTGAAAATTAAGGATTTTTATGGTTGCCCTATGACCGAGAAATCAAAAACCTAAACAAGGCCTTGCTTCAAGCTAATATATCTCTTTATTATCAAAATGTATCTGTTGCTCACACCAAATTCTCTGACCTCTGTATACCTTAACCTAAATTTGATTATAACATGATAGCCTTACCCAAAACTTACCCCGACAGTAGTACAAACATCTACAGTAGTACTTATAGGCCTATAATTTCTGTGTGCAGGAAACAAGCTGGACTAATTTTTCTTTCTCATTTGTTAAAAAATATGATTAATTTCAATTATTCACTATGATTAGTAAATTATCATGAACCTACCATGTAAACAACACATGATATTACTCTGTATTACATATCTCATGAGGAATGACACAAACTTCCAATACAATGAGATAGAAAACAGTATGTGAAATTATTGATCTTTTTTATTGTTCCTTTTGTGAAATCAAAAGTAAAATGAAAAAGTTAATATGATAAAAAATATATTGATGAACTTTTTTACATTATCGATTTGATTTTTTACTCAGGTTTTTAAAATGTATTTATTAAACTTTGAATTGTTTTTAACTTTCTGTATTACATGGGTATAATAAAGGGTATACCCCATCAATATAGGATTAAAGAATTAAAGCAATGATTTACTATTGAAATAAAGGAAACCCGAGATTAATGCTATGAAACATGATTATAATGATGAAGCCATATAAGGATGTGAACTACAACCGCAATTCAACAATCTCCCAAAAAAAATCTAGGAGCTCAAAGTATATTTTCCAAAGAGGAAATGCTAGTTGATACTTATTAATGCTTCGGGCTCAAAATTTATTTAGAACACCTCTCTAGACTGGTGTTAAGTTATGAACACTTAGCGTATTGCACGAAATTATACTATTTTTAAATATTTATGTATCCTTTTAAAACAACATAAGGCACGTACTTGCTTTTGGATTCCGTAGCTTTGGCATCCAATTCGTTTAATTTCTTCACAGATGAATAAAATGGCTCACCAGCATTTAATTTCATGACTGCAAGACTATTGAGCATTGTCTCGCATTTTTCCAGTTCTTGATAACATTTCCTAACATCAGAAGCTATGTCTTTATGTGGTTCCCACACAGCACCAGGGGTGACTTCAGTCTTCAGGCATTGTAAAAGTTTATATAAATTTTCCTCAGAGGCTCCTTTTGATCCATCTGAAAAACATCTTTTTTAACAGTATCACCAAATGCATATTCTAGTTTAAACGGAAATTTGAGGAATTGATTCGATATAGCAAGTAGCACCGCAAGTCAACTCTAGACTAAGGTGTGAAACTGGGAAATACTCACTGGGCAGGTATCTGTTAAACATTTCATAAACTAATCGGTTCTTCTGCGTAACTTTGTCCCTCAATGTGACTAAAACAACTTCCTTTTCCTCTTCTGTCAATTCCACCATGCGCTCATATTTTTCATTTGTCAGGATACCAATTAGTTTTCCAACATTGACTGGAATATCACCCTCCGTTTCTTGAACGTCCAGATAATTTGTTAGATTTCCAAAAAGTAGCACCTTTTTTATCTTCTGAAACAAGAACATGACCATGCTAATGAATTTGCCAACGCAAGATGAAATTACTAAAAAAACTAATTTACCGAAGCGATAGCATCAGTGAGTTGCCCGCTGCTAATTATCTCTTCAAGGGACGACAGTAAAATTTCTGTTTGCATATACTGCATTCTATCTGTACGCAGCTCATCACCCAACCCCCGAATTTGTTCTGTTGAGAAAGCAAGTGCTCCATAAGAGTAACAACTCTTCAAAAAGATTACAGTCCATACTAAGGGCTCAAAAAATATTGAACAAAGTGCAAAGCGCTAAGTAAAAAACACGTTGGTTTGAATTGAGTGGGCCATCTTCATGTCCCTGGTGACAGTGGAATGCAATGACTTTTATTGAAATTGCACCCGACGTAGAAAAGTTACCGAAAGGCATCTCTCGGCTCGTCTGGCTTTCAAAAGACATAGCTGCCTTCACTGAATTTGCAGGAAATGTAAATCTGCAGCAAATTCAAAAATATATGATCTCAATATATATTTATCAATTCTTCTATCGTTCCCGCCGAATTTCCCAGCTGTGAACCCAATAATCGAATCAAAAGAAAAATCGATTAAATTCGACTATGAACGCTTTGCGAGTTCAAGGACTTAATTTATTGAAAGTAAATACCAAAATAATAGGGAGATGTACCATGATTATTAATTAAATTCTAGTGTACGAAAAATTTCAGACTGATGCTCCACAGTTCGCATTTTTCCACCGGTAACAGTAGCTGCATAAATAGTCTACCATATTAATGATAAGTTGACTTGTCCTGCACAGGTGCGCCGCGCTCAGCTGTCAACCTTGGGCAAGAACCTAAGTAATAATGGGAAGCGCGAATGATCCAATCCTCAATAGCACGACCTGCATAAATAGTGTGAAAGTATCTAATTAGTGCGAATCCCATAAACTCACGTAAATAGTAAAACCATTTAAAACTACGAGATGTATTTGTTATAATGGCCTTAGAGTTAGATTAATAGAACGCCACGCAATAAATTCTTAGGTTTTTTTTTTGAACCCAAAAAAGACATACATCCAAAAGAAATTGATGAACGGTAAAATATGTTACAATGTCATGTATGTACTGACTTTAAAACATATAAGTTTGTCAGAATTAATGTTTTATGTAGGCAAATAAACAAACATTTAATCTACGCTAATCTAACACTCAGCATAACAATAACTTTTTGGCATACCCATAAATAGAACCTTTAAATATCTCTCGAGTAATTTACCTGTTCTTCCATTCCCTCCAACTTCTTTCGCTTTTGACCGATATAATGTAAGAATTTCTTTCATTCAGAATGCAACCTTTAAGTGGTGACAAATAATGATTTTGTGCAGACATATCAACCTTACATGATCACATATTGTAGTTTCTATATTTGCATTACACATGCTCTTCTGGCCCAAAATCTGAGTGGTTAAGAAGTAAGAATTATTGGAGAAAGAATGTGAAATAAATGAAAGCATAATTCAAAAATAAGTATACAATTTCAAGTACATAGTTGCGAATAGCACTAACTAAAATGACCAAAAGTACTAAGTGTATGTTTCTTCCCCAGGTGTAACACAATCAGGATGAGTTGCACCTAACATCACAGTGATTTCCTGCATAACACTCAAATGTAAGAAAATAAATTTTGGCTGCACGATTACCTTAATTAAGATCAGTACACTTTGCATGTGATTAAAAGGAAAATGAATGGGAACTTCAAACAAAATCAAATTCTGGATAGGGCAAGGCCTTCAAGCTAACCATGTAGTGGAAGAAATATGCCAGTGTTGTTTCACTCTTGTCAAGATCATTCCATATTTTTTAAATTTATATTTGGTCAAATGGAAGAAATTATGCAATTTTTATTTTGATGGGATCACATGTCAATTGACCAAAGACATAAGGTTTGGACACATTATAGTAGCCTTCCACTTTAGAAGTTGTTGATAATCATATGCATGGAAAGGAATTTTTATCGCAAGCAACTAAAGACAAGGTAACTTTATGAAGATTGTTTCTTGAAGTATTCTTTTTGCTTGATCAGCCAGTACCACTGTAATTTAAGCTTTACTTTGTGTTTAACGTGACCATCAGATTTCCTTCCCCTAACTATTACAAACATAAGGAGAAAAATTGTGTTATGCTAAGAAGCTTTCACAAGGGAGGGAATTGATGATGGGGACATTAAGTAAGGTTTAGAAATGGCTCATCAAAACTTGAATATGTAGCATGGTTTTGTACAAAGCAGAAACATGGTCACTGAAGCAAGATGATAGGAATAGATTGGATTCTTTGGAGAGATGCTGATGCATAAGGATGGAAAAGGAGAAATGGGCTGAGGAAAACAAACAATGCAGTACCAAGTATGATAGGGGAAGAGAGAGGATTGTTGGGAGAAATGAAAATGGTAAAGGAAAGGATGGATTTAGAGCATTTTAATTGTGAATGTGATGCTGAAGACTGCAATAGATGGGATAACGTTAGGTAAACAAAGAAGGGGAATGAATAAGATAGACATATAGGACAGAATGGAAGAAGTACGAAGAATTGAAGAGGGACTTACTGTTGGGGTATTTTTTGTTACAAGGCGCAAGTTAACTATTGTACTGGCTTTGTCCATTCAAAATCTACCTTAACCGGTAGATTACCAATAAAAAAATCATTTGGATTCTTTTTGAACTTCATCTTCATCAACTTCTGAATCATGAATTTTTATCCTCAATTCTTTCTCTTTGTAAATACCACATTCCATCTTCAGAGCTACTTTAAGCTGTGACTATCCTCTTACATACAGGAATCTCTCTCTCTGCACTCGGAATCTTTCACTGCTTCATTCAGGCATCATCTTTGACTCCTAAACATACCTTTTAAACATACAATTTCAGCATATTCAAGAATCTTTCCTCTTCCTTTCTACTCTTCAGTTTTTGGTGCATACATATCTAGTTTTTTTGTACATTCATTTGTTCAAATTTGATAGTTAACCTAGATCTTGCTTTCATCTCATTGTAAAATTAAAGGAAAATGTCACCACTGAATAAAAAGAAGTAAAATAAAAAGGTGGATCCATTACCAGGTATCCATTGACACTTAATTTGCAAGATTTATCTCATTTTGTTACTATCATGTAACTTGATGTTATAAGTAACCTATTGAGGTTTTAAATTCACCAGCTTTCCACTGAACCTCCAAGGACTGAGGCTGAGTTAGCAATCAGATTCAGGCGTAATGTTATGCACATTTTAAACCTTAAAAATAAATAAGCCACTGAACTAACAATTTACTGCAAATTTACAATTTTTATAGAACCAAAGGCAATACAAATTACTGAAATATACTGTACAATTTAGGAAACTTGCATGGAAATGTAGAAGACATAAACATGATAATCTTAAATTAATTGTTAATAATGGAAACAATGCCATTCTACGGAAGATGGCACAAGACTGGCCAATGAAAAACACTAGTTATCTACTGACTGGTTGACTCAGGACAAGGCAAAAGCATAAGGTGCCATGTTTAAATATGGCCACACCAAATAAAAGCATGGCACAATGTGAACAAATGTATTCTCCACACTATTCGGATGGAGGAACAAAATGAATAATGCTGAGAATAATACTGTCACAAGAATTACACACTTGTTCAACTTCACTGCATTCAAAGCCTTACAGCAATTGTCCGTCACAGAAGACCCATCTGATAAAACATAGCCCCACACATCTACTTGCTGCTGCTTTGGATATGATCATACTTTGAGAGAGCAGAGCAGGGGCAGCTGACAAAATAACATGAAATACATGCCAGATGGACACTCAATCATTATTTACATTTGAAGGTTGAATATTGTTTGCAGATGAGTGAAACATAAGTAGACAGTCTTCAAAAGACGAGGTACAAAAAAAAAGCACCTTCTGCATTGCTTCAGTCCATTGTGTAGATAACAGAATGATGAAAATGAGTTGCCACATATGTAAAGTGGGTATCAGATACCCTTGGGAGTTGTGGCAGGGTCAAAAACATTTAAAGTATTTGCTTAAAGCACCATGTTCCATTAAACTCCGTGGCAGTGCATCACCATTTAATTAGTTGACACATGAGACAATCCCAAACATACTTAACCCATTCATCAGAGCCATTGATTAAAAAAAGGAACTGAGCAGAGATTATTTATTTTCATAAACAATATCTGCAAGAATACAGTAAATACCTACTACAGATATTGCAGGCTCTCCACACAAATTTAGAGCTGATGACCATGTCTAAAAGATTTGATCAATGAAACTGCATTGCCATTGGGGTATTCCTTCATCACATTAAATGTCACTCATTACATTTCCACTCAATACCACAATCAATACTGCAAGAGACAAAGGTGATGAAAAGACAAAAAATATATATGTGTATATGTATATATATAAGTATATTCTAAATATGTATACAGCACAAGTGCAGCACTACAACTTGGTGGTACATTCATTAAATAGGACCACATTTCAAACGCCTTATTTATGAGGGCACATTCTAACACTAGCACAGCAGAATATTTTTTTTTTTAATCGTTCAATGTGTACGTAGCAAATTTGAAAATGGGATCAGCAGAGTAGAGCAATTGTAAAACAAAATGGGTTAAACTTATTCCTAAAAAAATACACGAAACAGATGAGGTACCTCAATGTCTGATAGAAATGTATCACAATTACCATTTACAAATCATTTTAGCTGCCTGCTGTCTTTTAACAACTCTCTATAAAACAAAATTATGAAGGAATTGTTAAGTTTATGCTTAAGTAAAGTTTATGGCACTTGGGAGAAAAATTCAAATCTCAAATGTAGGTTGGCCAATGCACCAAAAACTGATGATAAATATACCACAATGGCAAAAAAGTGCACTCAGTAAAATGTAATCTATTATGTACATCACAGGTATATCATATAATTTAATTCAAGGGGTTGCTGCCATTAAAAAATTCACTTACACAGTTTACATCAATTGAAATACCATGGTTAGACATTTCATTCAATCTCAAAATGCATCGCACATAATTCTTTTCAGCAAAATGTCAAGAAACTAAAATTTATACCAATGCCTACAAATTACGAATACAAACAGAAATACACAACAGTGAGAGATATACACATTTTGCTCAATAAAGCATGATACATATACCATCTTTATTTACAGGTGAACACTGAGTAGTTGAACAGTCTTTGTTTCACAGATGTAAGTTCCTTCGCACAAACTCCTCTCCAGAAACCAAATCCATCCCGATTATTCTTTTAAACGGGCAAAGAAGTCAATTCTCACAGCACACAGTGTGTGGCCCAATAAAACACAACCACTCCAAAGTCACTGGGCATCAACCCAATAATATATCACTTCGGCACACTGTACACAAATTTCATCAGCGATAATGCCTTTTTTTAGCATTTTATGCACAGATATACTAGCAGTATTTTTTTTCTTATTTACAGATCACACAACACCAAAACACAACCACTCACCCACACAAACATACATTGCACTCGCTCTAATTCACTGGGACTCACACACAACTCTTAATTTATTATCTCCAAAAAAAAAAATAAACAAAAAAGTCAAGTTCTTTTTCACTGGGTACACTCAGACCAGAAAGAAACCTGGCATGGAAGAAAAATAAAAATGGAGATTCCAGTTTACCGTGCACAGAGCTATGTCCAAGGCCCTCTTTATGGGTCAGCATGGCCACGAAGTGCACCGTGACAACTGAAGAAAAATAAACGAGGAAGTTCAATTCACCATCAGTGTGTGCGACTCCATAGGTGCAGCAGAATCATACAGGGTGTCTGTGTCCTGTGTGGGCTCCCCCTGGAGTTGGCACTGGTTGCTGAGGGTACCGGCTCCGCAGTCACAGAAGAATCTAATGCAAGAAGACAGGACAATCAATCAATACAGGAAATATTTGGCACAATTAACAGTACTATTGATTTACTATGAAGGCTGAGGTCATTTCTTATGAAAATCTTGTATGACAATACCATTCACACCCAATACACAAGTTAAATTGACAGTCAATAAGTTAGACAGTGAGTCTGTTTGTCAGCAAGGCTACCCAGATGGGTTTGTGTTTGAACAAATGTAACAACAACAAATATCAACAATTCAGATGCATACAGGCATATTGAAAATTAGCCTAATCTAGGTAATTGTATTAATACATTGGAGAGAACCTGCCTATATTTAATTCATTCACAACATTTTTATATTATTGCTGTGCAGTAATGTTTCCATGATCAAAATATTTATTTATGCATAATATTTCATATATGAAACCAGGATATGACAATATGATGGATTGCAACAACATGGTCAATGGCTTGAAGAAACTTTTACTGATTAACTATGCTTTAGTAAATAATTCTAACTACTATTAATAACAACAAACTTTGGATAAAGGGAATAGTTCTATTGTAACTAAGGTGCTAAAAAACATGTAGGTACATATGTGGTAAATAATAAATGCTTAATTTGCATCACTATTATTTAGGTTTGTTGGTGAAATTTGGTAGAAGCAACAGTCAACACTGAGTATGACTATTCAGCAGTCCAAACAAGGATGGGGCTTTTGAACCTCTTGCTCCCATACATATTGTGCTATGGGCTTGTATGTCTTGAGTGCTGAATACAACAGACATTTCTGCGACACCTGTAAATGTCACTGTGCCAATGTTCTCCATGAAGCACAAGATTATTTTGCCTGACAGCAGGTGTCCACAAGTTTAGATTTTACCATTGCATACTATCCTCTTTAAAAAATTTAAAGGTATGATGTTTGGCTAAATTTGTATTTTCACGTTTTGATATCTACAGTTACCCCACACAAAGTACCATATAAGCCAATATTTATTGGCAAAACATGCAATGGAAAACATCATGAAATTCAAATCTGAGAAAAAATTGTTACAGTTTCAAGGAATATGTAAGGAATACCAATGTGTATTATATTTTCATTGTAGGGCAAAGAAGATTCCATTCATTTTCTTGCACACTTGTTTAAAATAGTGTACCCAATTCACAGGTTGAATTAAAATTGTAAACATAAACTTATAGATATTTACTTATAATTCCATGCTGGATTTCATCACCTGATTGAATTCTTGTTTGACTTTGAAATTGTGAGACAATTTGAGTGATGGTATGAAATGCAACTCAATTAGTATGTGAAAAAAAAACCACAATATGGGAATAGACAATTATATGGTGGGTCTTGTGCCTAAGCTTTAAGTCACTGAGTGAACAAAATAAGTGTGTGCTTGGTGAATAAGTAGTCATGCAATTACTGGTGGCCCTTGGGAGGACGTAGAAGGCCATCCATTGGAAAGATGGCTTAATAATTCTATGAGGCTATGAAAGTGTTATGCCTTGGAATAATTGTTGCCGGCAATTACCCATACGGGGCAGCATTTCTCCTTAGTATAAGTGAAGGTGGAGAACACAGTGCAGCAGGGAGTACAGCAACCCTCATCAGACTATAGGAATGGTAAAATTTACTTTAATGGCTTCAGCACTTTGATGTGAAAGGCTACAGCAAACCATCCTGAGGGGCAGTAGCTCATCAATCTTCTCTTTTTCTTTTATTGAATTCAATTATAGAAAAGATGAAAACTTCACATGTCAAATGCAGTGAAGGGCAAACAAGGCACCAGAGATCAATAATATGTCCTTGGAACTGACAAAAAATTCAGGATATGAGTCTGATTCATATATACAACCTGGCATTAGATATGTATATGAGAAGAAAAATAGTGAGACACTAAAACGAAGAAAGTGTTGAGAGAGGGTAGCTTTTTCATGCCCTTGTTTTCAGTGTACAAAGAGATGCAAATAATAAGATCAAGGAAAAATAAGAGGTGGCACAAAAATATACAGAGAATGGATAGGATTCAATGATTTGTAACTGACATCTATACTTGCACAGAAGAAAGAACACCGAACAAAACCGTAATCCATTAAGGAAAAGAGGTTGAAACAGGACCTCAACACAAACAGGATTGAAACTTAAGTAGTAATCTGCAGTAGAATTAAGTCAAAGATGTTGATCTCCAAATAAAACACCAGGAGAAAAATATGCTAGAACAAGTGCAGGAATTTTGCCATTTAAACAGCATGATAATTTATGAAGGGGAAGCAAAAGAGACATTAAGCAGAATAAGAATGGTGAAGAGGGCTTTCTATCCGAAGAAACAACTATTAGTAGCAAGTTGTACTGGAATATATACAAAGAATCGATTCATTACAACTAATGGGAGTCAACTTTTCTACAAATGTAAGACTTGAACGAAAGTAGTAGCAGAGAAAAGCAGAAGATTGGAGGTAATGAAAACACAGTTCTAAAAAAATGCAAAAAATACAATGGATAGAGTAACTAGTGGAAAAGTGCAATGAAGAACATGTGAAGAAAGAAGCTTACGGAATACACAAGATGAAGAGAGCAATTGAGTGGACGTATCTTGAGGAATGATGACCTAACAAAGGCCATAAATAAAGGAAATATGGATGGACAGAATTATATAGTAAAGCCTAGGATGAACTATGATAAGCTGATAATGGAAAATATTGATGCAAGAATCTATGCAGGAGTGAAGAGATTGGCAGGGAACAGGACATTTTAGAGAGCTGCGATACGTCAACCCTCACATACTAGTCAAAAGTAAAATATCAGAGCTAAACAATTAATTTAAATATTAAAAAATACTTTGATCTCCTTTAAGCTTAAAAGTATGTTCAAAATATTTTGGTGAGTGAGTGAATGATTTATGTAAGTAAATGAGTAAATCAACTATTTAAAATTTTAATCAAGCAAACGTAGTGATATCCTCATTTTATTTACACAATAACAAACCTCAGACAGCCCTAGTAAAGCCTACACAATGGTTTAAGAAACAAAATCAACTCTATTTACAACTACCTAGTCTTGTAGTAATGTGCCTTTCCATATGACAATATTACTTTCTAATAACTTACACTTACTAAATATACACTAAATATAAATATCCAATTTTCACATCTTAATTATAAGGAATATAACTAAAGGTACTAACAATTGAGATCATCATTTATCTAACTATACTAACTAAATATTAACTTTTACTAATATATACTAACTACTATAAAACAAAAAAGCATGCACTAAAAGTCTTTTTCGTGGGTAAGGATAAGTCATACAACCAAAAAAGCACTCATACCTATCATGTCTGATGAATTCCACTTCGTGACCAGCATGGCAAGTCTTGATGCAATTGACGCATATGGCATTGCGATCTGTGGTGTTGCAGGTCTGACAGCGGTAAAAGTCATGCATGGGGAATGAGGTATAGCTAGATATTTTGTAAAGGCACTGCCCGTTTGTGACTGCCTTTTCCACTGCATCTTGGTTGTTAAATATTTTGTTTCCTATAAAGATAAAATTAATTAGTAATACTGAAAAAATATTCTCCACTATAAAAAATTTAAAAACATTACAAAAGCTTCAAAACATTCCTAAACTTATCCAGATATGTCCACAGAATTCTGATTTAATATATCATGATGAAATAAAAACACTACTGTTTTTTTAGTAGATTCATTTCACATATCTCATGATGGTATTGCCGTTTTATATCATGGCCTGAAAATACTATGACTCACCCCTAAAATTAGTCCATGAGATCATCTTGAATTTCAATAAAAAATTATATCATGAATTTCCACTAAATATTGCCATTACCATTATTTTCTAGCGCACTGACATTTAAAAGACTACATTAAATATATTCACAGTCTAACGTTTCCGTAATTGTTATAGACATTCTCTCTTAAAGCCATATTAGAGTCAGTTTAGAGGATCTCGGGAAGAAACATTTTGAAATCCATTAAAAATTAACATTTTTACTGAACTGTACAAATATGTGCCAAAGATGACAGACATAAACTTTAATCGTGCAATAATGTTCTTTAGTTTTGAGTTGCATAGCCAAATTCAAACAAGAGCACCCCTTTTTTGAAAACAGGAATGCTGATCATAATTATTCCATGAAGATAGATGGTCTTGTTAGACTAAAAATGACTCAGACATACTGGAAAATTGAGTCTGTGCATTCAATGAAATTAAAATTTGCCTGGGTGTGGCAGAAGACATGTGACGAACAACAAACAGAGACATCTGTATATTTTTTCATCTTCTGAATGAGCATTTCAAATTATTCCGACATAGCAGGGAGGCTTACATAACATTCATTGTGTAAATGAGAAAAGATTAGCAATCATTCAACCTGTTAATTTGTCAAACTAATTAAAAGTACTATCATGATTGTCAATAACAACTTACATAGATAAGTCTTGATTTTAACAATAAAAATGAATTTATACAAGCATTATTAAGTGCTAATTAGTGCATGTTGAATGGTTTGAGATTTACTGAACCAAATTCAACCTCTGAAAATGAAATTGACTAAATTAAAACCTCAGCATATTCAAGCTCAGTCCTTTATTAGAGGCTTCCAAGGTGTCTCCTCAATATAAAAACAAGTCACAGACAGCCTTCTGATTCAAACCAGAACAAACTTGCTTCATAGCTTTAACACAACATCACTTGTGTTTCATTTTTGTTGTTACCACAGTTATAGAAGTAAAAAATTGAAAAAAATGCCCCTTAGCCAACAGATATCAGAAATAGTGTTTTCACTACTCTTTGTTTTCTAGATAAGAGGGTAGGCCTCAATAAGTATGTTTAACTATCACATGAAACTTCACCCACTCTGGCAAAGCAATGGGAAATGTATACTTTTTCGGCAACAATTCTATAAACCATCTTTGATTATTTTTGTTTCAAATAAACACATTTATATAAATTGTGAATCAATACGGCATGTTTTATGCAAACAAGAAAACTACCTATAATTTAATCATAAATATATTTCATTCACAAAATGCATAGAAATAGTTAATATGATCCAACTGATTACATTCATGGAAAAACATTAGCTATGTTTGTGCTTAGAATTAACAGTTTAACATTACTTTAGGTTGAAAAAACATAGTTAAACATTTGGTGACATGTATTTGATGTTAAGTAGATAATCTATGCCATTTACAGGACCATTATTTTAAAGAAGTTAAAAAAAATGACAAGAAAGCATGTTACAAAACTTCCACCTGAATTTAACATGAACACAACAAGTCCTTTTCCATAACATTAGCACAACAGCAGAAAACATCATGAGAATAAATATAATACATGGATAAATCACTAATGTTCCAACTTGAGTGAAAATCAATATTGTGGGAGCAGTCTGTCCCATTCCAAAAATTAATCTTACCTCTGATTATAGGCTGCACACCACTGGCTAAGCAGAGGCCACCAAATCGATTGTTAAATATTTGATTGTATTCTAAAGTGGCAGTGGCATTATTTGTTATTTCAACACCGGCGGCTAAACCATCAAATATTCTGTTTCTCCTGAGTATGGGATGACTTTGTGTGGATATGAGAACGCCAGCTTGTGCATTTCTAAAAATGTCATTTTCTTCAAGAATACCTAAAAGAAATAATGAAATATATATTATAATGGAGACATTGGATTGAAACACAACACAAGTTAACAATCAAGTTAAGTTAATAAGATTCAAATTGAAACATAACACAACACAGTGACATTCAATTGTTATTGTCAGTGAAGCTATTTACCTTTGCCACCATTAAAAATACATATTCCTCCATCTCTACCATCAAATATTTTGTTACGTTTGAGGGTTGGGTTTGAATCTGTTTTTATCCAAACTCCAGCCATTGCATTGTCAAATATTTCATTCTGCTCCAACAATCCAAGGCCACCATTGTAGACCAGAACACCACCATTTTGACCACCCCATATCTTATTGCCTCTGATAATGGGGTTACTGCCAGTCCTGGAATAGGAGGGAGAAATTAACACTTTTCAAGATTCACTGAAGACAAACTAAATTATAGCATTATTGATAAAAATTACACCACCTCATAAACTTAACTGGATGCTGATAAATATAAAAATGTGGCAGTAAAGAACAGATATACCCAATGAAATATACAACGTAAGCTTGATTTTTATCCATATTTAAAATTTGAAACTTATAGGTTGACTTAAATCTGTCAAATATTTTGATTTAAAGTAATTCCAGCTACTGAACTTGGTTCACCTGAGTATTATTCAAGTGCGTGACTTAATCAATATTTTTATTGTCTGTTTACTTGTTTCAATCTATTTTACATGGACTATACAGCAGAACTTTCCTATTCAATAGACAAAAGTAAGACTTGTGTTGTACAAAAATCGAAACTTCAAAATATTATACTACTCCAATCAAATAAAATATCTTATGTTTGAGGGAAAGTTGATGACAACAATAAACTGTTATAAATGGGTTTCATTGTAAAGTACAAATCTGAGGAATGCTTGGCTTTTTAAAAATTAAAAATCATACTTATTAGGTTATCTCATTATTTTGTCTTAATGACAGCATTCAAAATAAACACCGCATTCTCCAAATACTTTTCACATACTCAGTACCAGGATAAAATAATATCTTCAATTAATATTGCTTTTGCTCATGGTTTCCCCTTTCAGAGTGATAAAGCAAAATAAAAGAATTATGGTTTGCAGTTCCTCCACAAATTATTGTAAAGCTTCTCTTTCAGCTACAAATTTATTTTAGCCAGAGTGAACATCATTTTTTACACTTTAGTAGGGTAAAAAGAAAAGAAATGAATCACTCAGGAAAGTATTATTATCAGAAAATGGAAGCAAAATTATAACCATAAGTCCCTTCATTTTATTTGGCCTAACAAGACCTTGTTATAAAATTTAGAATATCAAGAACACTACCTTCATAAGTATTTGGATTCTTTCCACTGTCGATGAGAAACAGTGCATTTATGATAAGAATCCCTCAGTAGATTGCTTCAGAGGATTTTATTACACCTACATCTATTGGCTGCAGCTAGCTGGTGCAATTGGCTTGCAAATTCATGAATATAAAATTCCTTAATTTCAAATTTACTAGGAGTGCAAGACACCAATCTAATAACAAAATAGTTTTTCAATGTTGCATAATGGGCATCACTAATTTCCTGAAAATACCTTATGTCATCCATGCCTTGCTGCTGGCTAAAGAGGTTATAGGTAAGGTCTTATGATTTTGCAAAGTTGATTTTTGGATTCCCTATAACAAATCGCTTCAGTATCTCACTACAATCTGTATTAGCACTTAATAACAAGTAAGATATTCCTTAATTTGTTTCCCCCAGAGCAAGGTTCCCCTTTGAAGTCTAGCATCATGTAAGTGCTAGTATGTGCTAATAAGACAAGTCTAATCCACCTTAAAATGTCTCCAAGAGCATACGCTATCAGTATGATTAACTTAGGAAATTGGTTCCATTAAATGACTACTTCAGAATCTACAATTCTGGAACCACCACATTCTGTTTTGTAAGCACAGCTGTACAGAATTTTGAGGTGCTCTATCCAGCTAATTGATGCTTTTAAGTCATCAATACCTAGTCTTGTTGAAACATGTTGAACCTTTCATTTTACAGAAGTCCACCAATGGGTATGCTTCTAGATCTAGAAGACTGAAACATTAAGTATTCGAGACCACCTCAAGTTCACCATACTTGGTGAAGTATTTTATTCATATCCTGATTTTAACCATTTGACCACATTCCAACTTCACTTTAAATTTTTTGGGATTTCACTATACCTAGTGTCTGACATTGAAATAGGTATTTGAATTCATTAACCATAAAACAGGAGTGCCGATGTGAAAATCAAAGCACTGTGGTAGATGCTTGGCAACAATTTACATACTTCGTGATAAGAGTAAACTCTTTGCAAAATTTTGACTACCTTCTAATGAGCTAGCTTTTTTCTCATAAATGCTGGACATTCTGAAATAGGTGATTTTTTTTAACAATTATTGTATGCAATTCAATGCTTAATGAAATAACAGTGAATTTACTAAAACATAAGATGAACAGCAAAAGCATGATGTTCCAGAAACAACAAATGAGAAAGAACACAACACAGCATGAGATTGAAAGTAAACAGCAATTTATATTTTTCAACTTTAAAATAACAAAGTGAAGGCTATGGGTCCATAAGGCATCTAATTAAAAATTTACAATCTCCACTAATTTTTGCATATGCTCGTACAATTTCATTATATTTTTCCAATTGTGTTTGATAACACTGGCGATGTAGTGAACTCCCATCAAAAGATATGTTTTTTTATGCAATCACATAGAACTCTCACTCCTATTTTGTTTATGCATATATATGATTGATGCAGTTACAGTCTTGAATGTCAGTTATTATTGGAATGTGCCAGCTGCCATCTTCCTTCATATTAACTGTTATAAAGTAAGGGATAAGTGAAAATTTGATTTTAAATAATGGGATACGATTTCAAATTAAATTTACATAAAAATTCAATTGAAATGAGAAAAATGTTGAAAATTAAGAAGAAATAAATTATGGGGGGAAATAATGAGGTTTCATTATATTCTTATATTTAATGCAACAATCATTTTGCATTTGAACACCTCGCTATACTAATATTCCTTTATTTGAAAACGGTAAACATTTCCAAAAGAATAAAATTTAGACATAAGTATATTATAAGAGTTTTAGAAAAAATTGTATCTATTACTTTAAAATATATAACCATTTCACATATTGAAGGTTTGGCAGATAAAAATGATAAAAATAGTAAAATGGCTTATCCAAGTTTTGCTTCTGGTAGGTCTAACTTTGTTGAAAGTCTTATCAGTTAACCAAATCTTAATAAATAAGCTTCATATAACATATATTCACAAGCATTAACGCTAACAATGTAGAAGAGCATTAAGGCTGGTGAAGAAAATGAATTATTCCACATAACCCCACCGCACAAGTTCTCAATTCCACACACACCAATGGATAAAAATCAGCATGAAAGTCATCATCAGGTGAATTGAAAATATGTATTCCTGTTGAAATTCCAAAATTAATTTTCTGCTGTATCCCCTGTACTAAGTATCAAGAAACCAAAAAATGATGGTAAAAAAGTGAAACCACAAATTTACATTTTTGAATGGGTCAGTGAAAAATAAGCAAAGTCAAGGATTGTGCAAAATTGAGACTAAGAAGTTAAATATATTTCAGAAGTACAATGTTGAGAGCGAGGAGAAAAAAGATTTTAAATGTGTATTTTTAAGTTGTACAACCTCAACATCTTGCAGCATTATCATCATCTTTGCAACATCTTTTGACTTGGCCCATTTCTGTTGGTGGTATCTATCTTTATGCTTGTTATTTTTCCTTTTTCTTAATCAACATGTTTTATAGAAGTCCTTATAATATTAGATTAGATTAGTTTTCCTTACATTATCTTAAATGATTAAAGACTTCAGCCATCTTGTTCATCTTTTTTTCAAGAGTTTTCAATTATAATTCATGTCATCTGCCAACAGTATCCTTATCTTCCATTTATTTTTATGCCTTTTATCTTCTCCTTTATTTCTGGCAAGGCTTCTTCTACAAACATGCTGAATAAGTTTAGTAATAGAGCACTGTCCCACCCCTTAGTCTAATAAATTTAATAATTGAATGAGCTCAGGTTTTTAGTAACTATCTTGTAGCAATTTATATCCATGCATTTGGTGATTAGTAGATATTATTAGTCTCCAGCCCTTCCAGCCAAGTAATATCTTCAATGCCTCAAATAGCAGTTCATATTATCTTAACAATATATCAGTTAAAGACGAAAACATTGTTGAAAAAGGATAAAAATCTCAAGGGACAGTAGGATTTTACAGAAAACTGGTGTTTTTACTAAACTGATTTAAATGGAGACTAATCTAAAACAAAAACAGCCTCCAAATTTTAGTACCATGTAACCTTGGGAGTATTTAAATCAGAGAACTCACAGTAATTTGCTATTTATTAAATCAGAAACTAAGATTACCCTTATTCCTTATCCTCACCCCTATGGTTTCCAGTGGATAAACTAATCGATTCAAGAAGGAAATACACATATACAATATTCTATGCTGTTATATATTATTCTATATTATACGCAGTGAAGGAGAAAATTTAAAATAGCAAACATAGTAAATTCCTTGACATTTACCTTTAGAATAGTATTTGAATCACGTACCTTATTTGAACGCCTGAATATAGGTGATTGAAGATATCATTGTCCTCCAATTTCCCATGGCCATTGTCATAAAAATAAACCCCAACTTGCTTGCCACTGTGGATACGGTTTCTGCGAAGAACAGGAGTGCTCCCTGTGGTGATCCATACTCCAGCCAAAGTATTGGCATAGACTTCATTTTCCTCTATCAAGCCTTGCCCTTTTTCATGCACATAAATGCCCCCATGTTGCCCATGATGTATTTTGTTGTGCCGAACTATGGGGTCACTGTTGGTCCGAATCTGTATACCAGCAAGGGCATTCCCTACACGAAAAAATATTGAAATTAATACCGTACATTATTAACACATGGGTGTACAGCGAAAAATTGTAAACAGAGGAAAGATAAAAAGTTTTTCTTGCATCACACAATATCATATTCAAATGCCTCATAAACATAAATCCATTTCATTTAGTGATTCGAAAAACAAAAAAAGAATGCTAATTAAAAACTATTGATGTTAAATGAGCCTAGTTTTATAAAAAATATTTTAAGAGTGACCACTGAGATTTGCATGTAAATATCATTAGCAGAAAAATGGAGAGGTTGCAATCATGCAAATGTGTCATGTGGATGATCATATTTTATTCTTTAAGCATAATAATGTGGGGTGAAGGTCCAAAGTAATGGAATGATAATTTGTTCCTCATTGGATAATTGAATGTTAGATTTTTTATGATCTCAGGTGAACGTTAATACCACCTACTTCAATAGTTTATCCGTCACCTACTGCTGCCCATTCATTTTTTATTTGTATTAACCCTAACAATATATGCAATACAAGATGCACCTCCAACTTTGATTGCAATTTTTTTTGTTTTATATCCTCCTGGTCATTTTCCATAACCTTTCAAGGCTACATATTCCAAGTTCTCTCCTTATTATCAAGTTTCTTGTAATTTCACTTTTCCCTAACACACAACAGTCAAATTTAAGTGTGTAATCTGAAATGTACTGTGCCTTCATGAGGAGATGGTTTGGAAAACGCAAGATTTTGACTTGTTTGTTTGTGCAATAATTTATACCAAAACATAAATTATAACATTCTTTCCCTTAAATGAATCAGGTACAAAATTTATAGGTTTAAAGGAATCATATAGGAATTATTTCAAGGGCTCATAAGTAAACAGTTTTTTCAATACTGTACATAGATGCAACACTGATAATAAACATCAATAATCAGCTGTGCTATAAATCATTACAGTTACAGCTAATATCCAATCAATCACTTAATTTCAATAGGAACTTTTAAAATGAAAGAATCAAGTATAAACTATGCCAGGACACTTAGTTCATATGCATAAACACCCATAGTGTGAAACACGAATTGTGAAATAAGTTATTGACAAAAAGCAAGTATCATTTTAGATGAATTGCAAATCTGCCTTTTTGCCATGGCTCACAGCACTAATACAAATGCACACTCAAAACCATCACTCAAGAAGTGTATTGACCTATTCAGCATAAATATGCTTTCATTAGTGTATCTCATGCTAAGTCAAAAGATTAACTTCTTCTAAACTGAATACAATCTTCCCCCAGTAACAGAATGCCCTAGACTATTGTATCCTTATTCCAATGAACATATTAATCCATACTGAGTTGCCATTGTCATCCTTCTAAATATTTTCTCATTTTGAGACAACAGTAAATTTAATATAAAAAAATGGTGGGAAGAGAATTAAGTTAAAAATTACTCGCACACTTTTCATTAACTGATGTAATCGTCTTTTCCTTAATGAGTTTCTAAAATAATATTGGCTATGAATATCTTTTGATCACTATTACCTCAATTTTCTTTCAAATATGCCACATAAGTGAGCATGGCAATGCTGACCTTGAACACTCATGCTGGTATAACCATGATACGCCTTTGTTTCCCTTTCACTCACCAAGACCATGAAAAAACACTTTTAATACATGGACTAAAAAGTTTTTCTGTCGAAAAGGCTTATATGATTTCCTCTAATTTTGGCAAATATATTTTAGAATAGAAAAATCAATTTAGGCAGTTAAAACCAATTTTTTTAAATAATGTCTTAGAAAAATTACCAACATTTACTGCTAATTCACATTGAAAATTACAGATAATTCCACCAATACATTATCAGAAAAATACTACTTTATTGATTGGTTGATGACAGAGTCATTTCTTACCCAAAATCAATCCTTTACCAGGACTGAAAATAACTAACTTTTGACCCCATCTCTTTTAATTGCTAAATTATTACTTTATAGCTGTATATCTTTGCTTAAATAACTAGGTCGTCATCTACAAAGATACTCCCCACTTTCTCATACCTTCTGATGGTTGTTTTCATCTAAGTCCAACAATAAATAAATTCCAACAGCAATTTGCCCAACAAATCTTCCAACAATATTTTATAATCCACATGACATTTTTCAAGTTTACCACTATGTAACTGCAAGTTTGTAATGGATATTCTCACTTAATTAAGCAGTGAGAACAGTACAAAGCTTCATATTTCCGCTAGATTCATACCATTTCTTGAAGAATGATAAATGGACAAACATCCGAAACAAAGTTCAAGAATAAACTTCCTATTTATGAACGTATATGATAAAAACCAGTATGGCAATGGTAAACCAAATGACCCATTATCTTCTTTAAAGTCTGTTATATCGCCCACCAATTAAACCTTAAAACTTATACATAGTTACACATTGCTCTCAGTTTTGACTTGCTGAAAATATCATTATTCATTTGTTTGTAACACTAATTATCCACTTTCTTAAACCATAATGTTTGTATTGACAGTTAAGGGCAATAAGTTTATCCTTGTATGACTTTGCATAATATCCTGCAAACTGCCATAGTGAGATGTGGTGGGAGTTGTTGGGGTACCAGCTTTTATGCATGAAGCAAAGGTAAAATCTAATGAGTATGGGTGGAAAGTATGTTACTCCACTCAGAACTTAAACAATAGTTGGATATGGGAAGAAACATTTAGTGCATATTTGCCAATTTCGATGAATAAACATGGTCAAGTTGTGGAGGATTTTGAGAGAATATGGAATTAACAAACAGTTACTGAATGCTATATTCTACAAAATAGGGAAGAGTGCATTGTCAATGAAACTTGAGTGCCTGGTTTGAAACAAAGCATTGTGTAAATCATTGGATGCCAATGTAATTGTGGCTTCTACATGCTTATGGATAAAGTGTGAGCAATGGATGCATGGAAAAGATACATGTAATGAATGGAGAAGTCAATTTGCCTATCCTTCCATACACTGATATGTAGTATTGCTGGCTGAGAGTCAAATGGATTTACAGGGATCCTTGACAACTATAGGTAAAATAGAGAATAGAATTTAGAGTAAATATGTACAAAAATAAAGTAATTGTGTTTGCTAACAAGAATAAGATGGCATAAAGAATAAAATAATTGAACAAGTGAATAAAAGATTGTGAATGTCACCAAAAAAGGTTTATGGTAGTATGTGAGGTGTATTGAGTATATTGTACTGCAAAACAATTAATGATTATCTAAAACAGCAAAAATGGCAGATACAAAAACCTTCTCCCCACACTCATGTAAGTAAATACTGAGCATGTTAGTATATGTACTAACCTCAACTAAAATGGATGGTACCTGAAGAACATTTGAAAAAAAATACAGGATGTAGGGCTAGGTATTAATGGGTCATTAAGAGAATGTGGATTGGATGTACCAATAATAAACAAGAATCGTACTTTGCTGGTTTGGTTATGAAGAGAATATAATTCAAAGAGCATTTGTGAAACAATGTATGAATATGATAGAGGGAAATGAAGTAAGCAGAAACAGAGTAGTATTGATGAAATTGGCATGAGAAAGTTTTTCCAGACATAATTTAAATGCCTTTTTTAAACTGCATATCCTGAAGGGAATTAAAGAATGCATTTCTTCCAAGTCCACAACTAAATTGATTTCATTACAATAAAGCACTCTTCCTGGTGAGAATTCACCCCCTGCCACACACCATTGCAGTGGCTTGCAGGGTACTAAACTACCTAATAATACAGATAACCTTCCTTTTCCTTCACCTAATTTTCAAGAATTGTTTACATCAAAAAACATTACTAAATAGACGTTTCAGTCCTTCCAGAATTTTCTTTTTCAATTTTTAAATACACCACAAGTTCAAATACTAAAAGAATAGTGTTCAATAATATTTAAAAAAAAAATGAATAGTATTCACAGAACTAATTTTATAATGACCATATAAAAAAGATTAAAATTATATTCTGTCAGGTTTCAAATGACCTGAAATTATGTGCCAGGGCAATTGTACATGCCTTGCGGAAATCTTTTGTACATACTGTACTCACTCTTTTACTCGAGAAATGGTTCTGGGAACATTAGATTTCAATTTATAAAGGGACAAAATGGCAAAGAGAATACATATATGTGAACCCAATAATGCTGTTTATAGTATAACTACCAATTTTGAAGAAAGAGAGAAATTTCTCCAAATGGAAATGCTGAAGTGTGCTTTCCTGCTATGTAGAATCCCTAGCTCACAGAAGATAATGATAACATTTTGAAGTACTTGCATTTTCAATAACCTACATTCTTCTTACTCAAGAAAATGTTGGCATAGCAAGATGCCTTCAATAAACACATACATTTGAAACAATACCACAGTAAACAGCTCTTCAAATCTGATTTTATAGGCAAGGGAACCTAATACTAAGCCATATCTGGTGGGTGAAATTCATACAATAAAAGGGTAAGGAGGGGGGCCAGTTCCATATTTCCTCTGCCAACATTTCTATCAGGAAGTTCCAGTAGACCTGACTAACATTCAACCTGTGTGTAGCTGAGGGTGCCCAAAGCCCTCACCTAGAATTGAACTCACACCCCTCAGTCAGTAGTAGAACACTTTATTCACTGTACTATCACATGCTTCATTCTGTATTCATACTCTAATGAGTTTTAAAAAAGTCACCAAACATATGCCATTGGTTATATTTATTTACAAAATGAACACCTCAGAATGTTCACAAAATTTCACTTTATCTGCCTGCTTCACAAATTGGCTTCAATATTTATTCAAAGTCATTAGGAAAGAATCACTGCCTTTTGAGTTAACTGACAGCTTAATGTTGTACCTGATTGATCAGAGCAAAAAAAAATTCTTTATATAGAGGCATCTTAGATTAGAAATTATTACAGTACATGTCTTCACAAAATTTAAGAATTTTGTGATGCACTATCATTTCAATGTTGTTCATGTAAATGACCCCAACCCCCCTCAATCGACAAGAATCAGCAGGACAGTTTAAGCTGTGTATTTTTTGCATCAGTTCCAGTAACTTAAGCTGGGTAAAATAATATTTCTATCTTCAACTTAATCTCATTCCTCTAAAATCATTTGATCACTGTCTGCAACTATACCCGCACTCATACACTGGTGACACTCGAGTTGATTAAGGTAGTCAACACATTTTGATGCTCCACAAGGTGTGGAATTTTCACATTATCATTGCCATAATTTTGTAATTTTTACTTGAAAAAAAAATTAATTTCAAAGACAAAATTTCCATAACAGACCAAAAATGTTTAAAAATAAGTGAGATCAGCTTGTTTTGGTGGCTAACACCTTGATTTCCTATCCCAAGGGCCTATCTCAATAATAGAAGTTTTTAGTGGTAGAATTACCCCTACTTGGATGCCAAATGTATGTTTTACTTACTCAGTGAAAATATTAGCTGGCTACCATAAATTAAGTGAAAAACAAAGAAATTATGATTGCTGAAAGGATTGTTTATCACATCTTTAGTATAACTGATGAGGCATTGAATTCCACTAGCACCTAGGATCATATAATTCATTAAATTTGGCTCATCGCCATAATAACAAAGTGGATTTATTCACAAACAAACTAAATTGCAATAATTATTTGAAAAACTACACTCTTTAATTACAAACTTCCACTACATCTCACCTAAATCTGTTGAATATACCCTTTAATTATTCAAGGTCATATTTTTGAAGTGACAAGAGAGACCAAAAAAATACTTACCGTATATATTGTTATGCTCAATGAGGCCTCGTCCTTCTCCAAATATGTAGACACCACCCTGATGGCCATTATAAATTTCATTTCGACGAATGGTTGGGTTGCTGTTTGAGGTAATCCAAACGCCAGCAAAATTATTTGAATGGATTTTGTTATCTATGAACTGGCCTAATCCATTTTCATGGACATAAATGCCACCAGTCTGCCCATGATGTATTTCACAATGAACAACAGTTGGGTTGGCACCAGCTTTTACCTCAAATCCAGCAATTCTGTTGTTGTGTATGTCATTTCCTTCAAAGTAACCCTAGAGTGAAGAGAAGAATTTAATATCTTAAAATGGAATCATTAAAAATGGATATTATATATATTTTATTAAATGTGGAAATTATTACTCATAAGGATATTAGGCATTTTGTTTAATTTACCATCAAATAAACCAGTTTATGTTGCTTACCAGGCCGTTGTCAAAGGTAAATATTCCAACATCACGCCCATGATGAATATGATTTCTTCTCATGATTGGATTGGCATAATTTTTCACCCATATTCCAGCCAGGGCATTTCTACTAATTTCATTATCTTCATAGGTTCCTTGTGCATAATCAGTAACATAGAGACCAACATTTTCACAGTCACTTATGTCGCAATGCTTAATTATGGGATTGGCACCAACACCGCTCACACAAACAGCGGCACCAACTGCAAAATAATGAAAATTTAGTGCTTCTGCAAATCACAAACCATGTAATGGTAAAAATATTACATATTATAACCCAATCTAATTCACAAACAAAGCTTTAAACTATTACAATACAGGAGCTTTATGACTACTCACCAACTGAGGTACTTCTAATGATACAGTGATCTACAGTTGGGGAGCAGTTTTCCCCTATCTCTAGGCAGTAATGCTTGTGATGAGGTACCGTGGATGTTACATCTGGTGAAAACTTAAGTGTGACATATCCTACATATGCTTGCTTGGCTCCTTCAACGAACATCACGGTCGACTCAGACTCCCGCTCGAGAATGACCGCTTCCGCCACACTCCCTCCAGACGCAGCACCCAAAAGTGAGACATTAGAATCCACCACTAAAAACTCCCCCCTGTATGTGCCAGCATGAAGGAACACCAGCACCCCATCGCGTTCATCAGCATAGTCTAAAGCTGCCTGCACTGTATCAAAATAGGCAAGATTTCGGCCTTTAAACTGAGCTGGTGACCTCTCCTGCATCTCCTGGTATCCAGGACGAACATGGACTCCACGGTACAACTGACTAAAGCTCTCTTTCCATGGATTTGGATACTCCGACTCCTCAGGAGACATAAATTCAAATCGACGAGGAAGCTTGTCATCTTTATTAGTAAAAAGGGGTAGGTCGTACTCGTACACATGTTGATACAAGTTTTTCCTGCATTAATCAAAACGGGGAGAAAATTTGCTGATTAATTGTGCAAAAAGTGTTTAAGTGCAACTTATAACCATTAAAATGACAAAATATCTCACCAAAGTTCAGTATCATTTGCGATTGACTGGAAGCGCTTACAAACTTGGCTAACCCGACACAAATCTTGTTCCAAAAGATAGCTGAATATTGTGAGGATTACTTCATCCGGCAACTCGTATTGTAAATAATGTGCGGCTGAAGTAGAGCAACAACCTGTAAAGTATGGATTGCTTAATGGAGGAAAATATTTATGCGAAAATAGTCAAAGGGGCGATTTTACTTACCATCGTTGCCCATTGAACAGGTCCGTCGTGGTCGTTTGCGGGCAGGCAACATGGACGTGGAATAACCTGCTGGCCCCGTACTTGTTCCAGGCAGGAGTACTCCTTCGTGGTGGGGGGATTTACGTCTTAGGTCATACGGTGGGTGATGGCCAGGGCTTATAACAGACGCACTACTACTGGAGCCGGCATCAGCTGAAGAAGTACCACTTACAGCAGACGCAGAAGTCGAGGGAGACGGACCCGACGAAGGGCCTGCGGCTGGTATACTCTGGTTTGGAACTTGGCATGGCAGTTCACAGGGCTCAGCTATTTAGAATTAAGTAATTGCTATTATTTACATCCAGAATCACGTCGTAAACGTTAACACACATTTCATTCCAACGTTAGGCATTATTTTCGGACTATATGATGACTTTCGAAAAAAATAGTTTTGTTTACATGGTGCTTTAATGTTTATAATAATTATTGAAAAAGGCATTGGACTGCAATTATTGTTGAATATAAGTTACTGACAACACCGTCACTTATTTCTGAGAAATACACGACATTCTCTTCCCAGAACCAAAAAAAAACATTTTTCGTGATTAATGAAGACATTAAATAGTCCCTGCAGTAACCATTGATATTTTTGTCGCAACTGTTTATTTATAAATGATACGTAGTAACGATATTCTTTGAACAAATCACGGAAATATATCCATACATATCCGACGCAACGTCAATAGATAAACTAAGAAACATCATGAGCCATGCCATATGCCTTCGGGTTCAATAGAGCTTACAATGACATTAGCCATCATGTAGTAGATGAAACGGTAACTGATGTCAACCACTACCTTAAAGCCTTATATCACGATGTAAATTCTGCGCACATATTATTCTTTTTAAATACGCAACCCACTCAAATGTACGACATAACGCGAAACGTCAAAAACCCAAGCAAGTCCGTAGTTAAAGAATTCAATCATAAGGGACCTCCATTTCCTTTATTGTACTTACCAGAACTCGTTCGGGATGGAAGAGGGATTCTATTTACTCCCTTCCTTCTTGACCTCCTAACATATGAACGCGATGAGGTAAACGAAGCACTCGGCATTTTCGGTAAAATTATGCTTTCACAGTGTAAAACTTCTAAACAAAGGAATCACATCCACCAGCCCTGGAAGCCATTTTCTCATTCAGTAGACGGAAGCGAGAATAGCCAATGAGAGCCTACCGATCCTACCCTGTGTCACGTGACCCTAGTGTAAATTTCAGTATGGAAGGCGAAAGAATCGCAGGGTATTCTTGTTTATCTTCTGTAGGAGCTTGTTTTCTTTTGTCTATTGTCTATGTCGCTAGTTTATATGTCTGGAATTCGCCTCATAACAGGTATTTTTATCTGTCTACATAGGTCGTTTGCTATTGAAGTATTTGTTCACATTAGGCATAATGAACTGTTCCATAACATATTGCTTTACACGTGACAATGTTGCCAAATGTACTTTCATGGACATAAAATACGTAAATTACGAAAGATTTTAAAAACGAAAATGACGATATCCATTAATCGGAAATATACTTTGATTGAATTCGCGGTATGTTGCCTGTCAATCGTTCGAGAAAGTACTCATGATAGGAAGGGTTGTGTCAGTGAAAAGTAAAATTTTGAAATTATGAGGTTGTTTTTATTGCTGAAGGAATGCATATTTTTCTGAACTCTTAGGAACCACCCATCCACAATTAAGAGGCGATTCTTTAGCGTATTCATTATGACATTGGTTTCGCCGGCATTTTTATATTACTTTTTGCCCGAAAATGTATTAAGAAAGGTAAGGAAAATTCGCGCAATCTTCCATTATTGTCAAACATTAGCAAATCCCTGGAGTTACAAATTTGTCAATTAATTGCTCATTGTAGGCGACCATATGGCAGCTGATCGGTCTCAGATGTACTGGACTACTTCCTGCTATGGTCTTACCACTAACGTTGACAATGGTGTTGTTCACCGGCCCTATTTGCATGCAAGCAAAAATTGGCCTGTGGAAGCTCTACTTGGGTAAGTTATTTCACATTAGAATGAAATAAACAAGTAACTAGCACCAATGTATACTGTTGACTATCCCATGGCAAACAGGACGTGTGTTAGGATTGGCGAAGTTATGAGTCTCGCGGGACTCATACTGTATAATTTCTGACGGATTATAGTTTTATTGGTACAATTTAAAATAACGGATATTTTTTATGTATGATTTATCACCCTCGGACTCAGCGGTTGTTCTTGGTGTCGTGTATTTTTACAATTTTTCGTGATTTTATCCTTCTAAAAAAATGCTTTGTGGAATATACCAAGCTTTTGTTTTTCTGGTATGTGGTATTACCTTATAACGAGCAATATCGAGCCGAAAGAATCCCACTGGTTGGCTTGATGTGCGGGGAAGAGCTCACCAAGTTCCACAGTGTGTGAGTCAGGGTAAATTGGGGAGTTCCCTTTTCTGTACCTAGGCGTAGTCTGGTATTAAACAACTAACTGCAGGTTCCGATGATATAATTCTCTAGTGTCTTGAGAGGCACCCAAGTAATTAATTTATTCAATTTTTAATGTATGAAAATGTCGTTTCCAATTATCTTGTATCCAACCACCTTGACTTATCTCAACTCCTATTTCTGAAAACATGACTCAGGATTTCATCCAGCATATAATGGGAAACACCATATTCATTTTATTCACTCCATTTTATTAATGCATTTAGTCCAGAAACAGCATCTTACGAATTACTTTGGACTAAAACAAATAGTAACAATAAAAACTTAGTGAATAACAAATAACAGCACCATATGACAAATTCAGTTCGGTTTACATAAATTAGAGAGCCATAATTAGTATTAAAGGAGGAGGAGGTCCAAAGAAAATTGAGAGGGAGTAAGAGAAAGGTGAGAATGGATGGTGTGACATGTATGGAATAATAATAATTTGGTTTTCTTCGGAAGATTGAATTGATGAGTTGAAGTCAGGGAGGAATTTCATCATTGTATTAGAGGTTGATGGAAATCAAGTGATTAATAATCATTTTGTGATTGAGAGGCAAGGGGTTACACAATGAAAGAGGTCATTCAACCACTTTATTGGCAAAGGTATTCAAAGTTTACAGTTACAAGAGAAATAAGTTCAGATCTAAAATACCATTGACCATTTTTTATAAAAACTTTATATCATTCATGGTGTGACAATTAGTAAGGGAGGAAATACCAAGAGAAAACCTGTAATAACCTATAGAGAAGTGTAAATAATGGTAGCAAATGATACAGGGAATGACTTTCATCAGGTGATCAAGAGTTTGATGGAAGTGGGTGGAGCATTGACCCAAATTTGGGAACAGTTTTTAAGGACAGGAGAAAAAAGTGCAGAGATCAGGCAAATTGGGAACTTCATGGTATCAATTTATTTAACTCTCTAGTGACATAGCTTTAGAGGATATACTTTTGATATGCTCACGAAAGAGACATTTAAAGTTGACACATAGGTATTTTTTAATTACTATGCATTTGATAATCATGTGCTTGGAGTGTTTTATGGAAAGAGAGTGAAAGAAAGATATTTTCTATAAATATGACTGATTCATACCAAATATAACTGTGGAACAGAGCATTATTATTTGCTGTGAATCGATCATGTTCGCCTTCCACAATGCCTGATTCGACAAAATCGAAAAATGTGACTGTCCATCTGGTGACCGCAGGTAGATCTTCCAGACCGTTAGGTTGTTTCTTCTAGAGATTTATGTAATTGAGTGGTAGTCTCTACCACCAATACCATCCAAAATGGAGTACACTTGGCATTGTTGATTTTCAACTGTCTCTCATCTTGTAGCAGTAGTAGTAATCAGTTATGAGTATGCATGGAGGGCCAGTCCTAAAGATATTTGTAAATGATAATGACTTTACCTTTCCCATTTTGCAAGAAAAATATATTTTCCATGATCTTAGTTACCAATAATGACTTGCTCTTGTACAAATGACAGTATTATGGATCTTCACCCATTCCACTGCCTCGGTTTCATTCCTATCCATCTGGTCATTGTCAGGTGGTGAATTTCAGTTTCCAAAACTGCATCTATGTCTAGTTCCACATAGTGTGCCATAGGGCTGATGTGATTTGATGTAATGGATATATGGTTACAGAAGGTCTCCTCTATGCTGATGATTTTGGAATGAATGTCTTTGATGAGGCTAAGGATGACATTGAATTCGTGATATAGAATAAATCTTACATATCAGAAACTATGTTAACACTTAATCTGTCATCCCTGTCCAACAAAGCCTTCACTGTTGCAAGATTTTCATCATTTTTGAGGTCGAAGAGTATCCTGAACATTTGGTGTCATTGACATCTTCTCTATCCTCCCGAAACAACTTGTGCCACTCAAAAAATCTATCCATGGCATTATCACCATAAGCTGCCTTGAGCATGTTATTAGTCTTTTTCCTGGTTTTGCCCAGTTTGATGCAAAATTTGATGGCGTAGTGCTGTTCCAATAACAGGTTCATGAAAGAGAGTAATGAGATCACGTTATAGAGATTTCACTCACGAACAATCTGAACTCCACAAAGGCTGGGAATCAACTGCCTCCAGCCTTTCCTGAGACTCCCCTACCTCGCACCCAGCCAGAGAAATTACTGCCTGTCTATCTGGGAAAAAATAAGTCATACTTCTTTTGAGACAAGCCTTGTGTTTATGATATGGAACAAAAATAACATTATAACAGAGTTTTGTAAATAAAGTGAAACATTAAATGGTTGTGAGAGATTTTTATTTAAATATTTTAATTCTCTGCCTCCTTTACCCATAAGGAATTTTCATATTGAAAAGTGTTATAAAAGGTCTATTAATACAGATTTGTATACACAGAGTTGATGACTAAGCCCATAAAATTATTATTAATAAAAAGATAAAACATGCGATACAGATATGCATTTGATTACACATTCAGCAAAATTTTAAGCAGGATGCTATAACATAATGTAAGAGGAAGAAATGGCAATATTTCATTTCAGATTGCATTGTTTCAGGTGTGTTGTGGTGGAAGTTGAACATATTAATGACCAATTAATAGCACTTTTGAACTGGTTAAATTAAATCTTTTATACTGACATAAAATGGACATTAACCAATATTATCAGACAAATTATTAAATGTGTATACAGATGAAACTTTCTAAGCATATGACTGTAGAAACATAAAAGTGTACCACATATACGATAATTGATAGGGAAATACAGGAAAAGATGTCATGTGATGATAAAGAGTCCACTATCACCATTTTATGACTACTGACCAAGCGTGGTTACTGGTCACAAGGTGAACTTTGCCATTCCATAGTTCAGTTTAGTTTATTCAAAGTTATGGGTTGTCTTGTGTAATTAATCGTCACAAAATACTCTTGTAAAAATGTAGTTACAGACCATTTTTCCTGGTGTGGTTTGTGTTTTCCTCTTACTAGGCGAGTCCTACATATTATGTGAAATTCATGTCATGGTAATTCCTGTATCTTAGGTGATGTCCTTTAGATGATGCAGTTGGTTCTTGATGATATAATAATTCAGAATGTCACAGTTCTTAAATCAGTTTCACACATGTCACAGTTCAAATCAGAATAGTAATTTTTTTTGGCATAATAGTTAGCCTTGAAGGCCTGTGACCACTAGATAACCACTGCCCATTTATATGATTCAATATTTTTTGTGTTGTTTCTTACAATTACCTACCTCATCCTTACAATTAATTGACCGTAATACTTTCTCAAAAAAATATCAATCCTTAATCTCCCATCATCATTCCAAACCTTCATCCCTGAGAGGGAAATAAGTTTCAGCTGAAGGACCTATGGTACTTATTCCATAATTTAAAGCTCAAAGGGAAAAATCCTAAGAAAAATTGGAGATTTTATGTTTCCTAAATTGTAATTTTCACCCAAAAGAAGAAATATCTGCATCTACTTTATACCCTACAAGCCGCCGCAAGGGCGTGTGGCAGGGGGTGTTAGGGCACCATCCATAATTAAGAAGAAAAAAGAACACTTGCAAAAGCCAAAAAAATATGATTTTGCACAAAGCTTGGGAGAGAAAACTTTGAATGAAATTATTCTTAGGTACTTCATGTAATTTCATACCATACCATTCTATCATACTTTGATTTTGATGTGTTATGGTACATATTCTGACAATTATCAAACCTGATTAGCTGGGGATCCTAAATTAATGAGTACTTCCTGTATTGCCCAAAGCATTTCTAAAACTTTGCCCCCTTGTGATCTGAAATAGAGTTTCATTATAACCTTATATTTATATTTCAGAGCCATTGTACTGGAAGAATCAGCTGAACAATTTGATTTGGCTGAGGAATCAAGTTGTAGCACCTCTTTCTGAAGAGTTCACTTTTCGGGGTTGTATGTTGCCCCTGCTGTTACTATGTTTCCGTCCCATGGTAGCCGTCGTAGTATGCCCCCTTTTCTTTGGGGTTGGTAAGTTTTGGACACAAGTCCACCCCACATTTCCTGCTAATTCACAATGCCATTGCCCATTATGACTCCAACCTTTTTTTTGCAGCACACTTTCACCACATGGTTGAGTTACTGCATTCAGGTGTTGAGCTGAAAAATGCATTGATTGTTTCTTGTAAGTTGGCATATTGATTTGCATAATTGTTATAAATTTTCATTTTGTATTTATTGATATCATATGAGAAAAGAATTGCTATTTCTTTTCAGGTGTTCAGTTCCTCTACACGACCTTGTTTGGTGCTTATTCAGCATTCTTATTTGTTAAAACAGGTACCGAACAAAGTAAATTAGCACAGTTTTACTCTAGTAATTATTATATATATTCTCAAGTTTCAAATAATTTGCAGTAACCATGTGGTCACATTATATTTGGAGTCATGGGTGAGTATTTGGGATTGCTATAATGCACAATGGACCAAGCCCAAATCCGTCCTAGGCTCCTATTTAGCTTGAAAGGATGAGTGTGTAAAACTTGCATGGAAATGTCAGTGGAATTAGTGTTGGGTGATTAGCCAAGGTGGCCACTTGGTCAGGAGAATTGGGAAAATGTCAGGATCCACAAAATAATTAGAGGATAAAATTACGAATACTGGAATGAAAATATAGGGAAAGTCAGGAATGGGAATCTAGAAAACGAATGCCACTGTTCGCCAAGTGAAGATTTGATGCCAAATGTCAATGAAGACCTAACAGTCACTGCTTTGCACCAGACATCACACCGGTATTATTCCTAAACACACAAAGTAATGCCAGTTTAAAAACAATACGTACAATGTGGAATTAACTTTCATTAGAATTTTTTATAGATGAAACACGAAGTATTTGGGTAACTTAGAGGTTTTAGGAATCAAAGGATTCCTATCATTCAGTTACACATGTTGTAAATTGAGGATGCTGTGTCTTAAGCTTTATTCAGAAAACCAAGACAATTATTAGTGATTGTTCTTCATTAAAGATATATACTAATTTTATTGTTGCAAAAAAAAAGAGAGCACTCCTCAATATCTCTGAATCAATAGACATATTCTAATGTGGATAAGCCTGTCTTGCTCTGTTACTGATTTAGTATATATGAGGAATTTCCATTATTTTGATCATGTCGAGGAGTTAATTGAAGGAGGGAGAGTTTTCCAGGAAATTATTATCCTTTGTCATGGAAGGGAAAAATGGGATAAGAAATTTGGAACTAGGAGAAAGATGGAGCCAAACAGTTCTGAGAAATTGGGAAAGACTGAAGAGTCTGTGGATTAATCATGAAAAGTTTTTCGTGGGGATGGATTTCCCTAGGTTTCTTTTACCCATCTTTCTTGGCTTACTATACTTTTACTTTACTTAGCACTTTTGCCAGGCATGCCACGTCTGCCCCAATCTCTGGTTTCTTTTTGCTGTATTTCTGCAGTCAGTAATTCAGTGTAGGGCATAACTTAGGCACATTCTACATACTTACAAAACAATTTTAGAAATAAAAATTACAAATTATTTCTTACAATTCATCATGTGCCCACCATGCTTTGGATAGTCCCTATAACTGTGAGTGGTGATTGTGGTTGAGGGTCATATCATACTGTAGCCATTTGAGACTAATTTTGCACTTTCCCATGCTTGTACAACTTTCCCTATTGAGTGTGATTCATTTGAGAATTTTGTGAATGGTTTGTTTATCATGTATTGCCCTGTTCTTAATGCGTATATGCTATGCTTCATGAGTCATATATCTGTCATAGTTAACCTTGTGGAGTGTGGCTTGTGATCGAACTCTAAAAATGATTCCACTGCAGGGTTCTTATTGATCATGTACATTCAGCCTTCAAGCTTTTAAACATAGCAATTAACTTGTTTTTTCAAATGCTTTAAATCATGTACCACTCAAGAGTTCACCTCTTATTATGTCTATATCCATGAAGTCCTTTCTTATACTTAAGTCAGGTGCCTTTTCATTGCATTGTCCTACACTTGGAATCATTAATTTTGAGTCAAAGTTCATTTGATGCGTAACAGTTTGTCTCAAGATGAATCAGTTCCAATTTCATGACACCGCAGGAAATGTATTTTTGCTGAGCATTGCATGTTTTATTTTCAGATGTAAATATTTTTGTGTGTATTGGAAATCAATACTTCAGTTAGAGTAGTACTTAGCATCTAGAGGTTGAAGAAAACCTGTCCAAATGTTTTTTCTTCCAATTAGGGCACCTGGTGGCACCATTTTTAGCCCATGCTTTCTGTAATCACATGGGATTTCCGGATTTCCCTGAGCTGCTCTCCTATCGGGACCCGCAGCGAATTGGGTTTGCCATATTGTTTGTGTTGGGATTGGTGGCATGGTGTAATCTACTTGACCCTATAACAAATCCTTCTTGGTATGGAAATGACATGTACAACATGTGGAAGCAACCAATCTGAGGTATCACAAGGATAAACATATCTCTGCTGGTATTCAACTTTAGTAATTGGTTTCACGTGGCAACTTAAAAGCTGTTAAGAAGTAATTTTTAACTTTTTTTCACATTGGTCTAAGCAGCCCATCAGATATACATGGTTACTGCTTAGTGTATTTTAACACCTTGTGAACTATATACCTGTATATTTTGCATTAGTACATATAGCCAAAGTGTTGATCTAGGAGAAAGTTATTGTTGTTTATGTTTTATATTCCTGTAATTATACTACAACAGACTGTCTGGAAGACCAATGTTCTTTATACTATGGTCATTCTGCCCATTATGTTAGAGGCTTTTTTGCATCTGATATTAACTGATGTGTTGATAGCTTGATTTTAAAGGCTGTTCTTGCATTTTAATTGAAATTTTGATGATACATCTATTTTCCCAGGTTTAATTATGATATTCTTTTCCCCCATCCTTTCATAAATAGTGTGTAACACCAGTGTTTTAGCATGAGTGAACTATGGTCAGTGTCAGTTGCATTTTTCAATTGCCAGTCAGCTATGCTTTACAAGGAGATGTGTAAGAATAGGATGGAGATTTTGGGAAAAATTTTCAACGTTATATTTTGTCCCTTAAAAAAAATAATAATGTCATGTCATGGAACAGTAGAATCTTGATTTTACAAATTCTGTGTTGTACTGGACATGCTATTTGAAATCATGCAAATAGTCTGTCAAGATTTTACATGATTTAGTCCTGGTCCCTTGAAAGAATACTCAATATTTTTGACCAAATTAATAAAATTGCCCTTGTAAATTTCAATGGTAACATGTCAATTCATAGGCAGTTTCATTGACTCATTATATTGCCCCTTCTTTTCATCCCATTAATGTATTTATGGGATCTCTCGTTTTTCCTTGTAATCAGATTCAAGTATCTAAAGTTTATTCAATAATATGGGTGAAAATAACATACAATTGAGTGCATGTGAAATGCGTTAAAAAATTGATTATGGAGGTAATGATGCTAGGCTGCTCAATCACAAACCTCAACAGATTTGAATTAAATAGTTTGAATGCATAGATAATGCTAATGTGTTGGTTGAGGACGCATTTTATTTGTTAAATTAATTAGAAAAACACATCAAACAATTATTGAGTTACTAGGTTATTAATGGGAAGTTTTTTATAAATATTGAAAATGTCATTCATGCATGTGTCATATGATGAAATTTTGAATTTGCAGGTTAATGAAGTAGCATATTTAATTTGTTTGTCTCTGCTAAAATTGAAGCTAATAAAATATATTTTTCATAGCTCTGCAGAAAAATCACAATGTACTTCCATTATACCATAAAAGTTGGAGGTCAGTAATGGTGAAATATGAGGAAATCATTGATCAAAAATGGAGCAGGGCAGTTTTAAATGGTTGCGGTGTTTATCTTTGGAACAAGACATTTTTCGCATGCCTCAGAAATTTAAACTTATGCTATCTTTCCGTTACTCCAACCTGCAAAGGGTTGATTTGGTCACATTGGCCAACATGTATTCGAAAAGAATTATGCGAGTGGGATATCATGAGGGGTCGTGAATTTGGGTGATACTGAGGAATGGAAAGAGGGGGTAGTCATTATCAATGCCATTGAATCTGTCATGTATGGAGTATACTGCAGGTAGTGTTAGTCAGGTCTTTGGATGCTCATGAGGTTGAATGTTAGTTATTACAAAATTTAATAAGTGATGATGGACGTTTTTGAATTCTATTTGTTGTTTTTAACTTTCATGTGTCATGAAAAGGGTGTGGGATCTAGTGAATTCAGAGTAGGGGTAGTTATAAAGTGAGTGAAAACTGTAGGTGTTTTTCTCTGAGGCCTATCCATGTACAAATTAATTATACCAGGATTAAATGTCATTAAACAATAGAGAGGAAAGAATACAGGAAATGCGATCAAGTGTGTAGAACTTGAGTTTTCCATGATAAATGTGATAGATGGCAGTGAATATAGAGCTTTCATACTTTGTGGAAGGGCTGATATATGGCAGTGAACTTGATAGTCAAATTTTAAGTTGTATAGCAGAGGTCAAATGCTTGAGGATAAGAGAAAGGGAAATGAAAGTTTTCTGGAAGAATGACATAAAGGAGGGCAATTTCAGAGGGGTTTATATTATTTTATTTGCAGTAACTGCAGTCACTAATTTCTTCTATAGCAAAATCTCTTGGGCAAATAATTTCCATTGAGGTGAATACTGGAAAATCATCACAATGGAAAAATTGTATTGATTTTATATCACTGTCTATGATCCCCAGTTACTCTAATGGGTATAACATGCAAAATCAAGATTCTCCTGCATGAATTGTTTGCATTGTTTTTTGATTGTCACGTATTTGTACACTATTCATTCTTTGAAAAAGACAATCCTACCATCTAAAGGATCATTTTTTCCTTCCATGGATTTTGAATATTGATCTGCCTGTGTAAGTTATTATTTGGTTGCTCTTCAAACATAATTTTAATTATCATAGTCGTTTGATTTGTCATATCTCCACATTTTAACATGGTTAAAATATTTTTATCTCCCATTAGGAGAGTTAGATATTTGAAATATATGAAGGTATAAGGAAACAAGATCATTGTGATACTCTCAGGGAATCTATGCGTGATAATTGCCAAGAGAATTGATTTGAATATCTTTTCTGAAACTCTGTATCTTTCTGAAATATCCGTCTGAACAATGATACATCTGTAAACTAGATATTTTATGCAGTGAGCCATAATTGGCCTGCTTAGGATATTTTAAAGGTAGTTTCTATCATTGTTATTACACCAAATCTTTGGAATGATCCATGTCCTGGCTTGTAATACCCCTGTGAAGAATAGGGAAATGTATAGTGTGGCACATTTATTTCCCAGCAGTTAATTTATTTACAAGCAGTTCATAATCTTACAATTTGAAAAATATGGAAACTAATTTGATAGTATTATCTATTTAATTTTAGCATTTTTGTCGTCTTCGCCGCAATTTTCTTGCATTTACATAAATTTTAGCACCATGCTAAAATTTAGAATAAACAGCTGTCATTTTATTTTTAGAATTTTTTAATGTATGCCTTGTAGCTTAAGGATCTGTTTAATTACTGCAAGTATTTCATTTGATTTTTTTACTCTTGTAAGGCTCCCTCTTTAAATAATGTTGTGAGATAATTAAATTGTGTGTGTGTGTGAAGCTTATTTAGTCAAAGAATTCCAATGAAAGATTAATGTACGTAACACTGTCAGGTGTAACATAAGTTCTTCATGGCCATTTGGCTCAGTGGGTAACACACCTCTACCACTGTATCATCCTAAGGTATTCAATACCAGACCCCTTGTCATATATAGTCTGGATTGTTTTTGGACAAATTTGAAAAATTCAATGAATTTTTTAATTGTCTATCCTGGCCGCTCTGATAGACTTTTAGGGATTAAAGATATCAAAAGAAAACTAAACAGTTAAAAATTAGAAATTTTTGGCATAATCTCTTTGATTTCGACAACTTTTTAATGCAAGGTTGGGAAACTTTGGCTTCTGAAAAACATTTGTCATACATTTTGTGGTTAAAATTTGGCATACACTTACAGTCCATGGTCTATATTATATTTGAAATATTTTAATGAAGGTTTCCATCTGTTTTTTCTATCAGAAGTTGAAAGCATAAATGAGATATTATTGATTAGGAATTTGCATAAAAATTTATCCGTCCTCACTATTAAAGAAATTTGGCTCAATTCTATGTCAAATTACGTTTTGAAAATAACTAAATCGTCAATTTCAAAGTGCATAGAGCACAATTTATATTGTTTGTATTAGGTAGAAGTCATAACATAATGTTAAAGGCTTTTTAACAGTTCATAATCTACTTAATTATATGATGTTATTTCAACATTTAATGCAAAAGCCATCCATTACATACTTCGTTTAATATACTGTAATGGCCTGAACATAAGACTTATTTTTTCGACTTGCTGGGATAAAAATCATGAGCCATCTTATTTTTGAGCCCCAAAAAAAACTATTGCCACATTGCAAACTACAGCATCAGTGTGATGCATTATGATTTATTCTGTGCAATCATGAACTAACGCTTAATTCCTTAGCTCTCATCAATTAACTTAATACACCACAATTACATCACGATTATTGAAAAGGTGCCAAGTAGTGATCCACTGTGATGGTTCAAGTCTCCATGATCTTTCATCCAGGAGTTTTCCCTGCAATAAAATGACTAGCATCAACATCACATTCTCTGTAACATTTGTCCTTATGATATCCTCCTCTTACTATGTCCTTATGAAAACTTATTGCCATTTTAAATAATTGATGTAAGGTTACCAGATCAAGGTGCATGTATAGTATTTATATATTAACTTTTGGATGAAAAGCATATTGATCGGCAGTGGGATGTTGAAGACTGTGATAGAGGGGAGAATGTTGGGCAAATGAGGAAGGGACAGGAATGGGATAAGGATGTTGGATGGGATGAAGGAAGGGAGGAAGTATACAGAGATGAAGAAGGGCATGTTGTAGATTAGGATGTTGGGCCGTGTTTTTTTAGGAGAGACAAAATGTTTATTTGGGGGTTGTGTCCATCTCAAACCCACCTTAACAGGTTAATTACCCAATGATAATATTAACTTTTAAACTTGTAAATAGTGCTATTTATTTAGGAATCTTCTTATTCTTTCATTTTAAGGAACTTCACAAGCAGGGAACTTATTGATTTTCTAAGTGCAACTATTGGATGTGTACTCTTTTGAACACATTTTTGAAGGATGATGATCTCTATGCAAATAGTAATTAACACACAAAATAAGACTATGGGAGATGAAAGTTTGTTCTAGCTATCCATTCTTAAAAAGAGTACAAAATGGCAAAATATTCATATTTAAACATATACTTGTAAGTAAGGGGCAAAGTAAACCCATTGCCCATATTTACAATGTATCGCATTACACCAAGGGCGGTTTTCTGTGGAAGGTCTCTTATTGTAGAGGAAGACAAATAGAAGGATAGATAAGATTCCAGTGAGAAATGAGACTCAGTGGCTAAGTGAAGATGAAAATTAAAACACTATTTTGAGAGGCATAAGGTTGTAATGAGAGCTTGAAATTGAAATCTCTTTGAAACATGATCTTGCACCTCCTTTTCTTGTTTTTACATATCTAATGGAAATTAAGGAACAATTTGTGCATTTTTCACTGTAATACACTATAGCATTTCTGTACATGAAAATTTTTTTTTCTTAAAAATACATCTGAAAACCCCATATCATCTTATTTTTAGGCCAATATATTACTTCTATTCATCTATGTTGAAAAGTTGACAAACGAGTTCATTGTAAAGGTACACCAAACGTTGCCAGTATGGAAACTTAAAAGTTATTGTTGTTGATGTTCCTTACCTATCATTTCCTAGACTTGTTAGTTGTAAATCACAGGCTGTGTTCTGCCACCCTGTCTAATGCCCTTGCCTGTCACTGCTCATCCCAATTCTCGAATTGCTACCTGACTGATCTAGTTTTGATTCGGGTTTTCTAAAAATGACTTTAATACCTCCAGTCTCTTCTTTTATTCCGTAAATTTTTCTGGTTTTTTGACTGCTAAGCACCTTGAAATTCATACAGCAAGTGAAGTCACTTTGACTATATTCTGTATTCCTCTATTAATTTACTCACTGCTGCAACAGAATATCATCTTCCTCTTATGTTTTTTTAACTCAAATTGTTCATCTTTCTGCAATAGATTTATCTATTGCAGAAATCTATATTTAGATAAGTCCCTATGGACTTATAATCATTGATGACTGATGATCCTTAGCATTATCCCTTTCACAGTCAAAGTTAAACTTATGGTTCTCTAGTCCTCACATTCTGTTACTTGTCTGTCTGGCTAAAATTGGAAGTGTTTATTTCCAACTTCTTTGAGAAAAAGGGACAGTATTAAGTAAATGCAGAAGAGGATTAATGTTGAAGGATAGATGGAAATGAAGGATAATTGTAAATAATGAAGGGCAAAAGTAATAATTTGCATTTTATTGTCTAATGATTGGTGCACAATAGATATTGGGAACCATTCAAAGTAAGCTATTGGTGAACCGCATATAATATTTAATTTCTCCTTATATTACCTGCCAACTTAGCTACAATCAAGTTTTTCATGTTTACTAACCTCCCATATTTTTCACTGTGAATGCTCTCAACTCTAAATGTTAAAATTGAAATGGAAGTGCAGACATATAGTGGGAACAAATTCATCATAGAACAATGTAAACATTTCTCTTACTGTGTAAATAACTGTTACTAGTGGTAATTTAGTCCTGATATATTTTAAGACTGTTAAGTATATTCACACTGTTAAAGCAATGCATGTTGATATTGTCAAAAATCTAGACTTAGCCGTCCCAATGAAAATGTTATTTTCAAGATGTTATAGCTAATAGTGAATTTCCTAAGCTCACTGTTATCATGATATGATGCCATTATAAAATTTTCAATTTCATGATACATCTACCACAGGTACACATCAAGAGTGTTTGTTAGAATGTGTATTAAGTACAGATATATCTGATATTCAGTATTATTGTTAAGGTGTTGACTAAAAAATAGATAAATCTGTTAGAATTCCTTTATAAGACAATTTTTAAATCATCAGTCAATAAAATATTGTCCTTAATGTCCAAATATTAAATGGAATGGTAAACCACTGTAGTCTGGTCTAATCATCATTTCACTTCATGAAAGGTTTGAAAATTAGGAATAGTAAAATTATTATTCACACTATCCCACTGTAATGTTTGAACTGTAATAGTACAGCTATTCTTTTTTAATTAATAATCTGATTAGAATTATTTCAGTAAATATTTTTATCTGCAATAATAATGGTATTTATGTGTACTTAATTTATCTCATTAATGTATATTAAGTAATGTGTGTTCCATGCTAGATGTAGTACCATGAAAGTGATAACCCCATTCTCCAAGAAAGATTTTAGAATATATTCACTGACTTGATGAAAGTAAATTTGATTTTTAAGACATAGTCTCTCTCTTCTAATCTTGAGGAACAACACCTGCTTATTAAAGTTAACTCCCATCAGGCAATATACTTTTAGATGCTGCTGAAAGCATTGTTTTTTATTTACAAGTCAGGAAGAGGTTAACAAGAAAACAGTGAATTCATTCTGTACCACTCATAATTTGATTGGGTGACTTTTCAAAAAACCAGTACAGTGGAACCTTGATGAGCACCTTGCCTAACAAGAAGAAAATATAAAAAAACATGAATTGCTAAATGAGCAACCTTTGGCATAATGAGTGACAAGGAGAGGGGAAGTCTCTGATTGATTTTGCACCTTCTGCTTCAGTCACTGCTGCTAATTGATAATAAAACTCCTGCCTGTTTATCATTAAAATATTCCATGGGCCTTCAATGAAGTGTTAACTCCAGAGGAGCAGGTTAAATGTTTTTTATTTCAGCACATGGAATTCATATTCCAGGTTGGTTCATTCAGCAATAGAAGAAAAGATTAAGATGATTCACGATCTAATAACTCATCATTAAATTTTCTTTGAATAAACCGTTTATGTAATATGTGCATGTATAATTTTTCTTCTTATAATTTCTTTTATTTTATAACATACAGTCTTCTAATAATATAATGAATATTGCATTTTACGTTAATTTATATGGGAAAATAGTTTCATGAAAAGAGTAATATTCTGGAAGGAATTATGCCTGTTAAGCAAGGTTCCACTGTAAGTCCTCTGTCACATATTCTAGCCACAAGTTTCTGTCAACTGTTCCAGGGTATTTGCATGATTAAATTGATTGCAATTTTTAAACTGTAGGCCTATTTTACACCATTTTGCCCTGATCTCACTGCATCAATTAGGATTTCCTTCAATATGTCCAAATCTACAAGGGACCAACCATGTGATCTACAACTAAGTCACTTTTGTGAGGTCTGAATTAAGATCAAATTTAAGTAAATTCCCTGGTTCTCAGGCTCTGAACTAATACTCACTAACTCTTCCTCCTCCCTTGATTTCTCTATGTCACTCAAGTCTAGATCAACTTTCAAATTGTTCATGTCAGCTGTAGGAGGGAAAGGAAATCATTTTTCATGATACCCAACATATCTGGCTATAAGCACATTTTTTTCATTAATACCCCATATTTGTTGCACAAGCGTCATCTCGATACCCTTACAGGACATATTCATTCGTTCTTTATAGCAGTGAATTATTCATGAAATAATTTCAGTTATCAAATGTCCTCAAAGTTGACTGAAACTGCACTCATATGTGCAATGAAACTCTTTATGTAGTGGAATTGTAATTTCTAGTCATTTAAGAACATAAAGTCCAGGAGAGCCGTATACCATAATTAAAATATTCAGGGAAAATATGAATTAATATAACTTAATGAAATTTGCTCGGGTCTTCCACCTAGAAAACTTTATTAAGCTGATATGCCAGGAAAGCACCAGGTCACAATTAATGTAATGGCGTTCTCTTGGGAAATCTCATTTATTCTGGATATTTTGTCATGATAAAGATTTGTATACAGAGACTGTGAAGACTGTATATTGTCAGGCTTCACTCTCTATTTTTCTTTTAGGTGGCATTAGTTTCACTGGTATATTAAGGTTGGTCTTGATGGTGTAGAATATTGCTGGAACTATTGTCACCTGAAAGTAAAATATTATTGAAACTTGATTGTTTTATAGCCTCATGCAGGGGATGTTAACTTTGCTGTGTTGTTTGTCATGTTTGTGATATATCTAATTTCCCAAAGCTATTCAAAAGAACTAGTATTGCCTGTTTTACAATCAACTTTGGAATATTATAACATTCAGGAAAATGAGTTATATATTTCATGGAGTTAATTTTTGTATTGTTTTAAGACCATTATAATGTAATGACAGCAATGTTGTCATGATAAGCAGTGGTGTAGCATCATATTGAAATATCAGTTTAGGATGTGTGATGTTCCACTTTCAATATCAACTCTTCAACAATATCAACTCTTAATTTTTTTAGATGTCAAGGTGATGTGATAATATGGGTGAATATATGTGCAATATTGACTGTATAGTTATAATGTATATGTTGTGTTGAAGTAGGAGAAAGGGTGTAGGCTGACATGCCATAATGTATTGCACAAATGCAAACTCCAAAAAGTAACATGAGTAATGTACTTGAAGTTTTTCATGCAAGCTGGAGAAGCAGAAAAATGGATGACTGGAATCAATTTATTTCTTCGATATTTAGAGAAAAAAAATATTGCTTGGTGACATCAAAACTGTTGATTTGGCAATGTTACATTTAAAGTCATTTATATTATTTTGTGTAATAATTTGCATTTTCTAAGATTACTGAATTCACAATCCATTAGACTCAGTATGTGGCAATTCGAGTATTATTATGCTGTTTTGTATATAAAGGAAATATTAGTGTGTACAATTCTGCCAATCAAATAACTGTTTCATACACAGAATTGTGTGAAAGTAATAGATGTTTCATATTTGTCATTTTTAGCAAACTCTTGCCCCAATTGTTCATATTTGAAGTGTTTTATTATATTTGTATGATTTTGGTAATATTTTGATTTTATATTTAGTGTGCACTTTTTTGTTTATATGGTATCTCTGAAAATAGTAAATAATTGAGATTGCATTATATAAAATGTATTCACTCTCAAGAATTTACATAACAAATAGCCAAATATGAAGGTATCATTTCCGTTTCAAGATAGTTTTTAGTCACTTATTTTATTATTCCACAATCTGAAATGCATTGTTTATTTTGCTTTTTGTATTCTTAGTGGGATAAAAACTTTATCCTTTTTTCTTCCCAGTCATCTGAAACTGTGGTGAATTTTGAAAAACAATTATCATGGGTACAAGCCATTGATTTGTTCTATACCTTATGTTGCCATAAACATGTGTAAATCATTTAAAATCAAAAATCATGTGTAAATTATTCAAAGTTTCAATTTTTTTTCCACGTTGCATTGTGGTCAAAATTTTTGTGGACTGAAGTACTGCTTAAATTAATTATATTTTTAGTGACTTGACATATGTACTTGTGCCATTACTTTAATATGTTTTAACGTGATCTTGATGAGACGTGTGAGATGAAATTTCATTAAAAATCAGACAAGGATGTTCCTTGTTTGCAAGTGTTTTGTCACCAGTTGATGGTAACTGAGATATGATGTAGTATTAGGAAATGTGCCTTCAGTTTCCCTTAACTGGGAATGTTGGTTATTCCCTTTTATATATATGTCGACTAATTTGCCTCATAATGAGATAATAGCATAACACTGTCTAATCGGTTGTTGTACAACCTAAAATGTTGTTCTGAAAATAAAATTAATGTATTCATTGTATGAATGTGTTCATTTGATTTATGCATTGTAAGCCATGAATTGATAAGATCAATGTTGCCTGGTGCAACCCCCACGTATGTACTAAGTGTCTAGGTGTAAGCTATGCTGCCCCGATGACGAGGTAAAAGGTGGTGCTTGTGGTCTCCCTTTAAGTAGTCCCTTTTTTCATTCTACTCTCCCATCACCACACCAGAAACCTTATGGATCCAAACTATAAATCCCATTGGACAAGCTCATAGTCATTTTGTTCATGTTTCTCTTAAAATGTTCCCAACTATTTTAAATCCTGGCTGATTTCAGCACTAATGATACAGAGAACTCGATATCAGGATACAGGGCTATATATAATATAAACCATGAATTTTCATAGATATTCCTGGACCTCCTTTTTTGGAAATCATTAAATTTTTTCCAGTAGGTGACCTTAATGTTTGGCTCCTGGCCATGTTTGTTTACATTTATTGTCATTATAGGTAACCTACCAGTTAAGGTAGGTTTAGGATGGACACAAGCTATCAAATAATTCTCTTATCTCTTCTAACAAAATGTAACCCAACATCCTGTTCTACAACAAAATTCCTATCCTATTCCTGCCCCTTTCTCATTTGCCGAACATTCGTCCCTCTTAAGACACTCGTCAACATTCCACTGTCAGTCAATATGCTTTGCATCCATTTTTTCTGCTTCCTTAAGATTTCTCTCTACAATCTCTTCTCCCCCAACATAACTAGCACTCTCATTTGTTTTCCTTTCTGTCCACTTCACCATCTCCATCCTTCTCCACTCCTATAGTTGAGAACCCTCCAATCTAAGCTTATCATCATGCTTCAATGACCATGTTTCAACTCTGTACAAAGCTACACTCCATACTCATCGGCCTTGTCATCAATCCCCTCTTATGACCATTCTGGTCCAAAATGCCAAATATGTAAACAACTGCTGTTGGTTTTGCCTTGCCATTTTAATGTTGACCTTAGCCTTTCTCAAAAACAGCATAACCTTTGTTTGCTTTACATTGATTCTCATCCCATATCTATTGTACCAAATTTTCAATTCATTCAGCAATGCTAGCTAGCAATCCATTGACTGACTGGCAAAGTAAAGCTTGGTTATCATCAAACCTGATTTTATGAATTTCCTACCATTTTTCATTCCTCTCCAGTTTCTCATGCCTCATCAATCATTTCCTCCACATATTACGTTGAACAGCACAAGTATTAATGGAGAATCCCGCCTTACTCCCCTTCTTAACACTGCCCATCCTGACTCTCCACCCTTCACTCGCACATGAGCAGTCTGAGACATGTACAGGTTGCAGATTTGCCTCCTGTCACTCCAATTTATTCTTATTTTCTGGAATATATTTGTTAGTTTTTTCTTAATTCACTCTATCAAACACCTTTTATTTTTTAAATATTCATTTTCTTTTTATAAGCAACCCACCCTGAATTTGAAAACCATGAATTTTGGTGTAGACGTGCAGAAAATTATTTTGTTGCCAATGGTTTTTTATCAGGCCCTATTTTGTGGATAGCAGCAGCCAGACCTTTTTTTTGGCAGTTTTGCATCTGTTCTGTTTTGGATACAGGTATCCAAAGATACCTGTTCCCAAATCAGAGCCTTTGTATTACCTGGTAATGTGAGAGTCTCTTCATATCAATGGTTTCATGAGATACAGATCACACAGCAATAATATAGGTGTGTAATACAACTCAAACCAATAAAAGAAAAAATCCATACCCAAATTAGATCCTCTGTAATATGATACAGCTTTTCTCTGTCATCTCTGTATTACTTTTATTCTTGATTGCTGTTGATTATCACTTAATGTGACAAAGTGGAGGGAAGGGCAAGTGCTAAAAACACCTAATCATCCTGGCACTCAGGGTAATTGTGATTCCCCAATTTGTATGCTGATGAGGGCAAACTAAATTTCTAATTGACAAAGATTGTATTATGTTTCATTAAAAACATAAGTCATTAACAAAATAACATAATTTACTTACAGTGGAATGGATACTTCTTTCTTAAGAAATTAGATACGGCAGTAAGATATTTGTTATTAGTCTGCATTCCTTTGCATGTATGGGCTTTGAATATGAAGTTTCAAAATAAAATATGTTTATCCATATTCATGCCAACGATCTGAGGTCATTCTCTTGTAAAAAGTTCAGTGTCAGGCTAAATAAATATTGTCAACAATTCTAACTCTTCAACCCATTAAGTCTTAAGATTGGAAGGATCTTTACGAATATGTTGAGTCTTCACTTCTGACCTGAGCATACAAACAGCACAATGTGACAAATTTTGTTGATGTTAATATTTTTTACATGGTGCACATTTCTAAAAAGTTTTATGAATATAATTAATTAAAAAGGTTTCTTTTGGTACCAATCATTTAGTCTTTCTAGAACTTTATTATTTTAAGCAAGTAACTTAAATACTTACACATTTTGATGTTGATGCCTCAGATTGTAGTATAGTGACAAGTAGTCGTTCACAATCACATACTACCTATCACTGAATAAATAAACTTGGTATTTTTTCACACAAAATTTAATAATACTACAGGTTACAATACATAGGTGACCTGATGATGTCACCTATGCATCAGAACCAGTAGTATTATTATAGTATTATTACGTTTTTGTGTAAAAAAATGCCAAGTTTATTTATAGAGTGATCATGAACATTCACCAAGTAGAGCCTCAAACCATCAAATTCACGTACTATCTATATCTAAAGAGCTTATGGACTGCCGTTACACCAGAACAGGAAAATGGAATACTAGTCAAATTTATTATTCTTATTTAGATAAGTATGGTGAAGGTCAAAGTATGAGAGGAAGCAAGAGGTGAACAAAAAAAAACAAAAATAGAATGGTTAGAATAATTTATACTACAACTGCTTTAGATACCCAAGGATTCTTTCTAATGCAGGCATGAGAATTCCATATTGATGATGGGAAGAGTTTTTAAAATATCCATGGTTAATCATATTATTTACCATACTAATACCATGAAAATAGCACAAAGTTATCACTTATACTTGTTAATAATGCTTACATCATTAAATAAAGTGGAATACTAACTTTTTTCAATAAACTGGCTTTAAAGAAGAAGAATTAACCTCGATGATCTCCAACAGGAAAAATGTAAGCAGTTTTTTTATTGTAATAAAATTGTATGGTTTCATTTTGTCTGTAACATTGAGATTTAATAGCATTTTTATCTATTTTTCTATCCTTTCCATATCAATTCATATCGATTCAATTGATAATTTTTACATCTACTAATAAAATTCAAAATAAAACACAAAAAAGAAGTCATAAATAGTGTATTTCAAAACTTTTTCGAATAACATTTTTACGCACACTTACCCAATTAACCTCAAAACATAACTTCTCCATTCTGATAACTAATAAATACATGATAATTTTTACAACAAATATTTAACAATGGAAGCGCAGATATACTTGAAGTGTTCATACAAACACACAGAGTAATAAATATAAAAACCTCAACAGAAGGTAACTATGTAGACATTTCATAAATACATAAAAATATAAACAGACAAATATATGAACAACTTATTAACTAATGATAATTGCATAAAATAGTGATTTCAATGCCATGATGACATAATTCAAATATCATAAATGTACACAATGAAGCAAATCATTTTGTTTGTAAATCTATTTCATTAATTTAGTTAAACTCTGAATGATTAAAAACAATCTTCCAAGACCAAATCATGCTCCTGAGTTCAAAAGATAATGCACATTTAAAATGCAATACAGTAAAACCACTAATTAGTGAAATGATAGCAACCTCAAAATGGGTATTATTTTTTATGATGTTCACATTTCAAAAAAATTAATCACTGGCTCATCGATTGGTGTCAGAGCTGAGGTAGAGCACACCTTGTATTAATCCCTACATCAAGAGAAAATCATACACAAAGTGAGAGAGAATGGGGCTTCTTCCATAATAATTTCATTAAACATTCCTTGAGATGCCAGCAGTTTCCCACACCTTTGGTGGCTAGACAATCACGTAGTTCGAATATACCTGGGAATGACAAGACATCAACCCTATCCAAGACAATCATCTTGATCAGTAACCTCCTCATCCAACCACCAACCATATTATTCATTCTCTTATGGCTGACATCACACACTGAAGACATTATTCACAATATAATTTCAGAAAAATAATTTATATTTGCCTGAGCATACCCTCTTCCACCCTTATTTCAAGTTCCACTTTACGTAAACATTTAATTAGGATACTTTTTATAAAAGACATAATTTAAGTCAAAAATGGAAAACCTGAGCTTGCTACTCATCAATCATGATTTCTGGTATGGTTAATTTTGAAAAAAACTGAACTGTGATATATTAGCTAAAAAATATTAAAAATGAATTAATTTTTGGAGATATTAAGAAAAATTATATATCTCTCTTTCACCAGAAATCTTGGTGACTCCAGCACATAAGGAGTTCAATAGTTAAGTTTTCATGAACAAATCTGACAACATGCCATAGCTTCAATTGTACTTGCCCACTTTCATATGGACCTTGAAAGAGCTGAAGTGTTGATTAACAATAGAAACTTGAGTTCATGAATAGTGGACACTCAAACTGTGGTTAACGTTAGTTAGCTTATTAACATTCATTTACAGCATGAATGCTGCATGCTTTCAGGTGAGTTGCTTTCTGCTGATAGTAGTTTCAGCAACGTTACCACTGGAATCTTCAGGTTGAAATGACATTGTGATTTTGGCCATCCTTAGGCAGCTTGATGGTATTGCTAATTTCTGATTGGTTGGATTTTGGAAAAACCATCTTCACATCATGTGCAAGCTGTATTTTAAAGATATGATGCTGTGACACATTTTAACTGTGTCAAGAAGACAGATGATATCCTACCCAAACCAAATGACCCCTTCCAACACGCCGCCAACAAAGGTGACTTTAAGATAGAGTGCAGCAGTGGTAGAAGGCTGTACTTACTATATTAGGACAGCCAAAATCACATCATCACTTTGACCTGAAGATTCAAGCTGTAAGGTGGGTGAAAATGTTGTCAGCAGAAAACAATACATGGGTTAAAATCCAGAAGCATAGAGCCTTCACCACATTTAAAGAACTATCTCTGAATAATGGGGTGAAAAGAGTTGACTATCATTAGGGGAGAATTTTTGAGAATTTCAAAACACATGCAAAGGATGATATGTGGTGTGTTTCAAGTAGAGTGCAGCATTTTACCCTCGTACCAAAAATGATGTAAAAGAGCTACATTGGGTGGTATGGCATCGCTTCATCTGCTTAGAGATTTTTTTCTTTCTGAAGAACTTTAAAAGGTAAGATAATTTATTTTTATACGTAATCCAGAATATTTTTATGCTTGGGCCTCAAATTTAGAATTTAAATATCCATTGAACTCATGAAGTCATTCTACTTTTTCATTACAATTGAGGCCATTTCCATTATTATTTGTTGGTTATTATGATTTTAACAACCAATTGATGGCATAGTACAGCTTTTACTGATATTGCTGTTGCTCGACTGAGATGTCAAGAGTTCTCATTTTTAACACTTTGGTGACCTGATTCATTTAAAAGCATTATTCTCCATCAATGCCTAGTGTATTAATGTAAATGGAGTACTTATATTGAAAAATGAAAGTGTTATAATTTTTTTCAGAGGTAAGAAAGTAACTGGCTGAGTTTTAGAAGAACTTTTAACTTGGTGAAAGGAGCTAAGCAGACACCAGCTGTTTTTTTCAGATCTGAGTAACTGGCAGAGTTTCAGAAGCATGTTTATGTGGGTGAAAGGAGACAATTGGAGACCAGCTTTTCTTGAGTGAATAGTTAACAAGAAATAATTTCTTTATATCATTTTAATTTGAGCCAATTTTCTGAGACACCTAAAATATTGGCTAATTGAAATGTGATAATTAATCCATGGAATGTATATGTTTGATATATTTTTATGATGTACAAAACTTGCCTTAAGTTTCTATTATATTTGGTATTGAGGGATATCTTGATAATTTTCTCATTAGAAGAGTATGCCTTTTATTTATAGAAAGCAGTTTCCCTAGTAGTGTAAACAATATTTAAAGAAAGCCACTGGCAGGAAATTCTTGATGTCTATCTCCTGAAAATGAATTCCCAACATAAACTTATTTTTTCATGCAAATGTATTGCTTAAGCAGTGTCTTCAGCGTTTAATAAGTAGCAAATTATTGATAATAATGTCAAAAGAAAAAAGGTTTACCTTTAACCCTTTTTTGTGTGAGCAAGATACCTCGGGAGTACATCAAGTTCTTCAGAAATAAAAACTCTACCAATCTCTGAGAAAGAATGTTTTATGACGTTTTCCAAAGGAAAATAATCAACAATGCTGTTTTATACATCCATTTCAAACTATTTCAATAAATTGAATTGAACTAAGTAACTTTGTACTCATGCACACTTTAATTAGAGCATGACCCAAGTTTCAACATTGGACGTCATCAATACGAACTGATGATGACATCCAACATTGAAACCAAAGTCATGTTCTAAATAAGTATGTGTGGAATTACAAAGTTACCTATTTCATTTCAATATGTCATATAAAGTCCTTAGTTACGCCAGGGACAACAAATCATTCAATAAAATTTCAACATTTTCCCATGAATTTCTGTGTTCTTATTGTAATTAAGGTAATTCTTATTCATGAATTGATGGAGGAAAATAAAGTAGACCTAGCTCTCAGTCCATTTTTAAAATAAAGAGTAAAACCACAGAGTGGTGCTGCCATTTGATGGAATGCCTCATCAACTAAATGCAACTAACCTGTATCCTTGAACAATATAGGCATAGCAAAACATGGTGGCACTTGCACAGAAGTTACTTTTCCATAGAATAGTTCATTGTCAAAAAAACTTTCTCATTTGGGGAGAAAAGGGAAGTAATTGTGTGTTTACTAGTAACTGCATCTGTGGTTACTTTCCTTCATTGTCAATATTCAAGTGTTCTTTCTCTTATTCTCCTTAACTGAAGTGCTGCTTATTTCAAAGTGAGATGTGTATCATAAATGTTTAACAACTAAGATTTATTCCTTCCCAGCAGTTTTAAGCATGCCAAGGAAATAAAATACCCAAGTGAAAAGCTACAATTTTGAAAATATCTTTCCTATCTATGTTCTAAAATATCTATGTTCACCCACATATACAGAAAACCAGCCAAAGTGGCGGAGATTCCCTTTTCTTGATCACTTATCATTAAAAGTACAAAGAATTCTTCCAAAGGAAAAAGTGAGACCGGCCTTTTACAATAAAACTAATTTAAGCAACATGTTATGCCACACGAAAGACCACGTTGAACCACTACACAAAAGTGGAGTATACAAACTCCGCTGCAAAGACTGCAATTGGATATACATAGGCCAGACGGGGAGGAGATTTGAAACAAGAATAAAGGAACACCGAGCTTGTTTTAAAAATAACATCTCCGCATCACTATTTGCCAAGCACTTGAGAGATTGTGGCCACACCAGCGATTTTACTCCCGAATTTTTACATTTTGAGAAGAAAGGGTACCGTCTTGATGTTGGAGGAGCAGTTGGAAATCCTTCAACACACGAATTACGGGGAAGATGTTTTGACCAACGATTTTCTTTACCCTTCACATTCCCCGTTATTGTTTTTTCCCTCACCCCCGGCCAGCTCACCTGAAACCAAGTGAGACTTTTTCAACAATGTAGCAACTCCTCCCAACCCGCTACTGAGTCACCTAACTAATTACTAAGTGCCGTTCTCCCAGTTCATGCACTGAATGGTTGAGGCCTTAACTTTGTAGAAATCCATGTTTAACTTAAGAAATTAAATATTATCTTTGCTTTCTACGGGAATATTCCCGTAGAAAGCAAAGATAATATTTAATTTCTTAAGCTCCCAGTTCATAATAATCATTTCCCTAATCCACTGCCAACTAATCTGATGTCAGGTGGGCTTTTTGCAACATTGTATTGACCATATCCTTCCAGCTAATTATATAATATTATCAGCCTCAAACCATAGACTTTTAGCCCCCCTCTTCATAGCTCAACCAATCCTTTCTTTCCTCCCTCCTCTTCCCCTCCGCCCAGAGATATGTATATATATGGTGTTGGACTTGTCACTTTTTACCTGATGATGTTATGTTATAACGAAACCTGGGTAGTAAAAATTAAAAAGTTTATGTGGAAAAGTAAAGTGGTTTGATTATTAAAAGTCAGTATGAATTTTTTTTATTAACTATATGAAACTTGTGATGATCAGCTTGGTTATAGGAAGGATAGAGAGGTATGCATGATGCCATAGCAGTAATGAGGTTACTAATAGAAAAGAACATGGGATGCAATCAGGAATTGTTTGTATTGTAGATGTTGAGAGAGCATTTGATGAAATAAATTGGGTGAAATTACTGAATGCATTACAGAAAACAGGAGTAGATTGGAGGGATATGCAACTTATTCGCAACCTGTACATGTTACAGATTGCTCAGGTACAAGTGGTGGATGGAGATTCAGGTAGGAGAGTGTTAGGGAAAGGGGTAAGACAGTGGTATCCATTATCTGCTGTTCTTTTTAACATCTAAAAGTAGATGGAGGAAATTAAATGGTTAGAGACATGGGAAGAACTGGGGATGCGAATGAGAGTCAGTTGGGAATTCATAAAATCAGGTTTAAAGATTATCAACCCTTAGTTATCTAGTCAGCCGAGGGGGTGCAAACATTGCAGAGTACATTAAAAATTCCATGTGATACATATGGGATAAAAATCAATAGAAATAAAACAAAGATTATGAGGTTTTTCAAGTTAAACTTTGAAATAGGAGGGCAAATACTAGAGCAGGTTGACCATTTGTCTATCTCTGGAGTGTTTTGGACCAAGATGTAGATATACAAGCAGAAGAACTATTAGACAAAGACGTTTTCAAAAGGAGTAGGGAATTAATGGCACTGGCATTGAAACAAGATGATAGATTTATATTGGAAAATATTGAGATGTGAGTATGGCGTAGGATGAGAAATGTACAATGGGTGGAAAGGAAAACCAATGAAGAAGTAATACTATATGTGTGGTTGGGGAGGAGAGATCATCATTGGGAGAAACCCAATGGAGGCAGGAAAGGTGGAAAGAGAGCATTTTAAATGAGAATTTAATGTAGAAAACTGTAATATAGAGCTACACAGTAGACTACAAATTAATAATATTATGTCCATATTAAATGAGTTTGTAATTAAATGAGTTTGAAAATTAAAAACTCATTTATTATGGACATCAAACAATTCCATGAAGTGAAGGCTGAAAATGTAAAGTATAATAATATTATAATCACAATCTGTAACTAGACTGCAAAAATTCCATCATTAATGTAGAGCTGTCTCCATATTTTGAAAAAAATTAAAACTGTGTCTTTAACTACTAAATACTATTAACACATTTTATGTAAGGATTACTTCACCATCCTTAAAATACTTCATTACCAATTTAATAAAATAATGGCAAGTACAGAAGGCTGATTAACAATAAAATGAAAAAATTATGACGAGACCAAAAGCAAAAGGTACAGCGGTATCCCCATCCCTACTTGGGGTGCTCTATGGAGAACACTTCAAGAGGAGTACCCTGTCCGTTGGATAGGAAATTAAAATATGGCTAGTTACAACCCTTGACCCTATCCTTAAGAGTAGGCTAACGACAATGTTGGGTTTTTCTCTTTCTACTCTTTCTCCATTCTCTGAATATCCTACCTCCACTGAATTGCCCACCTATCCCTAATGGTGCAAATGACCTCAGCTGTTGGTTGCCTCCCAAAATAACTAATGATAAACAAGCAAAAGTCATAACATTAACATGTGTTCGGAAACTTAAAGCAAGTTTCCAAACTTGTAAATGAAATTAAAAATTTCTATTTTCATGTGTTATAAATTGGGTCAATCTAGTGTAATGATTTTTGCACATATGTACATACCAATTAGTGAAAAGGAAACAACAAAAATGCAACAATCAAAAGAAATGCAACCAAATAATATATCACTGTTTGCAAACATTTTCATGAAAAGGGAATATTGCAATTAGCTGCAAGAATTCTTCAAGGGTTAGCTCCAAAGTAATTTGGCAGTATTTACTCTTCCATACACACACTCCCCCTCCTAAGCATAACATGTTGTACAGTTGAGTGTCACCAAACTTTGTGGAGCCTGGACCCACCCTTCTACAAACTCAACCCTGTGTGGACTGCTCCATGCGCAGCACTTTCATCCCAAATCCTATCTTCCATTACCCACCCCTGGAACCTACCCCCTATCACTTTCATGTTCCCTACCCTGTAACCCTTATGTGGATGTGATGTGGAAAAGCTCATAGAGAGATAATTTAACAGTTAGTTAAAACCGCAGAGAGGACCTGCATATGTTTTTTTTTAAGCATACTGTCACTCAATGTTGTTCAGGACTGGGAATTTCTTTTGAGTGTTTGCATGCCTCTGCCATCCAACTGTTTTTACATAGACTTAAAAATAGAACCTTAGATTAAATTAACCTTAAAAAAATTTTTTCTCACAATATTTACACGATGAAATAATATACAAAATACAATATTAGAGTAATGCATTTAAATACACATAAAAATTGATGCAATTTAACATATTAATAATTCTTTCGCACTTCTTGAATGAGATTCACATCCTCTCACATTTATCTCAGAATTGATAAAAGTTTATACCTACATAAGCATATTTAGGATTATATTACTTAGAATATATTTTCAAATTTGCTGCATGTCCATACTTAGCAAGTTTACGTGACATTTTAGGCTGTAAATGGCCAAATTTTCACAAAAGCTGTAATGAATGTTAAATTGCATTTATCTACTGTCATAAGTAGCATGCAGTTCAGGCAAGCTCAGATTCTATGAAAATATAATGAATTCTATTTTCTGTGAAATGCAGTCTTCATTCATACAGGTTTTATTAAATTTTTACTCTGGTTTCATGAGACAAGGTTATTTTTCAACAATGTGTGAGGTGAGGCCAAACTTTTTAGCAAAAGCATGAGTTTGGCATAATAGTTAAATTGTCAGATTGCATCACAAAAAAATCACATAAACATACATTTTGCAGAGTAATGGGATGCTCGTGGGTTTCCATGTAAACTGGCAAGGTTTAAGACATTGTAGTCATCTTCATCAAACTTGACTAGGCAAAGACATCTATTAAATTGTCCTCCCCTCCCATTATTATCAAAAGTTAAGTATCTATATAATGGCAACTCACCCCATTATGCACCCCATGTCTACACCAGTGATGAGATTTCACATGGTTGGGATGGAACCATTTCGCTCTTTGGTGTAATGGTAAGTAATAGGAAGGAAAATGGAAGAGGGAGCACTTCAAGGTGGCATTCAAGGAAGTTAGCATTAGAAGGGCCATATGTGAAGGGTACACAAGGTGAAGATGTTTTGTTTGTTCTTCAATTTAAAATATGTGAAGAGCAACAGTCTCAAAATTAATAAATGAATAACTGCTCACCTTTAATGGCATCAGCCTAATTAATTTGGATGTAAGGTTAGAAGATTGCACTTTGACGAGTATGCAAATACAAAGTAAATGATTTTTACACTAAAATTCTTGCATCTGTACATATCAGTGGCTGACTTCATTAAAGCTAGTCGCAGCATTTTTTTACAGTTTCCATGAGTTTATATTTGTACATAATTTCTTTATTTTCTAAACTTTTTGGATGTTTGCTTGAATTTTTATAGGCTATAGGTAGTAAGAAGTGGAGAGGTCCAACGGATACAGTAACACATTATTCACTACAGATGAAGTACAGTAAATGTCAAGCATGAGTGAAAACTAGAAATATTATGCTCCATGATGTCATTTTGAATATCTTCATTTCACTGTGGTATAGAGGTTTTACTGTATTAGAATTTTAACATGTTTCCTTGGAGGGGTGAATAAGTGGGATTCAGTCAAATACAAACCCTCAATGGCTAAGAGCAATTTTAAGCAAACCAAAATTTGTAAACCTGCAATGAGTCAGTTTTAATCTCACACAATAATAACACTATTTCAATAACGTTTATGTCTATCATCAATTGGTCTGCAGTATGTTTTCTCTGATTCATAAAACAAATTTGCAGTACCTGAATTTTATTATCGCTTCAAGACCATGCAGGTAAACTGCCTTCATATCACTATCATAGGCCATACATTACATGTGAATTACTGTTACAGAAGAAGTTTGGAAATGATCAGTAATAAATGCCATATTTGAGATGATCCATGCAATATTAAAGATATTTAATCATAGTCATTACGTCATAATATACTTGAACTTTTGCAAAAAAATGTTATTTGTTGGGACAAACAAACAATTTGCTGGGCTCCAGGTAAGAACCCGAATTTTTCTCTCCAAATATTTGTCAAACATTAATTTTAAATATATATATATAATATATATCAGTTTTATGAAATTGATCTAAGTCTTTTTACACTCAAGATTCTCTCAAAAAACTTCCCACCCCAAGTGATCACTAAGGTATTAACTGGGAACTGCTTCTGAATTCGGTCACTCTGCTAATGGGCCTCAAAAATTACTTAATGACGTTAAAATTTAGAAAAATGTATCGATTTTTAATGAATGTGAAAATAAATAATTTCATTATAAGATTAAAATTCTTTACATGACCAAATCTATAAATGAAAGGAAAAGGCACTTTGCCATAGTTTCCTACACTATTTACTTCACCTCAAGCTGTTAGTTTCTGACCATTGTGTGAAGGTGAGTGAAATTGATCATTTTGGCAAAATAGATGGAACATTTCAAATATACTGATAATCCCAGGCATGGATATGAAGTGCATTTCTGCAATCCTTGATGCATGTATACAAAGGCTGTGTTAAAAGGATATGAAGTCAATGGTATGTATGTACTCCTATGGTACAGAGTTACTCTGCACTTAATAAAATCAATAAAAGAAAAAAATGGAAGAGTCCAAAACAATACTAACCATTCTAAGTGATGAGCACACTATTGATATGTCCAATGCTCACATTCAGATCCATTGTAAATTGTAAAAGACTCCTGGTTTTTTCTAAGAAATACAAATCATTGTGATTGTAAATGTAAAAACCAAAATAGTGTCACAGGTTACTCAAGTGTACATTACATTAGGCAGGCTTTAATCAAGGTAATAACACATATCTCGCCAAATGGGCTGATCCATTCACAGTTCCGGAAAAATGAGAGCATTTCAAGATTCTTCTTACATATATGCTAAGCTAAAGAACTATTGCGGCACACTTTGCATACATGAATGAATCATTCAGTGAATTTTGAACATTTTGCCAAGAATTACAGTATTCAAACTATTTGTATGTGCTTTCTTCACAGAAATATGTTTCCCAGAAGTCCCAGCAGCATTATCACACAACTTTTACATGATTCTCTAACGTTCGATGATTGAAATATGTGAAAAGGAACATCTTAGAACATTGTTTCCTTGTGAGATGAAATATGAACTGTGTAGAACACAAAGTTTGCTCTGCTAGGCCATTGGCAAAGTTACTAAGGCATAGAAAATAATATGATAACCACAGCCATATTTTAATGAAAGAGTTCTAATAATTGGCCCATGTGTACTTACAGGAAACCAGGAATTTTTTTGGTGCAAACACCATCAATGAAGTACAAGCCATATCATACAAATGGTCCAAATTATGGCTGCTTTCTCGTAACCGAGACAATGCTCAAAAATATTTCTCATGTTTTTAATGAGTTATTAATCCTTACCACTTACAAGATTTCAAGGGGTAATAATAAATTGAGTTAAAAATCAATGGTTCAATACCTCAAGAAGGAGTTGGCACATAGGACTTTACACTCTTTAGCCAGTACAAAAACTTTTACAAGCACACAAAAATTCTAGGCACATACGACTACAAAAGTTGGGTGATGAAAATATACTCTATTTTCATATTTGGTCATACAAAACTGGACACACCTAACAGTCAGGATAGTATAAAAAACTTCAAAACCACAAGACAGCAGACCATTGGCCACACGCAGCATTGGCTTGACCAAGCATTTTAACTCAAAATATTCTTTAGACAGACTTTTTAATTCACTTAAAAAATTATCCATTTATGGTTAATTTTTTTTCTCACTATATATAGTCGAGTCTGGAACAATCAAACCAACCTTTCCGGCTGTGAGTCTCAGACATTGGAGGATGAGGGCGTCAAAGAGGAAGGTGTGTTCCCAATTACCCCCCGCCTTGGCTGGTCAGTACTACTTGCCACCGAAGGTCCAGATGCTGCCTCCAAGGAAGACTGAGCCAAGAAGGCAACATTGGATGCTTTCAGTCGAGGTGGTGCTGGACCAGTAGGCACTGATGGATGACTTCCGATGGCACCAGATGCCGCAGCTGCCGCCACGATCGCTGAAGGGCATGGTGAGATGCAAGGGGTTGAGCAATGGCTGTTGCTGAGGTCAAACAGGTCCAAAAGCCTCAGTAATTCTTCTGGTGTTGGCCCACCAAGTATTCGTACTGCAAGAAAAATACAAACATTTTAAAAATCTTAGTGGCCAAATTTGTTTCCATTTGTGAAAGTTCGATTCTGGTTCCAGTTCTAATTTTGGAATCGGGAATAGAAGAACTGAATAGATACATCGCTTGTTTTTATTCTACCTCTTACAATTTATTATTCTCATGTCATTTTTATTTTCATTTCACTACTTCTTCACGAGATTGATTTCCTTACAGAGGTGAAACTCTGGTCAGAACTTGTCTGATGATCACTACATAAAGTGCTTAAATTGATGATGGTAATAATGCTACCAGAAAATTTTAAAGCATCTCAAAGCACCTTCTTAAAGCGTCTTAAAACACCTCAAGTACAAAGTATTTTAAAATACTTTATATGCTCTGGATACAGAGTAAAGTGCATGGCAGGAGAGTGAATGTTTCAACAAATTTAGCCTTTCCAAAGAATACCTTAAAAAATTTATCTGTCTGGAACACAATGTAAACTTATGGCCAAAATATAAAACAGGCACCCTGTAAATCACAAAAATTGGATATTTTATTTACCATTCAATTTACCGTACAAATTGTTGCTTCACAAACTAATAGAAACCCGGTACATTATATTCAGAGGAGGGTTTTTATGCCATTCCTGGTCACACTTGCAAGAAACAGCTTTGTCTTCTTTCTATTTAATGAAATCATCCAAGGGACTAGACAAGTGATGCTGAAAAGACAGTTCACTTCTCTTGTTCAGTTCAACCTGCACTCAAGTTATTACCCACAACCTTAATGCTTACGATAACTGAAATACATGATTCAAAATTGTGCTAGTTTTGAAGTTTTTAATATTAAGTTAAGAATATGAATTGAATTTGCAACACTGATGTATTTCCACCTAAGGTTTGAACCTATAAGTAATTAGAGGAATAATTGTACCCCTCCAATATTTGATTGCGAAATTAAAGACAAGATTTTACACTAAAAGAATTCAATATTCAAATTTGAAATAAATGGTATTAAGATATATGACCATTCAAACTATTAGTAATCTCTAGCATTAACCTATTTATATATGCATTATCAAATCACTCAAAAGTCAGTAATTACAAGTAGGTCAAAACTTTTTAGTACAGGTATGGAAATCTGTTAAAAACAACTTTGAAGAAAAGTCCAAATGTAAATGTAAAATGCATGCATGCAGTGCATGCAAAAATACATGTAAAAGGTCAAATTCAAGTACAACAAAACAGCTAACATCAGGAATGAAATTCATAATTACAGAATACTCTATTGGATGATGACATTTGTCATAAAACAGGTACATGCACACCCATTGATTTGAACGAGAAATATTCTAGTACTTTGAAAACTTCAAAAATTGTCATAATTAGTGTACAAGGGTGCTTTCATAATACACAGTATTTTCCAATCAAATAAAGGTACAAAATCAAAGCAGTATCTTACATGGCTCGCCTTTGGATGAGAGGTCAAGTGCAGTGGTAAGGTCCCACATTTGTATCGCTCCACTTGAGTGTCCAGTGAAGATGAACCGACGGGGTCGTGACCCCATACGACTGGACCCTTCACACTCATGGACACAGAATGATGTGATGGTAGTTCCATCCACAGCCCGTATTACACAAACCCTGACGAACAAGGGCATACAAATGTAAGCATTTAAAAGTAACTAGAAGCCCATTAACAAGTACAGCACTGTGAACGAAAGTGATGAACTCAAATACCTTTTTCCATTAGAAGCTAACCGGACAAATAATTGATCAGTCTCAGGAACTACTTTTTGCACAAAAACCTGTTCATCATCTTGCTCTCCATATGGACCTGAAATAAGAGGGCAAGCAATAAAAAATCCCCATTATAATTACCATGCCTACCAAACATTAGTTGTAACATTATTCTAACCAAAGTCCCATCCCCCTACTCTTGTTGAAAATTATGTAAAGTTTTAGTTTATGGTGGTCTTGGTATTTAATTAAGTCAATAAATATCCCTTATTAAGCAATTAAAATTAAAGAGTTTGTGAAAGTGCTATGAAATCTTAAATTAAGCTTCTGGGATTAAAATTTCACTATGTTCCAGAGCCAAGCACCTAAGCACTTTTAGTTCAAAATCCTTAGAAAATAGCTATTTAAGTAGGAGCTTAACTTCCATAAAATTAGAGCCTTGTGATTAGAGCTAATTTTAAAATGAGTTTTAATTCAGCCTTCAAAAAGTCCAGAATTTCTTTTATTTTCATGCCTAATAGAGCTCAAAGGAGATTTTGGTATACCTTGAGTTATTTCATTTCATTTTGGCAAGTCAATCTTCAAGTAAAAAAACACTCATTGCCTTATTATGCCTACTTCTGATTAAAAAGTATCTTAAGATATCAATTCATCAGCAAATTTTCTTCTCCCATAATGCTCCCAAAGTTTAAGCCATTCCATAAGTTTGCTAATCCATAAGCATGAAGTTTACCCCTTAATTTGTCATATGTAATAGTAAAGAGGGTGAGTGATGAAATAGCCCAGCCTGCATGTATAACATTTATTGGGGCATACTGATCATATATCTCTGGATACAAGAAATGACTGGAAGTTTTGTATGTAAGAAGAATGAGGTCATAAAAAGACTATATGACATGCCGGTCAATGGAATTCTACATTCATTAGTACTTTCCTAGTTTTATCAAATTTCCGGGCAACCAGAAACACTGCCTTTAAATTTTCTTTCTCAGTTTAAAACTGTAAATAATATATTTTGGCTAAACATCCATAATTTCATATTCAGTCTGGAAAATGGTAAACACAATTTTCTATGTGATGTCTTTATTTTTTCAAACCAGACCATTTATACTATAAGCTATTAATCAATAGAAGGATCTCATCATAAGCATAGTATGATTCATTATAACTTTCAAATCAAATACCAAACTTCCAAGGAATGGATTATTATCATGCATTTCATTTTGACTGTCAAAATACACAAGTGACTTTCTTACCACAGTCATTTCCTGCTGTATAGCTTATGTTTGGTTCAACCTCATCCAAAGAGACAATCTTGAAAGAAGCAACAGGAGTGGATCCAGGTTGTGTGGAAATCATTCCTCTGAACCTTGTTACACTCCATGTACGAACGTGGCTGTATTCACTGCACACGGAAACCAGGAACTTTTCAGATAGGGTAACCTAAAAATTAATATGGATAATATGTTAACTCCTAGAGACACATGTGTACTGGAGTAGAGGTTGGTCATAACAAGATTAAATTTAACAAAATATACAATAAAATGTGACTATGCCTTGGATTACAATTTTAATTTCTTACAGCCAGTAAAGGAAGCAATATTGATAGTAAATTGACAATCAGCAATTACCTACGACTCCAAATATCTCGATGGATTTTTAATACTTCAGTGATTAAGAGGTCCAAACAAAAAATTAGCACCCAAACATGTTCTCATTTGATTACAAATGCAAAATGAGCCAGAAGTTTCTGTATTTCAGATGGAAGTTTTTTAAAATAGGAAAATTAAACAGGAGATATACATTAAGCTATGAATTTAGTACCAAACTACACTTCAATCTGTATATTGAATATGTTTTATACATTTACAATATATGCAAATTACATTTCCTTATTAATGACATCAAAAATAGGGTGTCTATGGAATACATTAACTGTAACTGAGGAGCATTTTCAACCTTATGTTATATTTTGGAAGACAGATGAGCTTGGACAAAGAGATCCCTCTCTCTGTTACTTTACCTAGTACATTAAGTATGCAACCTCTAAACAACAATTACCATCACCACAGTGATCAATCTGAAGTTTGGTTTAATGGTGAAGATTGAGCTCACCCAGTGCTAAGCCCAACGGCATGCAACATTCACACATTAACAGGGTAAAATGGGGTCAGATCCTTTCCCTTCACCACTGGTAGTTTCCTGAAGAAGATTAGAAATCCCAAAAAAAATCACACAGCTTGGGTTAAGTTGATGGTACCGAGAATCGAACCCTGGCACTTGAGTCAGTTATTTATTTAAAAAAGCCTCTATTTTCAAAAATACAGAATTACTGGTTAAGGGAGTTTTAATATTTGTTGATCATGATGATTTTTCAAGAACAAATTACCCAAAATGTAAGAATTCAGGCTATTGGAAGAATCTCATCATATTAAAATTAAAATGTGTGTGTCACTATTTATCCTCTGTAATAGACATATTTTGTGGCCTCCATTTTATCAAGTTTATATGTCACAGTTATATGCAGACAACCTAACCGCAAGTAGTTTCGTGGTTTTGGTGAAGACAAAATATTTGCAATTAGTATCCTGTGAAGTCATTATAGTGATGCTGCTGCCTTTTATGGAAAATTGTGAGCACATATGACAATATGGTTTACATTTATTCAAGATCTGTAACGTAGATTAAATAGGCTAGTATTGGACAGCTTTACCAGAATCTACGAAAGTTTCACAGAGTGAATCCAAGGTTCCTAGATTAGTGTTTAGTAAAGAAAGGGTGTTTATACTTCCTTATCCTAATGCAAAATATTGCCACAAGTTGATGAGCATTGCCATGTGAAAATTTGGGCAACATTGAAGTCTGAGGAAGATGATGAATGACCTCCCTGTACTGAAAAGAATTCAACCAATGTATGGTTTACCAAGTGGCGACCATCTGTTGGGTCAATTGAGTTGGTTGACAATTACAAAAGAAAGTAATTGATAGCACACGATAATAAGGGGGAAAGTACTCCAGGGGATTATATTAATTAAATCCAGAAATAGTCTGGATTTTGCACACTTACTTTATTGAAGATATTACAAGCAAGTCGTCTGTTACTTTGTGGGAAATACTTTCACAATGTAAAAGAAATTGTAAGTGCAATTGTAAAAGCATTTGGTGCAACCATAATACATGGAAAAAGCCAAAGAGGATGGAGAAAAATTTTAATAATCATTAAAATAGAAAGCAATAACACTGATTTGGAAAAGTGTACGTTGCACATCTCATACTATGTTAGAGAATGCTAAAAGGAAATATGAAAACATGCAAATTCAAAAGATTTCCTCCTGTCACCAATAATGAAAAAATACCTTGCCATTGCTCAATAAGCAGAACTCCCAGAACAAAGTCACACTTCAATGGAGGAGAGAGTAGCAGAAAAAATGGATACACTACTACACTCCAGAGAGAAAGGAAGTTGAAAAAGTGGGCTTCTAAAGGCGATTCAGTTCTGAAGATGGCGAAGACGAAATCAACCAACAAGTTGATGCCCATGGTTTTTAGGATGCAAAGAGAATCATCTATTATGATTATATGCAAAAAGGACAAATGATAAATGGAGAGTCATTATGCATCATGCATATGCGTCATTATTGAATCGGTTGAGCAAAGAAATCAAGGAAAAATTTCCTCATTCGGTAAAGGAAAAAATTCTCATACAACAAGACAATACCTGTGCAGTTTCAATGGTGAAAAATATGGAACTTAAGTTGGAATAATTAAAGATCCACCATATTTACCAGATTTGGCGACAATGACTTTTTCCAATCCCCAAACTTGAAAAAATGGTCCGGCAGAAACTGATTCATGTCAAATGAGGTCGTAACCACCAACACAGATGCCTATTTTGAGAACCTTCTGCAATCCTAGTTTTTGGACAGCTTAAAAAAGCTGGAGAAAAGTGTATCATGCTAAAAGGAGAGTATGTTGAAAAACAAAAAAATCTACCTGAAATAATTTTTTTTTACCAAGGACTTATAGAATGACTCATACATCCAGGTAGTGGGGTCAGTTCTTTTTTCCTCTGCTGCTAATGGATTTCATGGAAGAACTGGTACCCAAAAAATCACTCAAAAACCAAGAACTGGTACCCAAAATCACAGCTTGGGTGAAGCTGAGGGTGCTGAGAGACATCCATGGGGAATTGAAACTGGGCCCTCTGGTCAGTAAACCAATGCTCTATCCACTGGACCACCATGTCTCCCAAGTAAAAATTTCACATGGAAAATTAGGAAGAGAGGTGAGTAGCAAAGGGAGTATCATAAAATGGTCTTTGTAACCCATGCATTTTAACTTAAACATGGAGGACATTTTGAGCGTTGGATAGGAGAAGCTTGAGGTGAGAACTGACTTTTAATAATCAAACCACTTTACTTTTCCACATAAACTTTTTAATTTTTACAACCCAGGTTTCGTTATAGCATAACATCATCAGGTGATGATGTTATGCTATAACGAAACCTGGGTTGTAAAAATTAAAAAGTTTATGTGGAAAAGTAAAGTGGTTTGATTATTAAAAGTCAGTATGAAGATTTTCCACCAAGTTACGCCAGAAACTGTTTTATTGAGGTGAGAAGATTGGTGGACCAAGAGCTGATTAATTCTGGTAAGATTTAAGGAATAACTCTATTTATCCAGTACACCATGAGGTGGCAGTGATGATTGAGCATGTTAAAGAATTAGTTTAAAGTATTGGAAGAAGATTAATTAAAAAAAATAAAGTGATTCTCAAGAAGTATGAAAGTATGAAGTGGCAGGACAAAAAGGACTTATTTTGGAGGAAGATGGGCACATAGATTGAGGAATGTGCAATAATATTAATAAGTTCACTAATGAAAGAAGAGTTCATAAAGAAAATAGAATTTATGCAAGACACCCAAAGAAAAACCACAAAGAAGAGGTTAGCAGAGACTTCAGTGTGGAATGTAACATCTATTTTTCAAAACCTGCTTGAGGTGCTTTGTGAAGAGCACTTTAAATGAGTAGGATGTCCATCTGATGGAACATTAAGCTGTGGACTCCTTGGCACCTTCTATTAAGAGTAGGCTAATGCTGATGCCAGGTTTCTCTCCACCATTCCTCCTTTCCCATCCATCCCTAATAGCAAAAATAACCTCAGCAGTTGGTCACCTCCCCTAAAGTAACTACTACTACAGTTATCATCATCATACATCAATTGAACAAGGAGGAAATGTCAAAGGGCTACAGAATTATAGTGGAAAAGATGAAGTTGCAAAAAGAAGTTCACAGAAGACTGAAAAAGTGAATGGAAGAGATATTGAGTCATGATGAAAGTTGGGACTGAGGGGGGGGGGCTATTAAGCCGAGACAAAAAATCATAATTTGGATGCCATAAAGGGAAATATGGAGGGCAGGAAATAGCATTGATAAAGCAGATATTCATTTATTTAATGACTTTTATTGAGGCTGGATTGAGACTTATAGTCTTGTATGGATATAGACTTGCATAGTCCCTTCTTCTATCTAACCCCTATACATACATACAGTAAAGACAATTACAAACACCAAACGTTGGGTAGAAAAAACCCACCTACGCAGAGATCAAACCTGCGACCTCTGAGTTGGCAGGCAAGGGGGTTAGCCTGCTGCCACAGGTGTGTATAGGGCATATGGGTATACGAGGTCTGTAAATTAAGTAATGAGACGGGCAATGTAGTGTTTCATCTGGCAACACTGGAGGCACTGGGCTTGGAGGGGTGGCAGGGGAACATGTGATTTGCCTTCAGTACGGGTTTAAACTCGTTCAAGTCATTTGGTTGCCCATAGTGATTTTTTGTGGAAGTTTTTTCTGTTATATTCTAAAAATGAGAGATCAATTTCGAACAACGGTGTGATATCAGGTATTTCTTCAGACTTGGGCACAATGCAACGCAAACTTTTACTTATCTTCAGTAGGGCTACGGAGATAGTTTTTTGTCAAGAGTCCAGGTTTTTCGGTGGTTTAAGGCATTTTCAGAAGGAAGAGAGTTGATTGAAGCTGAACCACAAAGCAGAAGGCTGAAATCTTCAAGAACCGATGAAAATATCGGCAGAACCCGGGATCTTGTGTGTTCAGATGTGTTCAGGCTGATAGTCAGAATGATCAGGAAAGAGTTGAATTTGACTCACACCACTGTTCGTCAGATATTGCCCAATGAATTGGGGATGAGAAAAATCTGTGCTAAAATAGTTCCAAAAACCTTATGCAAGACCAAAAGGACATCAAGGGGGAAAGGTACCTTGAATTTTTGGATTTGATTAAAAATGACCCCCATTTTCTGGATCGTGTCATTACTGGTGACGAGTCAAGGGTGTTTGATTACGACCCAGAAATCAAGTGCCAGAGCATGGAATGGCACACTTACACCTCTCCAAGGCCCAAAAAAGCAATGATGAGGAAGTCAAAGATCCAATGCATGCTGATTTGTTTTTTCAATATCCACGGAATCGTCCACAAAGAGTTTCTACCTCAAGGCCACAAGGTCAATCAACACTTTTACCGGAAGATTCTTGAAAAACTTCCAAAAAGGGTCATGTGAGACCAAACATCATGAACACCTTGGTGTTGCATCACAATAATGCTCCGTGTCACACAGCAATTTCAATAAACGAGTTTTTGGCCAGTAAAAACATTCCTGTGGCTCCTCAGCCTCCTTATTCGCCTGAATTGAGTCCTTGTGACTTTTTTTCACGTCCCAAAGTGGAAAAATCACCTTAAGGGAACTCATTTTGGGACAGTTGAAAACATTCAAACAGCTGTAATCGACCAGCTGAAGGTTATTCCAGTATCAGAGTTCCAGCACTGCTATGAGGAGTGGAAGAACTGTCTCCAGCGTTGTGTGGCTTCAGAAGGAGGTTATTTTGGGGGTGACAATATAAAATTGTAATTCTATTTGAATGAAAAATTTTTTTTTTAATCAGTCTCATTACTTATTTACAGCCCTTGTATAGCAAATAACTTGGAAGTTCATGAGGCTATGTCATAATTTTAACTCGATTGTAAATTCAGCTCAATTAGGTAGACATTCTATGACAATGATGACATTAAACAACCACTCCAAAAACTTTTCAATAGAGATAATTTTCAAGATGCAGAACAGGGAGAAGGGGGTAAGGAGGGGATGGGTGAAACTACTTTTTATGCCTGGACAGTATTTTTGTGTAGTTTAAGTAATTTTGAAATAATTTCACCGTAACAACTTCTTTTTAACCTAAAGCAGATATCATAAAACTTTGTTGACATAAATTGCACAATTGATAAACCTGGACTAAAATGCAATGCATATTAATGTACATGCATGAAAATTACACTCATTACACTACCTACATGGTCAACAAAGTGGACCAATTACCTTGGTGACTGGACTCTGATGGACCGTAAAAGTCTGGAATAGTTGTGGAGCATGGCCAACAGTCTCAGGGTGCTGCACTATAACACGAACTGTGCCTGAACTTGTTCCGTAGGCAATTTCAATCCAGTTACCACAGAGGCCTTAATGTAAAGAGTGTAAAAAGGCATTGCAAAGAAATGTCTCTAACGTCAACAGAGAAACGATCACAACCCCATCAAAGGAACCATATTACAAAACTAAAGCACACAACTTTAGCAGAGCTCTGCAAAGGACACTTTTCAATATACAATAAAATTTCAAGTTGGAAGCAACTAGCGCATTACTTGGAAAGAACACACAGATGAAAGTGGCACATTATTTACCAATGACAAACTTTTGAACTGGAAGTATTTTAAGAAAAAAATGTAACATTTACATTTTATTACATGCAATACATAAGAATATCAGAACTGTATTGACACAATTAGGTCAGATGGCTCTTTACATTACACTATTCACAAAACATATTTGGGGCCTTCAACGCACACTGCCACAGCATTTGTGCGAACAAGTAAACAATACATTTTTAGCATATAAGTATGCACAAGTCCATCATAATAAATATTTATAATGAGGATAGGTTCACTCATCACTGGTCGTTCAATCCTAAGATTGGTTGATTGCGTGCCTCAATCCTACCCAATCAGATGCTAATTGGCTTACTTCCTGGTATTTTTGCCATGTTGATATGTTCACTATCCATAAAATATTATAAGTATGAAAGAAAGCTGTTATGAATACAATTTTAAAAGGAGTCTTTACGAGGAAGGATAACACAAGGCATCTTTAGGCTGATGCACAGTAAATTTCATATTAACAAGAGCATTTATACAACTTCAGATTTACAAATTCTGCTACAACTGGCTCTCCTCTATAGTTTTTAAAGTTATGGTGTAAACCATGTCAATTGTAGTACAGATATCAGCTATAAACAAAAAATTGAATTGCATGTGGTGATCATTGAGCTTTTCCAGCAGTACAAGGTAGGGTTAGGAAGAAAATGGAAGTAGGCAGTTGGAAAGGTATTGTCCAAGTAGGGTTCTTACTTCCTGGTGATTGTGAAGTTAACCTGACACCGAGTTTTCCACAATGGTGGGATTTAGATGCCATTGGGAGAGTTGGAAAAATGGTCACTCCTGAACTTCTGTTATAGCTGAGTAGTTGGAATCAATCTAATGCTATAAAAATATGGTTCATTTGGAGATCTTGAAAATCAATGGGAGTTTGTTACCTGGTTAGGGCTTAGAGAAGAGGACAGAGTAGAGGGAGTGAAGGAGTTCAGAAAGAATGTATATGGAATGAAAGGTACAATATCATTTCAGGTAATACAATCATTTCAGCACACACGGTCAGTTTTGCCAACTTCGTTGAGTGTAGAGTATATCATGACAAGAGAGTTACCTCCTGTTGGCCTAAATTGGCAATAGCCAGAGGAGGTACAGAATGGAAAATATGGGGGAAAGAGTTGCTGTGAAAGACACAGGGATAGTGGAAGATAGGGGGAAAAGGTTTTAGACAGGAATTCATACATGATTAACCTCATTTAAACACTCAGGGTGGTTGAATGGATGCGAAAAATTAATTGGGTGGGAAGTTTATGAAACCTAAATCTTACTTTAATGTTTTTTTTTATTTCCAGCTTATACAACCTTGAGAGAGGCCAATTGGAGAGCACAGATAATTATTAAATACAAGTTATCAGAAGTTATAAAGTGGATAGAATCAGTGAGCTTTTTGACAAAGCTGGATTTCTTTTGTGGGCAAAACTGAGTTTAATTCAGCACTAACCTGTAAGCTAACACACAAATAAGTTGGAGAATCTATGTTGGAAAATATGACACATGTCCAATATTGAAGTTAATGAAATTATTGAAGACAGGGTAATTTAGTGATGGAGGGGTTGAAAATATGAACAGAAACATTAATGTCCAACTTGTTCTAGCAATAGGTTTACCAAGGACCAATTCTTCAAACTCTCAAGATAACATTAAAATAATACTATTACAATTATCTCACCAGCATTAATACGTCTGAGGCCCCTCTTTCTGCAACATCTTTCCAACTTCCAACTCATACCCACTTCCCCTTTTACCCTTAAGTAAACTTGATTTGAGATCCTCATAAAGCAATAATATAACATGCCACATTTTCCCTGTAAATATTCTTTTCAGGTCCTATTATCATAAGTTGAATAAAGACTAACAACCGTGAAACTTCTTTATAAGGTACACTTAAATAATGAAACAATGACTATCATGAATTATGAATATAATCCTTGTTGCTATTATCTTCTCTCAAACTCCCTGCTATCCTCTTCATCCGCAGCAGCTTGCTCAGTCTAGAGTTCCTGATAGTCCATTTACCCACTCATAGCATTGAAAGAGTGAGCTCATTACTGGCTTATAGAAGTCCTTAAAAATATTTTATTGATTTCTTTATCATGATAGGAATTTAAAAAGGGACAACATAATGCATAATGGAGAGAAAACAATTAAAATGGATTTGAAGGACCAAAATGCAAAATTCTGTTAAATTCAGGCAAATTCCAAAAGTAAGAAAGGTAAAATGCAAAACTGATCCCATTTGGAAAAATATCTATTTTATTTCCATTGAATTCTTAAAAACTATGAAAAGTAGCATGGTAAGAATTGATCAAAATTTTTGGTGCTTGAAGAACTCATTTTATATCAACAGCCACAAAATCATACTTTTTAGAATTGCCCAAATCAGATTCTTGAATGCAATAAAACAACAGTAATCAACCAAAAGGTTGGTTTGGCAGGTGAGGGTAGAGCTTACCTATTTCTACTCCCAATGGCATGTGAAATTCACACATCAGGTTAGAGAGCATGAGGTAAAGTATAGAGTCCAGTTACTGATTGGATAATCCAAAGCTCAAATCCTGGGTGATCCCAACCAGGAAAATTCCAAGGGATGCAAATTCCTCATTGATAAAATTCCAATCAAAACTGAATTGTAACAGGTAGACATGAGCTGCCCCATACTCTTGAATGTGTGAATTTCACATCTCCTGAGATTACTTTATCTTCACCTAATTAAGTAAACTACCTAAAATTTCAAAACTAACCTTTGAGCTTATCATTGCAGATTATATTAAAAAAATGAACAGTTGGGCCCCTGACCTTGTCAATATTTGATTTTAATAGCAATATAATGTTCAAGATTCAAAGCAAATACCACTTGATATAAATCAATAGCAACATATTATTTCTCCCTCATGCAGGAATTGTGAAAGGTATGTTTTCCACCAATTGTAATTTCACCTTGGGCTGAACATTAGATTACAAACATAATATGTGGAGCTCTTTACTCTTTAAAAAAATATCCCTTTGCGGCATTTTAGAGACCTGTCATCACTGTCTTGCAGTACAAACATTAGATTACAAAAGTTAAGGTCCTCCATTTTAGATTAAATCACCATTCTACCATTTATCTTCGGCATTTCTTTAGCTTCATGTAGTTTCTTAAATTAACTATGCTTTGCCATAAGGTTGATGGAAATCACATATGGACAGCAGCATGTACAGCAGTTAGTACAATATGATGATTATATGGCTATAATTTTATAAATAAGGTAGAATATTATATTTTTAATCGAGAAATTAAATCAAAGTGAACTGTATGAAGTTCTGGATGGTCCTCTATTACATTTCACAGTACACTTTCAATGCACATTTGACAGCTTTGTACCCCAAACTACTTCAAACAGTATCAAATATGAGGGGGAATCAAATGAAAACCATACAAATATAATAAACCTTTGATATTCCATGCCATTGGTCTGTAAGTTCGTAGTACTGTTACCAACGCTTTAAAGAATACCCAACAGGTAGCAGCATTCTGCAGATAAGAAAAACACAGCCACAACACCAGTTTACAATGGCTGCCCTGCTTGTGACATGAACCAACAAATGACAACGTTCTGTCATATCTGAACGTTGAATCACCGTGTGACCATTTCCTGAGCAGTAAAGGAATGAACCCTATAGAAATCAATTGGCAAATAAAAGTCCAGTATGGTAAAGAATGTTTATCACTAAAGCAAATGTAAGAGCGGAGTTTAAAGTTCAGAAATCACATGACTTCTGTGGCAAATACTCCCCACCCAGGTCTGGCATGCCATGTGATACCAGAGTCTATTGTAGCAGCTGAAGCCATTATGATGGACAACTGCCATATGACGGCATATGAAATTGCCACAAACCTGAACATAAGTCATGGCTCAGCGCATAACATTATTCATGATGTGCCTAAGTTTCATCAAGTGTCTACAAAGTTTCAGTTCTGGAGTGAGATGCCATGACATCTCACTCCAGAACTGAAAGAGCAATGCATTGATGCCCCTGTGAAAAACTTTAGTGGTGCTTTGAAACAGAAGATGATGGCTTCCTTGCAAGAATCATTGCAGGAGAAAAAACCTGGGTCCACCACAACCAACTTGAAACCAAGAGAGTAAGCAACGAATGGCACCATTCCCCATCACCAAAATCCAACAAGTTCCAAGTGCAGCCATCTGCACGAAAGGTTATGCTCTCTTTTGGCATGAGCAAGGTGTTCTATTGGGACACTGCCCACCTTCTTGATTCTGAGGTGTGGACATGAGCAAAATTGAGATGGATGGAGAAAATATGCTGTATAGAGAGGAACACAAACTAAACAAATGCTACATATGTAACAAATCAAAACTACTTAACAATTTATTTCATAATATTCACTAAGAAGCTCCAAACAGCTTACCAGGAAAATGAAATCACCTAAATATTAAAGATTAATTCACCAAGTTCAATATCTAAAATATATGCAAATTTTAAAAAATTTATATTACATGAAAACTGTTAGGATGCTTCTATAAAGTGTGATCTTGAGAAGGTTCCACTTTTGATGTGAGAATTCTTTAAATAAGAGTATAATTTTAGTCTTTAAGTGTCACTATTTTAATACAAATATTTCCAACAGAATTTTAAAACAGTGAAAAACAACCAATCCAATTTCATTTTCAGCCAGTTTGCAAGTAATTCACTTTTTGTAAATAATTGCATGGGTCACTCAATAGGTCCATAGAAACTTCACGAGATGGCACTTGTAGTATTGGAAAATATCTACTTAAAGTAAGCTTCATCTCCCACTAGATTGCTGTAAAAGTTGATTTTTTTATTTTGGGGATGGAGATGGGGCTGTGGCTAATGTATTGGCTTCCCACCCAGGGTTCGAATCATGTAGACTGCATATATTTTTCAGTTGTACCCCAATCTCTACTTCAGTTGCTTTGTGGAGAGCACTTTGAGTGAGTCCACACCACCATCCACCGCAAGGGACATTAAACTTGAGGACCCCTTGATGCCTTTTGCTAAGCTTAGAAGCATAATACCGACTAATGATTCTCTACATCCTCCATCCTTTCCTGTCCATCCCCAATGACTCAAATGACCTCAACTGTCGGACAATTCCCCTAAAACTACTACTACTAGTTTTTTTTATTTATTCTAAGTGGCTCTTTCTAACAATTTTGGTAAATGAATAATATGAAAATGATTAAAACTTGAACAAACCGAACGGTAATAGGGTTAACCTTGTGAAATTTATCCATGATGGAAAGGAGACAAACTATGCAAATTTCACTTGAATAGAGATTAGAACTTGGACTGCAAAGTTAACATCTGTCACTGTAAGGCTATGACCTTGTGGCACCAATATGTATACATTAAAGGGCTATTTCCTAATAGAGATGCATCCAGGACTTCTGAGGGATTTGAAGAAAAAAATATACTAGATGACCTTGTGGAAATGGGCGGAATTTAAATAGTTAACGTCAAAGCAAATGATTGAAGATTTAATGACACTGGGAAACAAAGTACAAAATTATTAATGCAGGAAGCTGGGATGTTTAAACCTAAATCTTGAGGAAAACCTCTAAAGGATTAAGAAAACACTGGTGGCTTTTGAAGGGTAGGAAGTCAATGTTATAAAAAGTATCTAGTGGATTCAATAATTATACTTCATGCTATGCTCATGCATTTAGGTCAAGAAGATAACAGCTATTTAGCACACATCATTGGATAAATATGCATGTAAAGGGGAAAACAATGAAATGATTTCTGCTGGTGTACTGTTAGCATTTACAAGTTAAAATATGCACACAGAAAGGAAACCAGAGCCTAGGAGAATCTGGTAATTAATACATGAGATGATTAAAACAAGCAAAACAATGGATATTTGTTTCAAAAAATAGTCTCATGGAAAATATTCGTCCATATTACAAAATCAAAACCATTATGAGTTGAAGTGCTCCAAATACATACAGTGAAACCTTTGAATTACATATTAAATTTACATATTTTTTTCATGGTCCAGATTGATATCCAGATGCAATTTACACCTCAAATTTGCATTGAATTCAGAAATATATAAACCGTCACCACCCCCCAGAGGTGAAAAGTGAATTTTTAGTGTATTTTTCATGGTTAATTTATCTCCCATGCTTGTATTTCTATATTGTGTTTATTGGTTCATTAAAATCAATACTTGCTAATCATTTGGTTAATAAGGTTTATATCATCTGTAATTTTCAACACAATGATTCAATGAATAAATAAAATATTATTATCTGCTGCAAAAACCTGTGAACTGTATACACATACATCCCATTCATTATGAAGCATACAAAAATACCTGTAAATTGACAAAAATGATAACTTTGCTTGGAATCAAAAGCAGTAATTTTAATATTTACAGTATAAAAAATGTTCTCAGGAAATTATGTTTGACTTTTTCAACATCAAAAAGAGACAATGAATATTATTCTACACTGGAGAGCTATTTCCACTGATATTGAATGCATAAGCAAATAGTCATCAAACCATATTTGTACAAAGCCAACTGGTGTTCAATGATGGGACAACAGGGAGATTTTTCCAAGAATGCTTTGGTATGTATCATTCCTAAAAAGTTATTCAATAAGAAATGAAGTCCTTCAAATTTTTATGTTAGGCCTTTTTTATTTACTTTTATTGCACCTGGTTGTATAAGCATTTGCTATTGTTTAAAATTTTCATTTCATTATAATACTGCAAGTTATTTCACTTATAAAAGTTTAAAATAAAATTCTAAAATTTTTTCCTTTGAACTTCAATCATATATATATATATATATATATATATATATATATATATATATATATATATATATATATATATATATATATATATATATATATATATACATACATATTTTTTTAGGTAATCTACCGGTTAAGGTAGGTTTTTGGATGGACCCAACTATCAAATAAACATTTTGTGACTCCCCACCTAGCAAACTAATCTATATCAGGTCCCTCTTCATCTCGGTGTACTTCTTTCCTCCCTTCATCTCGTCCAACATCCCTATCCTGTTCCTACCCTTACCTCGCTTGCCCAACATTCTCCCCTCTATTACCCTCTTCAACATTCCACTACCGCTCAATACGCCCTTCATCCATTTTTCCTGCCTCCATAGGATTTCTCTCAACAAACCCCTCTCCTCCCCCACCATTTCTAGTACTTCCTCATTTGTTTTCCTTTCGGTCCATTTCACCCTTTCCATTCTTCTCCACACCCACATTTCAAAAGCCTCCAATCTACGTCTATCCTCCTGCTTCAGCGACCATGTTTCCGCGCCGTACATAGCTACGCTCCATATCAGAGTTTTTACGAGTCTTGTCTTAACATCCCTACTCAACGTCCCCGTCATCAACTCCCTCCTCCTTGAGAAAGCCTCCTTGCCTAGCGCAATTCTTCTCCTTACGTCCCTACCACTTTGACCGTGTTGGTCCAAAACACTTCCGAGATATGTAAACTGTTCTACCTGCTCTATTTTTTCCCCGCCTATTTTAATATTTAGCTTAGCCTTTTTCTTTCTGGAAAATCGCATAACCTTTGTTTTATTAATATTTATTCTCATCCCATATTTATCGCACTGAACCTCCAATTCACTCAACAATGCTTGCAACCCCTTGGCTGACTGAGCAACTAATGCTTGGTCATCAGCAAACCTAACCGATTTTACGAATTCCCCTCCGACTTTCATTCCTACCTCCAGTTCTTCCCATGCCTCTTTAATCATTTCCTCTACATATACGTTGAACAGTACCGGTGACAATGGGCAACCCTGCCTTACACCTCTTCCTAACACTGCCCATCCGGACTCTCCGTTCCCCACTCGCACCTGAGCAGTCTGAGACATGTACAGGTTGCGGATCAGTCTCCTGTCCCTCCAATCCATTCCTATTTTCTGCAATACACGCATTAATTTTTCCCAATTCACTCTATCAAACGCTTTTTCGAAATCTATAAAACAGGCAAAAACGTCCTGATTGTATTCTATATTCCTCTCGACTAGTGATCTCATTACTGCAATGGCATCACGCGTACCTCTTCCTTTCCTGAACCCAAACTGATCATCCCCTAAGTAATCATTTGCCTTACTCTCTATCCTTTTGTTGATGATCCTGAGAATGACTTTAGCTGCGTGGGATATCAAACTTATTGTTCTGTAATCCTCACATGACGAAGTCTTTGCCTTTTTTGGAATAGGAACTAACACCGATCTCACAAAATCTTCCGGCCAGATTCCTTCCTCATAGATACTACGAATCAGTCCATATATGGCCTTCTTCCCACCTTTCCCTAACCATTTCAACATTTCTACAGGAATATTGTCCACCCCCACAGCCTTATTTGCTTTCATCTCCTTTAATGCCCTTTCTATTTCATCGTCGAGTATGCCTGGACCTAAGCTATCTTCTTCTACGTCATGTTCCTTTTCTATGTCTAACCTTGTCGGCCTAAGTTCTTTACCATACAGTGTTTCTATATATTCCTTCCATCTCTCTTGGATTTTTCCTGGTTCAACTATTATCTTACCCCATTTATCTTTAACTGTTAGCACAGATCTTGCCTTCTTACTTCCCGATAATAACTTAACCTTGCTGTATAGAGCACCAATTTCACCCTTCTTCTGTAAACTTTCCATATCCTCGCATTGCGTTTTCCACCATTCTTCTTTGGTAGAGCGTTGGACTACTGACCGGAGGGTCCCGGGTTCGATTCCCGGGCAAGGCACTTTGGGCACCTGCAGCTCCACCCAAGCTAGTTGATTTTTCGGGTACCAGATCTTTCTGGGAAACCATAACCGGCACAGGGAAAGGAACTGGCCCCCCTACCCTGATGTGTGAATATTCACACGCCCCGCCGTCGGGCTTGGTACATGGGTGAGGTCTACCATCACCTACTAAACCGACCTTCGGGTTGATTACTGTGTTTATGGTTATATATGCATACTCACTAGCCTCCTCAATAAAGATAATTAGAAATATCACTACCATTTGCAAGAGAATTTGTTAATGTAAAAGTGGTAAGGGCAAAATAATTCTCCAGGGATAAATTAAATCCCTTCCAAATTACTGAACATTGCAGGAGAGAAAAGTTTAAAATGGTACTTAAATTGGGTTGTTCAATAAAGAATGATCATACCTCTTTAAGGAACATACCTTTATTCATCCTCAAAATTGTTATGGTTCTTCTCAAAGTAGTTCCTATAGGATGCCCTGCATGTTTTCCACCTTTGTTCCAGTCTTTAAAGACATGCTGGAAGCCATTTTTCATGGGTCTTTCAGAATTGTCTCTCACTCACTATCACTATTTCCAATGAAGAATAACACTCCATGAACCTTCTTCTTTTCATTGAGGCAGAGAAGAAAGTCAAATGGGACTAAGTCTGAACTAAACGGAAGATGAGGAACACACTTCACTTATTTTTGATGAGATATACAGCAATAAAGTTGTAATTTGAGGCCATGAATTATCATGCTTAAGCATCCAGCCTGTTGTTTCGAAATGTGGTCTTTTGCAATTGATGTGGCTTTTAAGAATTCTCAGAGCATCATTATAGTATACTCCATTAAAAGTCATGAACACTTTTGTGACATACTGATACACCACTCCCTGAAGATTAAAAAAAGATAATACATGCAGAACCCACCACTTTGGTTTTATTTGATGCTGGAGATTCCCATAGAGAAGTTCGCTGTTTGCTCCCAGGAAAAAAGAGTCACTTTTAATCTACAGTGAAAATCTTTGAAAGATACACATTTAATTATGAGTGTTATTTTGTTCAGAAATGAGCAGCCTTAGAACCCACTCACAATCCCTCAACCACATCTCATGTGTTATTTTGCTGTAACCAACTCCTTTGGATGGCACCATTGAAATTTTCAGTATTTCTGATAGTGCTCCCATGTCATTTGACAAACTTCTCTCACAACAGCACAACAATGTCAATCTTTACTCCAATAACAGCAGCAACAGGAGGTCCAAGTCCTCCTTCCTTAAAAATTGTCTCCTCTCTCTCTAAATATTTAAATCCATCTTCTAGTTTCACTATAGGAAATGCCTAAATCTCCATAAGTCTCCTGTAGCATTACATACATCTACCTGATGATTCGTTCAGGTAAAAGTGAAATTTCAATGCAGCATTGTGTTACACCCATCATTGGCATAAGCAAACTGAACATGCTTCACTTATAACGGCTGCTGTTGATGCAATGTTGGATTCACTCAATGGAAGTAGTAGCACATGTACATTATCCATTAAGCTAACCACAAAATATAACATTAAATTATCCAAATTAAAAAAATATGATCATCCTTTAATGAACAGGCTTAAAATATAATATATTAAGATTATATTGAAGAGTACCAAAATGTGTACATATGACAGAATGAATACTTTCATAGCACATGCAACAAATATAGTCAGATGACATTCAAACAAATGGAAAAAAGAACATGCATTCAGATTTACAACAACAAAATGTAAGGCAAGAAAGCAGCCATTCCAGCAGCCACACACACTTAGGTAATGTCCATAAATGACACCATGCTCTTCGAGAGAAAGAAAAGGGTTTGGCCTAGACAACGACACTCCATGGCCAGGAAGAAGGGAGCAGTTTAATTTAACCAAATGTGGCCTCACTGGATGCATGACTAAAAGAACTAAATACATAAATCCCGGATCCCATTAACTGGTATTTATGTACATTAAGGATTTCACTTTGAAACAGATCTAAAATTCTTGCTCCATTCCCTGTCTTATCCTATGAGATTATTTGGATTTCCAAGCATCATAATGCTTGTAGGAAAAAGGCAAATTATAACCATGAAGGGCTAGGTATTAATTATTAAGATATTTTAGGCACAACACTACACAGTGACCTACAGAAGAGCACTAAGAACCACTCGTGTTTTACTACATTTGCAGATTTGAGAAAAAATTTGATAATTCACAGTGAAATAGAACTATGTCAATCCTTAAGAGAAAAAATTATCTACGTTAAAAATAAGCAATTCTGAGGCTATCTGAAGGACAGAAGACAGAAATCAAATGGTGCAAAACTGGATAGGGAGAAGTATCAAAATTATTCTTGACCTTCAACATAGCAGTAGGAGCTGCAGTAATTGGCTTTTTATAATACTATTCAAAATGAACATCAGTTTGGTATACATGACCATGCATTACCATAGCATGTTTGATGATACAGAGGAAACAAATTTTTCTACATTTTCTTAGAAACATCGCAGAATGATTGTTATACATTCCTCTTTAACCAAGACAAAAAAAATTTATCAATTGACCACAGTTCCTGCAAGCCACTTGAATGTGTTGCAAGGCCACTAACATGGAAAAACTGTGTAAAAAATTTCAATTGTCCCTATGTGATTTACTGCTTGTTTATCATTTTCTCTCCTCCATAGCAAGTAAAAATGGCCCTGGAATCAACTCACATAATCTCTCATAACATGAAGTTCTTTGCTACTTTATGGCTCTGGATACTCACAAATTTCCACAAAATGTGTTATTCATCCATTCAATAGAATTCCACCATTTTGAGCACCCATTGAGAACAACTTAGTCATATGGTATCTTTGACAAATTTGTTGAAGCTGGAATTTGAAAAATTTTCACCACACACCACTAAGTTGCTCATCAATCATATGGAATTTGATTCTCGTCACAGTGAGAATATTAGTTCCAAGATTGTGTTAATGGAAGTTCTAATCAAATTTGGAAAAACTTGAGAAATTTAGAAAGACATGGCTAACTTACATCTGCTGAGAGCATAGGGGTTTCTTTGCCCTGGTCCTCCAAATAAATGATTGCCTATTCAAGAAGAAATGCCTAATGAACTCTTTACGGAGGATTAGGTTTGAGAGGAAGGAGAGCTATAATGGACAGCACCCATATCTTAAAGAAACACACTCTCCTGAAAAAAAGAATTAGAATGATCTTATGATTGACAGCTTCCATTCTTTCCTTAATGCAGTGCTTATCCTGATGTGAGCAAATATACAATACAGTGATCCAAAAACTGTTGTAATATAAGCTTGTATCCTCTACAGCAAATTTCACCAAAAATATGTACAATGCAGAAAATATACAGAAGTTCCTTGAGAGAGTAGCAAAAGCTTTTTTTCGACATAGCTCTCCATATCAATATATATGCATGTTCCAAATATTAGGTCAAAAGGGAGCTAAAGTAGCCTGAGGAAGAATGGATTTATGGCCAACCAGTAACATGGCTGAGATGAACAAGAAGACTTTTGAAAAGTCTAACGAACTTATAAACAAGTTCTTTTCAATTGTCCCAGGAACTGTTTGCTGAACTTGGTTGACCCTGTAGGCTCACAGAACACAAGGACAAGTGGAGATGAACTTTCTGAGTGGAGAATAAGAGGCATCTCTTAATTTTATAAGAGACATTTGAAAGATACTGTATATACATGGAAAAAAGTGCATGCTGCTATTAAAAGAAACGTTTGATATGCACAATTTGGTGTGTGTGAAGGAAAACTAAATCTTGAAGGTTATTAGAAGAAAGGACCACAGTAGCATTAAATGAGCTCAGCAAAACTTGATAAAGTGGAAGAGTATTTTTTTTTACCTGTGTGCCAGGATTGCCAATGATGAGAGAAGCAAGAGGAATATAATGAGTGGAATAGTGCAGGCAAACAAGGCATTCTACCAGAGGATAAATTTACTAGCAGCAAATACCACAAGCCTGTAATTGAGAACATACTTCATTAAAACACATACATAAAGCATTACTTTCAAAGGTATGGGAGTCATAAGAAACATAAATAAATAATATAGAAGATTAGAAGTCATTTGTATTTGGTGTTAAAGAAGAGTTAAAATTTTAAATTGACAAGATCAAAAAGCCCCACAAAGAGCTGGTCAAGACATAAAAAGAATCTGGTGTTAACCATTGAAAAAAATAATGTTAATTACTTGTAAGGGCATTAACATTATAATAAAGTGTGAACGACACATGGGAGGTCAATACATAGCTGCTTTGAGAATTTATATCATTATTGGAATAGAAAAAAGGAATAAGGAATAGAAAGGAATACAAAATATTTAAAATAACCAAAAATATAAATACAGTCGGAAACTTCTGGTATTAATTTCATTCCTTTCAGCTTGGAAATTCTTACTGCAATGGAAGCTAATTATATTGACTATTACATAAACACACTATTATACTTTATGCATGGGCTGTTCAAAAACTCCTTAGATAATCCAAAAGATAGTGCTCATAGTATCGACAAACGTTTCCTTTTAATAAGCATAATGTCTCACTAGACTGTTCTTAAATTTTCAGCTATATCCATCACCTGGTTTCATTTCCATAGCCCATTAAAACAACAACCTTTTGTTTATTTAGAAAAATGGAAAAAATTAGCTGAGTCAACACTTCTACTGAAAAGACTGAAACTGAAACAAATCACAAAGCCAAGTTGGAAGAAGAAGGAATCATCTACATCAGTTACTTGCAAAAAGGATAAACGATAAATGGAGAGTATTATGCATAATTAATGTACCAGTTGAAAAGAAGAAATGATGAAAAATGTCCTAATTTAAAAAAGAAAAAAATTCTCTTCCAACAGGACAGGGCATGGATGCAAACTTGTGCAGTTTTGATGGTAAAAATTATAAAATTAGTGTGAATTATTACAACACCGTTGTATTCACCAGATTTAGCTCCCATGACTATTTTTTAATTTCCAAACTTGATAAAATTACTTGGTTGAAAACAATTCACACAAATGAGGAGATCATCGACAACACAGATGTCTATTTTGAGGATCTTCCTAATCCTACTTTGTGGATGGCTTAAAAACGTTGGAGTAACACTGATAAAAAAGTATCAAGCTAAAAGAAGATTACATTGAAAAAAATCTACCCAAAATAATTAGTTTTTCTTTTTTTTTCCTAAGACCTTATTGAATGACCCACATCAGAAGAAAATGCTATCAAGAAACTTCCAATTTAAGTGAAAGCACATATGGCCATGTACAATAACAAGTTACCATCTGTTGGAGATGGACAAAAAAAATCGTTTTCAAAAAAGCATCTTTAAGTCTGAGCTATTAGGTAAAGAACAATTTTGATCACCCTGCTTCCAGCTTAAGTTTCATTAAGAAGATGTGGCCAAGTATATGAAAGTAGTGAGAAATGTGAGGCTTAAGACTCGTTAAATGGAAAAAAGTATTAGATAACATAAGTAAATTGATGAATTACTTAGAGAGATAGAGCAAATGTGACCATCTCCATCTTTTATACTTGAAACGCATTTAGACAAGAGACTAAGAAATATCAATAACTATTGTGCCAAAAGAAAATAACAGAGCATTTAAATAACTATGGAGCAATAATAATTTTCATATTTCATTGTTAACATAAAAAGATATACCACATTCATTTCATAAAAATTCTTAGACATCTCAACACATAAAGTGTACTGCATGTAACACATTTTAGCCGTCACCGTAGGAATTCTCCCATTATTGAATGAATAATTAAACACCTGGTTAAATATATTTCAACTGAATGAAGGAATCAGATAACCTAGTGGGTAGAGTACCGGTCTACTGACCAGAGAGCCCTGGTTTGATTGAGTGATGCATGAAATAAGTCAGCTGCCACAAATTCCATTATGAAATTAGCGGAGAAATAAGTAAGGGGCTTTCCAAGACAAAAAGGATTACAATATCATAGGAAATGCAAGCAACATACACTTCAGTCAAAAGGTGTATCAAATTACAACATTATCAGATATAAACATCGAAAGAGAATAAAATAGGATGCATAGTCAACATTCAGGTCGCAGTAGTCCAGGGGCAGAGCATTGGACTACTGACCAGAGGGCCCGGGTTCAAATCCCGGGTAAGGCACTCTAGGCACCTGCAGCTCCACCCAAGCTATGTGATTTTTCGGATAGCAGATCTTCCTGGGTAACCATAACCAGCACAGGGAAAGGAACTGGCCCCCCTACCCTGATGTATGAATTTCACGCGCCGTCCTGGCTTAGTACTGGGTGAACCATCACCTACCAAACCGACCTTCGGATTGATTACTGTGTTTATCATTTATTCAATATGCCAAAGGTTTACTTTTGTTAATATACAAGAGTAGAACATTATTATGGCCACAAAACAGTGATTGGTACTGACGGCATATGTTGTAATCCCATATATTATGGCCTCAGGAAATACTATATCAATCAATGCTTTTTGTGTAACTAATCTACCACTATAAAAAATTCAATAGCATGTGCTTAATTTATTGATGTTGAATATTCTACATTTTTCATATCAACAATGAAAACATGAATAATATGAAGGTATCATTTTCTCAATGGCTTTTGGGTTCCTCTGCATAGAATTATCTAGGCAAATGACATCTTTGGTGATGCATAAGTTGACGAAGCAGTAGTCCTTTCACGTGCCAAAATAATCCTATACAAGAGAAACCTGAAAACCATTGAGACATGCTCAAATCACTATGGAAGCCTTTGCAGCAATGGGGTCAATATTTATAGTTGACAGGATAATTTAGTTTCTATTACATTACAAATGTGAATTATACATAATACTGCAATTATTCTTCAATATACCTGAAAAATAATGCTGCATTGATGTATTATAACCATCTCAAAATAAATTTAATGCAATTGTTGTAATTTGATAATAAATATCATATGGACCGAGTTGTTTATAATATATTGTAATTTACTGATTATTTTTTCAATAACAACTGATAAATCTTCAATAATATATTTTTCAATGAAAATGCCACTTCCAAATCATATGTACATAAAATGGTGACACAATTGTGCATTGACAGTATTATACTAGTCTTAAAAAAAAACTATAGTGAATTATTAAAGAAATCTTAAATGTTTTCACTTAAATCACTCAATGTTTCATACTTAGAATATTTTTTGTATCTAAATAAAATTAAAATCAAGCTTCCAACAGTTCAAATAATGGCAATCAGTGCTCAAAGATAAAGAGGGAATTTCAGAGCTTCTGGGATTAAATATGAAACATTTGTTCATACACATTACTGCAGCAATTTAAAAAATGACAAAGGGAATTTGAAAAATATTTTTGAGCATCTAGAGACTTTATAAGATTTAGGATTTGGCATTTAGTGCAGCATTGCAATTGCAAAATTTGAAGTCTCTGTAAAAATAAAAGATCACTGCTAAGGCTCGACTTCTATATTATTATGCTTCCAGTAGTAAAAATTACTCAATTGAATTGAAGTAACGCATAGGCCAAATCAGATCCTTTTTCAGACTGGCTTAAACATCTCAGTTACTTTGAAATGATAGAATTTCCATTTAAAAACTCATACAAGTAACAATGGCCACTGCATAAATAATAGGTTAAATTTGTACAGAAACACCTTCTACTTCTTAGTTAAAAACACATAATCAACCCATTTGGTTCCTTCCCTTCTACTTCCTCCCCCATCCTCTTTTAAAACCATCCCCTCTCATTTCAGCTTTTTGTCTCAACTACAGAAAAGAAGGTACACCCCATCATCCATGTCCACACTGTACAGAATCACATACACAGTCTGAGAACCTAGCCATTAATAATGATAGCGCGCAAATCAATCAAATTTTGAGAGGGTTAGAATTCATGCAAACAAACTTGGATGCTGTTGCTATCCCTAAACAAAAAATTGCATAATATTCACATATATACAATATCATATGTGGAAAAGGTATGGAGTCCAGTTGCAACAAAACATAAGCAAATATTTTGTGATAATTAGTACCTTAAAGCTATGATATCTCTCTCCATGTTATGTTAACATATATCTACTTATTGCATAAAATCCTTGAATAACAGATTTATCACATATGTATTTCATCACCAAGCACATAATAACAATCTTGTAGTAGTGCAAAGTGACTCACATAGAATAAATTTTGCATGGCTACATTTTGCCCATGTGGTCAGTGTAACCTTTTGCTTATTATGAAGACACTTCATGAGTCACAAAAGTTTGTTATTTCAGATGCCTTGATGTTCATTGTTATTCAACCAAATATTTGTTTACACCGCTCAAACAAATAACTTCAGATGAATTTACACCAGAATCCATAATTTTATCACCAATTTAATGAACTATTATTATTATCAACCATATTAAGCAAACAAAGAAGCCATTTTTGATATCACATTTACAAAGTAAGATACTTCGCAAAACAATCACCTACTATTTAAGACCGCAATTTTAATTACTAAATGACAATTTAAAGTATTTTAAAATAAGTACTTTTTAAACAAATATGAGGCTAACAGAAATCATTTTCTCCAGTAAAATGATACAATGACAAATAAAAATGGATGGCTGAGCCCTAGACGTACGAGTATATTTTAAAATTACTGTAATCAGAATGTGGTAATCATGCTTGTTAAAAATTATACATATATAAAGCTTCAGAAAGTCAAGAAAGCATCAAGATAAAAGTGACTGACATTATTTACAGACTTTTATAACAATAATGTCATATCTTCATCAAGTTGTATAAAGACTTGCTCTCCCGCCCAGTGAACATAATAATCTGCATGTGAATAATTTAACATCAGGCCCTGCATTATATAAATACTACCTTGATCAAAAAGTTCCCGGAATAACCACCGTGTGGCGCTCCCATCGTTCCGATTTGAGTTCTGTTTTTTTTGTTAAATTGGTACATCTGTTGTTGATATTCCCTTTAAATCTTAGTGTCATAACTTGACATTTGCAAAAGTTACGTAGCCAAGAGTACATCTATCTCTGTGTGTGTTGGCGATTTTTTACAATGCAGAAATGGATTTAAATTTGCAACAACGAACTTGTATTAAATTTTGCGTAAAAAACGGATTTAGTGGCGCATGGACGTTGGAAATGTGTTTCGGCAACGATTCTCTAAAAAAAACGGTTGTTTACCAGTGGCACGAGCGGTTCAGAAGTGGTCGTGAGTCAATCGAAGATGATGAACGCAGTGGCAGACCATCGACATCGAAAGTCGGTGAAAAAATTGATAAAGTAAAAGAAATGTTGGTCAATAACCGCAAATTAACCATCAGAGAAATAGCGGAGGACTTGAACATTGCCTATGGATCCGCCCAAGACATTGTGGTTAATGACTTGGGTTTCCGTCGTGTAGCAGCAAAGTTGGTGCCAAAAGACCTCAATTTCATGCAAAAAAGAGACCGTGTTGACGTCGCAAAAGACATGATTTGCGAGGCTGAATCCGATCCCACATTCATCAAAAGGATCATTACTGGAGATGAGACGTGGGTTTATGAGTACGACACGCAATCCAGACATCAGGCAAGTGAATGGCGTTCACCAAATGAGCCAAGACCAAAAAAACCACGTCGTTTTCAGTCAAAAAAGAAGGCAATGCTGACGGTTTTCATGGATTACAACGGTGCAGTGCATCATGAATTTTTGCCAGAAGGCCAGACAGTAAACAAAGAGTATTATTTGGGCGTTATGAGACGTTTGCGTGAAGCAATTCGCCGAAAGAGACCAGAAATCGTCGCACAGTGCGTCGAGACCGTCGCACAGTGCTATCATTATTCGTAATTTTTTGACGAAAAATGCAACAAATACCATCCAACAGCCACCGAATTCACCTGATTTGGCTCCCTGTGACTTCTTTCTGTTCAATCGAGTTAAAAAACCATTACGGGGAACGCGTTTTAGCAGCCGAGAGGAAGTAATGGAAAAATCGCAGGAAGCACTGATGGACATACCGAAAACCGAATATAAAAAATGTTTCGAGGATTGGATCAAGCGCTGGCATAAGTGTGTTGCAGTCGATGGGGATTACTTTGAAGGGGACAATATAGATTTAGATGAATAAACTGGTATTTTTAATTTTCTGAATAAATTCCGGGAACTTTTTGATCAAGGTAGTATATCCAGACCTGGTAGTTTTTGGTCTAGTTTCACTTTGGCAGGTATTTTTTTCAGAGTTCTTCCTAAGAATCCTCCCCATGTTGAAGTCAGCAGTAAATTTTGCATAATCTTTTAGAATTTCATATCATACAAGAAAGAAATCATACCTATAATACAGTTCCAATCTTATGACTCAAACCTTTGGTGATAAAAAATTAAAGACATTCATTGAATATCATGTTATGAACAACTAGGTAAAGAATACTTACCTAAATAGAATGATTACAGGATAATATTAGATCTGTTAATTACACATAAATATTGACTCAATCATTTGATTCACAGTAGAAAAAATTCTGATCAATTTACCCCCAACACTAACCATATTCTTGGTTGACATTAGCATATAAACAGACACCAGACAGAAATGATTTACAAAGTGAAAAGTGGAATTTTCTTGAAGCCTTCGTGGTTGACTTCAACTGAGGAATTGAATATGGGCAGATGCAAATTACATTTATGTGATTATCATTAATTCATCAAGTCAAAAAAAAAGTGCAAATGAGTGAAACTATGTGAGTCGTTCAATAATTCCTAAGAAAACCCCAGAGATGCTACTTGATAAGTGCCCACTTATCCTCTATTTAAAAGACCGAAAGAGACTCAAGTCGAGTTTAATTTGTTCGAGTTAAATTAAGTTCGAGAATTTCATGGCAGGCTCCTGTGTTTGCGACTGTTTACAATTTGGTAAATGAGTTCAAACATGGACCTACACACACAGAAGATGAACATCATTTGGGAATCCAGTGGAAGTGACTTCCTCCAAGTCAATTCGCAAAATCCACAATATGATTTCAGTACTTGACAAATTGAAGTTTGCGAGATAGTCGAGGCCAGTGGCATATCACAAGGTAGTACTTTTAATTTTGCAAGCAAAATTGGAGGTGAAAAGAATCTTGGCAAGATGGGTATCATGTTTGTTCTCAGTGGAGAATAAACACAATCATGTTGGATTGGATTTGAATGCTGTTTTGATGCTTTTGTGCCGCAATTTCAACAAATTTCTGAATTGATACAAAACTGCGGACAAAACATGGGTGCATTACTACACTCCAGAGACAAAGGAAGTTGAAAGAGTGGATTTCTGAAGGTGATTTGACTCCGAAGAAGGAAAAGACAGTGAAATCAGCTAATAAGGTAATGGCCAGTTTCTTTGGGATGCCCACTTATCCATCGGCATCTATTATTAGCAAAAAGGACAAACAATAAATGGAAAGTATTACACATAATCACTGCACTGGTTGAGCAAAGAAATCATGAAAAATATCCTCATTCAACACCGAAAAAATTCTCTCCATCAGGACAAGACACGGATGCATATCTGTGCAGTTTTGATGGTCCAAATGATGAAATTTAAGTGCAATTATTACAAAATACATTATGTTCACCAGATTTGACCTCAGTCACTCTTTTTTAATTCCCAAGCTTGAAACAATTGCTTGATTGAAAACAATCCACATCTAATGAGGAGATCATTGCCAACAAAGATGACTATCTTAAAAATCTTCTGAAATCCTACTTTTTGGATGGCTTAAAAAGTTTGGAGAGACACTGATAAAAGTGTATCAGGCTAGAAGATGATTATATTGAAAAATAAAAAAATCTACTCAAAATAATGTTTCTCTCTATTTTCCTTAGGAATTATTGAACGAACCATATTTCTTATTAAGATTAATAATTGAGCTTATGACTGTAATTAAAATCATTCATTAATATTATTTTATTCTAAAAATTTTAATCTGATTTACGGCAAAAGGATAAAACTACAGATAGTAAATTTGGAAAACAGAATCAAGACTCAAAATACAAATTCTGAGAATTTAAAAAAATAGCATAAGTTTTGATAAAACAATGTTATTGGGATTTTGAAGCAAAAGACATTTAGACTCTACCATCCTATGGTTTTGTTGTTTGAACTAAGTAATAGTGTGAGGATTTTATAGTCCCTTCTGTCATTTCCCTGAGATGTTCCCTTCATTTTACAATCCAGATGGAAAAAAACATTCAGTTCCTGGAAGTAATTCAATTCATACATTTCCAAAAATTATTGCAAAGGCACAATAAAACATATTGGCTTACAAACTTATAAATTATGCCTAAAAAAAACAGGACTGTACACTTAAATGTAAGCAATAAATAAACAATTCAGCTGAGATACCAATAATGCACTGGATCAGCGGAATTACAATATCAGCAATTTAAATACTGGTAACGGATACAAGCAGAATTAAAAACAAGTATAAGGCCAGCCCAAATTAATAGTACTCCACAGTAATTGCTATCCACGATTATTAAACCAAATTAAACAAGACCCTTATGCATTTTAAGTCAATAAAAATAACAATGGCCCATTAGTTGTTACATAAATTATGACACTCAACAAAAATTATCAATAACATTAAAATGAATGTCCAAAAAATAAGGATTTAAGCAAGTTAATTAACACAATCAAAGGAAAGAATAGTTTTTACATTATTAATGAAAAAGCAATGGAATTTTACTGCAGGTTCATAATTAACAACATTAAATTTATCAATTACTCAATATTAATAACTATCTGTACATTAGCAATCATAAAAATGTAGTCACATGTACAAGTAATGAAGAAATGTCCAAGTTAAATAGTTGAAAGCAAGTAATGAAGCATCGAACTTAACCTTATCATTACATTAAGCAGAAAAAGCTAACAATCGAATGAGTTTATAAGCAATCAAGCATCATGGACAAATGTGAAGTTAGCTAAGCATTGAAATTAAAGAGAAAATAATTGATTAAGCACTCAAACTACAGCTGTAAACTCATTAACTAAATTGTAATGAATCAATATCCTATTTCCAAAATTACAAATCAAGGGCTTCATATCAGAATAGCCTATAAAATATGTAAGCTATATTATTGCAACTGCTAATCTGATATAAAAGCCTTGACATCACATTTGGTTTGACTACTGAGATATAATCTTCCTCAAATACTACAATTACAAGAAATGGAATGTATCATTCTGTATTTAACATGCATCTACAGACCAACTAAATCATTTTTTTTTATTTTCGGTGGTTTATCACCTTAGTAAAGGCTATACTTAGATATTAAACAACAACATAATTAATATCTCAGTATAAAAATCACCTTATGAGTACTTCACTCCTGGAAACAGAGCAAACTCAAGTACTTAAAAATATATTTAAATCATGAAGTCACTTCCCCCTGCTCCACCAACATTTATTGATTTGATCATTAATTCCATATTCATGGAAATACAAAAAGAGAATTAGTCATTCCAAAAGCTTGCTGTAAAGCTGTGAAACAAAATTATGGCACGTTGGCATACCCTTTATTATGAAATGTTGGTGTTGGTTAGAAGTGTGCATTTTGCAGAGCAAAACTGAAGTTGTATCATACTTATGTACTTATTAATAATTTAGCAGAACCTCAAGTTTACATATTAAAAGCTACAAAAGTGCACTCAAAAATCCATGCAAGATTTCTTGATTTTACACCATCCCTCCTCTTTAAGAAAGGAATGTTGCTTGCAGTACTCATTTTGGATTAGAATAGATAGAACTAAGTGCTGCTATGCAATCCTTTGCTATTTTTGTGATTCAGGATATCTTTTCCAGCAACTATCAAAAAGAAATTACCTTCCCTCCCCCTCTCTGGTGCTAGCATGAAACATAAGGGCTATCAGTAGACCTCTAGGCTTACAAATAATTATCATACTTATCATACTTTAAAACAGCAAGGTACCAATATAATTGCCTAATTAGTTTTATAAGCAGTAACTGATGTAACATATATAACTATCCACATAATTAAATTAATGCACAATAGATGCCAATATCATTCAATGCCTTATTATCAGTGATTCATTTTTGTCTGAGAATATTGTGGTTGTAGTAATAAATGGATTCGCACAAGTATAAACATCAACAGTCATGCTGAAATGTTTAAAATGTTTGAAACATCAATTCAATTGCTACTGTAGAAAGCACTCATTTTTTTTACTGTCAATTGGGGAACTTTGAATTTGCGAAGGTCTGATTTCTTTATTAAGTGAGTTTATTACTTATGTATGAGGACATAAATCAAAATAGACATACAATTAATTCTTGGTATTCATTTGATATTCACTCTTATAGGGTTTTTTTAAGTGTTTACCGGTTATTTTGATATCACTTTCTTCTCAAGTAGTGTTTGTCAAGAGGTGTGTTAACAACAAACTTTTCTTACCTAATTACTTTTGCCATTTAAAGTTTTCCAATTTCAAGGCTCTGATATTAACTTGAATTTGAATTATTAATTATACGCGAAATTAGATGAGCATAAAGAAAATGATGTTAATGGCAAAAAATGTAAACACCAAGAGTGTAGAAGCAAGGTTTCACCATACTCAAGAAGAGGAAGAAGGTTCAGTACAGATTAAGCTTGAATGCAAACTTGGTCGGATATGTACTTTTTCACCTTTAGGACCTTTAAAGGAGAATTATTTAGATATTGGTCCAACAAAAAATAAATGCCAGCTGAACCTAAGAATTAATTATCCTATCATGAGAACTTTCTCTCCTATTGAATTCCAAAAGATATATCAGGCAGCCATTAACAATTTGGTTGTCCATTATCTGCAAAGCCTCTACAAATTAAAAATCCCTCCACAATTAATTCAAACATTAGAAGAAAGGCATGTTACAGAACATTGGCATCTATTTAGATTAACTACACACTGTTAAAAATTATATGCATCTTATTGGTACATTGCATCCTTTAACATGTTACTTTATAAGACAAGTACGTTTAAACTGGAAATCGTCTAAAAAGTGGTGCTCCTATAAAATACTATTGTCTAAATAAAAGAGAAAGTTGATCAATGCAAAAAAGAGAAGAGCACTACACCTTCAATTTGACTTGGTTTCTCACAGAATTTAGAAAACTAACAGACGAGCTAGAGTGAAACTGGCAATGGGTTCTCATATATAGAGGATAATGAACCCCCACCAAGCCATTATCAACTAATAAGGAAGTTTTCTTGTAATTAAATTCTAATTGGACTGGCTAGAATACATACTTGTTTTTGGTGTCAGATATACAGATATGGCGGTAATTGGATCATTTGAAGGATCTTTGTACAGCTCCGTCACCAAAAGATCATTATCCTTCATACGAAGAGGAAATTTCTGCATATCTGAAAATAATTACATACAAGTTAATTTTCTTTGATTAAAATTTAATCTCTCTAAAATACTATTAGCAATATTACACACATTAAATGAAATAAATACATAAATATATTTTTTTTTAGGTAATCTACCGGTTAAGGTAGGTTTTTGGATGGACCCAACTATCAAACAAACATTTTGTGACTCCCCACCTAGCAAACTAATCTATATCAGGTCCCTCTTCATCTCGGTGTACTTCTTTCCTCCCTTCATCTCGTCCAACATCCCTATCCTGTTCCTACCCTTACCTCGCTTGCCCAACATTCTTCCCTCTATTACCCTCTTCAACATTCCACTACCCCTCAATACGCCCTTCATCCATTTTTCCTGCCTCCATAGGATTTCTCTCAACAAACCCCTCTCCTCCCCCACCATTTCTAGTACTTCCTCATTTATTTTCCTTTCGGTCCATTTCACCTTTTCCATTCTTCTCCACACCCACATTTCAAAAGCCTCCAATCTACGTCTATCCTCCTGCTTCAGCGACCACGTTTCCGCGCCGTACATAGCTACGCTCCATATCAGAGTTTTTACCAGTCTTGTCTTAACATCCCTACTCAACGTCCCCGTCATCAACTCCCTCCTCCTTGAGAAAGCCTCCTTGCCTAGCGCAATTCTTCTCCTTACGTCCCTACCACTTTGACCGTGTTGGTCCAAAACACTTCCGAGATATGTAAACTGTTCTACCTGCTCAATTTTTTCCCCGCCTATTTTAATATTTAGCTTAGCCTTTTTCTTTCTGGAAAATCGCATAACCTTTGTTTTATTAATATTTATTCTCATCCCATATTTATCGCACTGAACCTCCAATTCACTCAACAATGCTTGCAACCCCTTGGCTGACTGAGCAACTAATGCTTGGTCATCAGCAAACCTAACCGATTTTACGAATTCCCCTCCGACTTTCATTCCTACCTCCAGTTCTTCCCATGCCTCTTTAATCATTTCTTCTACATATACGTTGAACAGTACCGGTGACAATGGGCAACCCTGCCTTACACCTCTTCCTAACACTGCCCATCCGGACTCTCCGTTCCCCACTCGCACCTGAGCAGTCTGAGACATGTACAGGTTGCGGATCAGTCTCCTGTCCCTCCAATCCATTCCTATTTTCTGCAATACACGCATTAATGTTTCCCAATTCACTCTATCAAACGCTTTTTCGAAATCTACAAAACAGGCAAAAACGTCCTGATTGTATTCTATATTCCTCTCGACTAGTGATCTCATTACTGCAATGGCATCACGCGTACCTCCTCCTTTCCTGAACCCAAACTGATCATCCCCTAAGTAATCATTTGCCTTACTCTCTATCCTTTTGTTGATGATCCTGAGAATAACTTTAGCTGCGTGGGATATCAAACTTATTGTTCTGTAATCCTCACATGACGAAGCCTTTGCCTTTTTTGGAATAGGAACTAACACCGATCTCACAAAATCTTCCGGCCAGATTCCTTCCTCATAGATACTACGAATCAGTCCATATATGGCCTTCTTCCCACCTTTCCCTAACCATTTCAACATTTCTACAGGAATATTGTCCACCCCCACAGCCTTATTTGCTTTCATCTCCTTTAATGCCCTTTCTATTTCATCGTCGAGTATGCCTGGACCTAAGCTATCTTCTTCTACGCCATGTTCCTTTTCTATGTCTAACCTTGTCGGCCTAAGTTCTTTACCATACAGTGTTTCTATATATTCCTTCCATCTCTCTTGGATTTTTCCTGGTTCAACTATTATCTTACCCCATTTATCTTTAACTGTTAGCACACATCTTGCCTTCTTACTTCCCGATAATAACTTAACCTTGCTGTATAGAGCACCAATTTCACCCTTCTTCTGTAAACTTTCCATATCCTCGCATTGCGTTTTCCACCATTCTTCTTTTGCTTTATTTGTGGCCCTTCTCAATTTATTGTTTAACTCTTTGTACTTCATTTTGCCAAACTCTGTGTTTACATTTTTCCATCTTCTTCTCTCATCCATCTTTGCAATCATCTCATCCGTTACCCATGGTTTCCTTATCCTTTTCCCGTTAACGGTTCCTATAGTGTCTTTAGCGGCTTCCAATATCCCTTTCTTGATACATTCCCATTTTTCTTCGATAGTACTCAGTTCTTTACCGTCATCCATCATTTTCTCTACAGCCTGCTGATACTCCTTCCTCGTTAATCCATTTGCTGCTTCGAAATTCCATTTCCTAACCCGCCGCCCTTGCCTTATCTTCTTGAAACGAACATTACATTTCATAACAACTAAATTGTGGTCAGAGTCCGCATCCGCTCCTGGGAAACTGTGCGAATTTATCACACTGTTCCTAAACCTGTGCCTAACCATAATATAATCTAAATGATACCTTTCTGAGTCACCTGGCATTTTCCATGTATACCTACGCCTTTTGTGGTGTCTAAACCATGTGTTAGTGATGACTAACCCCTGTCTCCTGCAGAATTCAATTGCTTTCTCCCCGCGTTCATTCCTCGTGCCTAACCCATAGTCCCCCACCTCACCACCATCTCTTCCTTCGCCTACCGTCGCATTCCAATCCCCCATCACTATCAAATGTTTCCCTGCAGGAACACTCGCGATGATATCCTCTAACTCATCATACATCCTATCGACTTCTTTACATAAATATACAAACCAAAAATAAATATACATAAATATACAAAAAATACATAAATTAAATTAAATACATTAACAACAAAAACTTAAACAAAATTTTGGGCAATCTAATCAATGTTTTCATGATTAATCATGAATAAGATCAGAGAGACCTTCACCTAGAATCAGCAGAGATATCCAACAGTACCATTTGGATACTGGATATAACTATGCACAGAATTCACGTTCTTAAGATTTAAACCAGCTTTTATTCCATAAATCATCATGACAAGTCTAGAAACATCAATTATTTAAACAAGGAAAATGTACAAATCACTAATTAGCAAACAGTTCCTAAAGGGCCCTTTTGGTCAAATGCTTGAACTCAGAATGGATGATGCCCAAGTACGATGAATGATAGCTAAACTATTCCACAAAAAGAAAGCATTTGGGATGCCAGATTTCAATCCACAGGATGAAAACCGAGGATGAGATTGAGGGAAAAGGTTTGAAATAACTGACCATTCAACAACTCTTGGTATCACATTCCACGGGATCAATTGTCCTTGACAGTATATAATGAGCAGGTGCACCATATTATATGATTGCTGTTCACTAGCAAGGGTGAGAAATTATTTATAACTTTTATGGATAATTTTAAATAGAAGTAGAAACCATGGCCCCATAATTAGCATGGCTTAAGTTCTAGAAAGGACATAAAGAGGCCCGCCATATTAGCAAGCAAAATCTGCAGCAAATTCCCTGAGTTACAGGCTACGTGCAACTTACTTCTCTGTATTAAAACTTCAAGGGAAACAGGAAGGAGAAAATGAACTTTCAAAGGGAAATGTTGTCCATTTGGAGAATTTGGAAGTTCATGGGATTTAAGTATAGGAAAAGGAAAAATGAGATAACATTTGTAATGGAAAAGAAGACATAATTTTGGCTAACAAGATATTTTTACATAAAATGCATGCCTAAGTAATCCAAGGAATCCAAGCATGTCCAACGAATTTAGTTTCATTTGAATAAGATGTGAATTAACCAAAATATTGCTTCAAATAAGACTTGGTAGAATGAGTGTGATATGAGAGGACTGACAGTTCCAATTTTAAAGGAGAGGATGGTTATATTACGCTATATAAGCTCCGTGGAGACTGGTTTTCTGGAGAGCTGAAAATTAGTATACCGACAAAAATATAAATCTATTACTGCACTGATATGAATACATGTTATTAAGGAAGGATTAATTCTTTTTTTAGATGATGGACAATAGAAACATAAAAGGGGCAGTCATATTGATAGACAATGTGACATATCACTCTGTAATCTTGAAAAGGTCCCGACTACGAACTCGTGAAAAAGTGATATTTTTGGGTAGCTTGCTGTTAAGAACATACCCCATGATGCAAACTAAACTTGATCAGAGTTACTATATTTATTAAATGCAATTAAAGAGAGGACTAAGGCCAAGAGCTAATGGTTTCTCAAATTACTATAGTTTTGTGATTAAAACTCCTAAGGGACACCATAAGTTTATTATTCAAGAGTTGTTGGAAGAAACCAAACCATAGTTTAGCACAAAAAAGCTATGCCAAATTACTGTAAGCTCAATCTCACCGATGTAGTAAATGGATCCATTGCTGCAACCAAGGAGAAGAAATGACCCTGCAGAATCAAACGAAGCTATGGGCACAACATCCTGAATCTGCCAATGTTGAGTCATAGCATGCCACACACCAATTTTTCCAGTAGGGGAGAGTGCCACTAACTGACTCCCAATGAAGAACAGATACTCTACTCGAACATGAAGATTGAATGTTCCTGGTGAAGGAATATAGATATATTAATGTGAGATCACATCAGAATATATTAATAAGATTTTTCATAAGAACAAGAAATGCCTTCGTAAAGGCTATTCAGCAATATTAAGCATTTTCATTTAAGTTACCTTCATAACACATTTGTATTTTTCAATACAAAAGCATTTTGCTCACTTTCTCTTTCAGTATTTTAAATAACAAATCTATAACCAATGACCGTAGCTAATAAAATAGTGCCATTAGCCTTCCACATAGCTTTTTTTTTAACTTTACAACACCCTCCTTCCATTAAGAGACATCGATTAATTGTAAATCAACAAAAATGACAACTTATACCCCTACAAAATAAGTAAGAACCAACGTTTTTTTTAAAGTTGCCAAATGAGAAAAGAAATTCACCCAGGAAAATTAAAGCAACAACCAATCTGTAATTTAAATGATAGCATCATGGTGAAATGACAGTAACCACACTACCAAGCTCACCAAACCACAATTCAATTCACTTGTGTTGATTGGTAACTGAAATGCATAACTACAATCTGCACTTACCTATATTGGTCCGGACACCATCTTCATATACACCCCACAACCGAACTTGGCTGCCATATGAGATGGCCACCATTTTGGAAGAGGAGGACGAGGGGCCTGGCTCTCCACCTCCAGCTGCCCCTTGGGCCCCAGAGCCACTGGCACCCTGTCCTGAACCTTGCTGCCCCATTTTGGCATTAATAGCCACCCGCTCTATTATGCTCTCAATGTGAGGGCTTGTGAAAACATGCTGCCAACCACTGGAATCCTTTAACCTAAATTACACAAAGAAGAGAAATGAACTTAGTCTTATGTAAAAAACCATAAACACAGTTATCAACCTGAAGGTCAGTTTGGTAGGTGGTGATGATAGAGTTCACCCATTACTAAGGCTTATACAGCATGTGAAATTCACACATTAGGGTAGGGAGGCCAGTTTCTTTCCCTGTGCCAGTTATGGTTTCTCAGGCAGATCTGATACCTGAAAAATCAAATAGCTTGTGTGGAGCTACAGGTGCCCAGAGTGCCTTGCCCGGGAATCGAACCTGGGCCCTCTGGTCAACAGTCCAATGCTCTACCCCTGGACTACCTTGACCCACTAGTCTTATGTACACAATAAAATTAAAATATACATTATAAAATTATGTTAATTTCATGTTTGTGTAATTATTCTGAAGGCTTCCACTGTCTAGTTGAGAAATGTTTCACTCTGCTTCTGGGAATTTATGTTACGTAGTTGCATTGGAGACAACAGTTTCAAGATCAAATAGTGGCCAAAATGAAAAAATATTTCACTTTACCCTGAAGAAGTCATCAGTACTGTTCTCACAAAAGCAACCTTAGTGACAGAAGTTCCTAAAAGTAGAAAGAAACCACACAGTTTGTCCACTTTGCATTATAGGCTCTTTAAATCAGGCCATCATTTTGAAAGAGTGAGGCACATACTCTTAGGGATTAGGGTTACCTATTCCTATAAATCCCATTTAACATGAGCACATATGCATGTTCATAAAACATATACACAGTATACTACCTTGAACAAAAAGTTCCCGGAATAACCACCCTGTGGCGCTCCCATCGTTCCGATTTGAGTTCTGTTTTTTTGTTAAATTGGTACATCTGTTGTTGATATTCCCTTTAAATCTTAGTGTCATAACTTGACATTTGCAAAAGTTACGTAGCCAAGAGTACATCTATCTCTGTGTGTGTTGGCGATTTTTTACAATTGCAGAAATGGATTTAAATTTGCAACAACGAACTTGTATTAAATTTTGCATAAAAAACGGATTTAGTGGCGCACGGACGTCGGAAATGTTAGAAAAGTGTTTCGGCAACGATTCTCTAAAAAAAACGGTTGTTTACCAGTGGCACGAGCGGTTCAGAAGTGGTCGTGAGTCAATCGAAGATGATGAACGCAGTGGCAGACCATCGACATCGAAAGTCGGTGAAAAAATTGATAAAGTAAAAGAAATGTTGGTCAATAACCGCAAATTAACCATCAGAGAAATAGCGGAGGACTTGAACGTTGCCTATGGATCCGCCCAAGACATTGTGGTTAATGATTTGGGTTTCCGTCGTGTAGCAGCAAAGTTGGTGCCAAAAGACCTCAATTTCATGCAAAAAAGAGACCGTGTTGACGTCGCAAAAGACATGATTTGCGAGGCTGAATCCGATCCCACATTCATCAAAAGGATCATTACTGGAGATGAGACGTGGGTATATGAGTACGACACGCAATCCAGACATCAGGCAAGTGAATGGCGTTCACCAAATGAGCCGAGACCAAAAACACCACGTCGTTTTCAGTCAAAAAAGAAGGCAATGCTGACGGTTTTCATGGATTACAACGGTGTAGTGCATCATGAATTTTTGCCTGAAGGCCAGACAGTAAACATAGAGTATTATTTGGGCGTTATGAGACGTTTGCGTGAAGCAATTCGCCGAAAGAGACCAGAAATCGTCGCACAGTGCGTCGAGACCGTTGCACAGTGGTATCATTATTCGTAATTTTTTGACGAAAAATGCAACAAATACCATCCAACAGCCACCGAATTCACCTGATTTGGCTCCCTGTGACTTCTTTCTGTTCAATCGAGTAAAAAAAACCATTACGGGGAACGCGTTTTAGCAGCCGAGAGGAAGTAATGGAAAAATCGCAGGAAGCACTGATGGACATACCGAAAACCGAATATAAAAAATGTTTCGAGGATTGGATCAAGCGCTGGCATAAGTGTGTTGCAGTCGATGGGGATTACTTTGAAGGGGACAATATAGATTTAGATGAATAAACTTGTATTTTTAAGTTTCTGAATAAATTCCGGGAACTTTTTGATCAAGGTAGTATTCTACTGCCAGCTCATCCATGAAGAGAACCCGAAAAAATGAAAACATTGAAAACATATCCAGGAAGAAATGAGTGAGTTAAAAAAGTGAATTTGAATACGAGTATATGGAGGGATACCAAAATATTTCATACCATCTCTGGCAGAAAAAGCTTAACCCCATTAAGTTAGTTTAATTATAAATGAAAGTATGAAGGTCATTGGTCTTAAAAAAAAACCAGCTAGAAAGAGGTTACACTAGGTGTTCACCCATGAAATGCCTTTACTTTTACTCAATAATATACACAACACGTTGAAGGGAAAAAAAACTGTTTGAAATAAGCAGGGATTGTTTGGAAGGTAGAAAAATAATAACACTCATTTGAGGAAAGAGGGCAGACATTTGATGTACAAATAAAATGCAAAATAATTAAAGATAATAATTAAATAGACCTGGTAAAATACCATGTCCATAAATGTGAACATTAGAGTTATGAAAGACCCAAATGAAAAATAAATTAGGCAAGCATATTTAATCATTGTCTTTAATCAGAAACATTGCACGAAAATCATTAAAAATAAAATGACAAAAGTGCAAGCAAACGTTAAGTTCTTTATCTAGCAAATTAAAGATGCACAATGCCTTAGTTCACAGACACTAGCAAAAAGGTGATTGATACATTGAACTATAGAATTTTACTGTATAAACTCAAGATACTGGCATTCATAAATAGTGTCCATAGAGTGGGCCTGGATTGGTTTAAATGAGGTTTGAGAATTCTTAGTGTTTTCATCAGTAAAATAAGGATGAATACAGTAGGACTGACAAGTATTTTACCAGGACCAACATATTTTTAAAGCTTTCTAATGACATGTGAAACATAATGAAAAGAGAAACTTTATAATTCCACATAGATTTATTAGCTGGACGACCTAGGTTTCGACGTGGTACGTCATCAACCTGATAATGACGTGCCACGTCGAAACCTAGGTCGTCCGTCTAATAAATCTATGTGGAATTATAAAGTTTCTCTTTTCATTATGTTAAGTCGATTCCATGAAGTCACGCCCGAGACAACGAATGACATGTGAAACTTTAAATTTAATGATACTGTAATAGCCTGCTCTGCTGATAAAGTGGAGACATCTATTTCTATTTTCCTAATAAAGTGAACACATTTCTATTTTTTCTAATATTATTCAAGGCTACAAAAAAACTGAATAGCTGTTTTCGATGGCCTCCAGTTTCTTCCTAAAATTTAATTTGGACAGTTAATAAACCTCAAAATAAATGTTATATCATTAAATTATAGGCGAAAAGATTGCATAAATTATTATCAAGTATGCTCTAAACATGCCCCACATACTGCAATTTTTTTCACTAAGGAAGAGGTAATCAATATCAAAACCTCAGAATTTGTGAGGTCAAAGAACAAAAAGCATAAATCTTTCCATACAATACATTAAATTCAATGGATCTGCATATATACAAATTTAAATGAAAAATTGGCATTATGCTCCAAGGTCAAAAGGGGAGAGGTTTAAAAAAAATGCTGTAGTGTTACATGGAGAAGTTGGATCAAAATCTGGCCCAATTTATGCCACAAAATTAACTCTTAAGGACTCAAAAATACAAATTAGCATGTTTACACTGGAGCTAAAAAAAGTGATAAATTTAAAACATTTACTGACTTTTAATAATCAAACCACTTTACTTTTCCACATAAACTTTTTAATTTTTACAACCCAGGTTTCGTTATAGCATAACATCATCAGGTGATTATGTTATGCTATAACGAAACCTGGGTTGTAAAAATTAAAAAGTTTATGTGGAAAAGTAAAGTGGTTTGATTATTAAAAGTCAGTATGAAGATTTTCCACCAAGTTACGCCAGAAACTGTTTTATTTAAAACATTTATTTGAGCATGGGAAAAATGTATTATACTATATATTATAGCTGACTAAGAGCATCAAATGTGTAAAATATTCGTCATTTAATATACTTTACCTATAACATGCTACAAAATGAGCATAAGCAGCCACTATCCAGTTGTGATGTGCTTTGATTATACGAACTCGTAGGGGATCAGTCCATACAGAACCTACAAACAATGCACACAGACATCATAATGGGTTTGAAAATATAATAACAATTATTCTATAGATTAATCTATGCTGTAACCCAACCACCCCATGAGGAGAGAGAACAATATTTTATGAGTACCACACCGGATCAACTACTTGCTACATGTGAAACAGGTCCAAGGAAGCCGGCAGACATGTACATTATGGTTAACTCAGAATATCAAAGGTTTGGATTCTGCAAAAGGCATTGTTGTTTCACAAATGTAATTTTTTTTCATTCAGGACATGCAATATAATTAGTAACACAGTGCTGTTCTATAAATCCTTCACACAACATTGGAAAAATGGGTTCCTGTTGGTCCCTTAGCTCCACCAATATCATCATTGGCCAATGTTTGGTAAAGGTATCACTATTTACACTATTTGATATGACAATTTTCATATGACATCATGCAAAATTGCCATTTAGACATGTTTGAACTATTGGAGACACAACGAAATCAAACTTTGGTCACATGAGAATTCCCAATTACTCAATTTTATTTTTCCTATCTCGTATTTCTGTTCCCCAAGAAAGGCTGGCTATTTAATGGACTCTTAAAGGGAAGAAAGAGCTATGGTTGACAGAATTAAAAATTACAGGTTTTTGATGGAGCCATGTCAAGTATGCCCTATTTATGAGAAAGTAAAGATTTTAAATGATACACTGTAATAATATCAGTTGGGAAAAAGTCTAATTTTGAAATAAAAGAGAAAACTCATGCCATTTATGAAACAAACAAAGACATTATGAGCAAGAGTGAGCATAACAAAGGAGGAATCTAATGTTTGCCGAGTAGTTATAATTAAGAGAGAGGGCAATATTTTACAAACCAAAGTGAGACAGACCCCAATCACTTCAACCAGAAACAATTCTCACCACACAACAACCACAGAGGGATGTCATTACATCAACGAATCAGAATCTAGAGAAACATGCTGATCAGGTCCTGAAGAGAAACCTTAGGGGATTATGTCTGGAATTCAGCCACCAACTTGACAAATGGAGGAAAGCTAACAAAATATTTTTTTGTGAGGCCAATGATTTGCTAAGATTTCTCCAAACTGTACGCAAATTTTGCAAATATGAAACACATACCAAAAGACAGTTTTCAAGACTGTGAAATGCTGCAGCAATAAGAACTAGCTCTCCGCTTATTGTAATGAGACAGGAAAGGAGTTTTCAAATTTCACCAACCATTGTCAATCCCTTGCTTTGAGAAGAGAAACTATGACCAACCCTTAACAGAGTGATGGTCATCACTCACACCAGAGACTTAAACAAGGGAGATCACTACAGTAGGACCTTCTAAATCCCTAAGGAAGATAAGAGGGTTGAGGCTCCAGCACATGCAGAGAGATCAATGTTCAGTGATAGCACAGTGATTAGTGACAACTAGACAGAATACCTTCTCCTATGGAGGAATCTCACAAGGATTTAGGAGCAGCATTCCATAACCTATTAAGGTAAACCAGAGCTAGAATGATATTGCTAACCGCTGGACACATTGCTCGAGACATACGTATTACCAATGGACTGTTAGAACCTCTCAAACAATCTTAACTTTGGCATTGCTTGGTGTCATAGGCAGAAGTCTCAGTAAATCTGCAAAATGTGGATCATTGCATTTCTAATAAAGAAAATCCACAAAATTCATTCAACCTATTACCTAATGACTCAAGAAAGTATACATAACCATGGAAGACCAACTATAATAATTGTGAGTCATATTAGCATTGACTTCATGACAACTTCACTAAGTGTATAAATAACAAAATAATATGGTGGACATGAATAAAACAAATCCAACCGGAACTGCATTAGTAGACAAGACCAGAATGAAAGTTAATAGATATTGTCATAATCATAACAGAAGAAAAAGATTGGCATGACCGCTTGAACAACTTATAAATCAAATGTTACCTTAATGAGTAAACAATTTTAAGGTAGATTGAGGGTTCACCAAATGGTTGTGGAGACCCACAATGTACTATTATACGTCACCGCAGTGGCTTGTATGCCATTGCGTATATAATGATGTATTTTCTTCTATGGCCGGGAAAAAGGGCACATACGGAGGATCATGTTGCCTGCTACAATTATGGAAATATGAGTCCCTCTACCAGTCATTACTTGTGCTATTCAACTTAGCTAGCCAAAAGGATCTAATTGCGTATTTTCAGGCGTGATGTGGTGAATTTTTATGCTAAAAGATTATGCAACACCTTTACCCCCAAAGGTTTGAATGAGCTGATGATTCCATTGAAGAACATACCAAATGGTGCAACAGTAAGCACGGGGACCAAAGAAATTTCAAGGATATGTGATATTAGGTTTTTTGAAAATGCCAGCAACATGGTTTATTGGCTTAAGAGAAGGCAGTTACAACTTCTAATAACTTGGTAATCAAATTATCAGGGACAAAAATAATAGTGAATTTACCTTGCTGTCCTGATAATAACAGGCCTACGTCGTTTCTGAACAGTTTGTTCAGATCCGCCGATGAATTTCTGGTGTGCCGAAGATCCAGCGACGCTGCTCTTGAGTGAGCTACCCGACCAAGGCTTCTTAAGTCCGTCGAGCTTCGAGATACTACGCCGGCACCATTTGAATTGGAAGCACCACCACTGACAGGTACACCACATACTCCAGTTCCGTTTCCACTTACGCTGCCAGATGCACCACCACCTCTAATGTCCAAGGAAGAATTTCGAGAGTGTGCACTACGGGAGTGTACATGATGTGATTGCGGATACACACCGTGAAGTGGTGGTGCCATCGAAGAATGCGATGGAGGAGGTGGAACGTGCGAAGAATTTACACTAACAACACCAACTTCGGGGTAGCGAGGAGTGAGTATATTTCTTGTGACTTCTGTTGCTCCTTTTGACGGATGGTTATCCCCAGTAGTGCACGGTTCTTGGAGTGGAACGCCTGAAACCCACAAACTCTGTTAAGACTTTCTCTCGAGGTAAATTACAAATATGAATCGCACATTACTTACATGGAGGAGGGAGATACCCGTAGAATAGGACATCACCACATGAAGACTGAGTAAGGTCTTCACAAAGTATAAGTCTTTTCACCAATGGAGCGATTCCATAGTACTCTGCTTCGTGCCTTAGCACACGAACATCAATATTTTTTAAATCTATATCTCCAGTGCGCAAATAATTTAGGATGATGGAAAATAACTTCGGATCCCTATCGATAAATATTGCATTGGTTTCATCGCGTAAACTAGATATTCTACCGCTTAACAAGGCAGTAAAAAAAGAATCTGGAATCCACATCAAAGTATGTCGTGAAGTTGAAAATCTTGAAAAAAGAAATAATCATAGTTGTATTGACACTATAATTCAGCTCGACCAATGAAAGTTAATGCTTTAAATAAAGAACAAACATACCTGGTACCCCCCACATTGAGGTGAACTATGTCACCATTATGTGTTGGGTGGGAAAAAGCCATTCTTCATCGATGGTAACTATTTTCTGGGCTTGCTTCTACATACAAGTGTTTTTTGTGTATAATCACCGAAGTAACAGCATGTAAATCCGCAATTTTCACCTTAACACGTATGTAGCAAAATCACACCACAACAATAACCCATCTTATCGAAGTATAAACTATCGACGTAATTGGACGTAATGAAATTTTTGTTTTGTGAATTCTAAATGCACGAGACTCAAGCTTTAGCTTATATCTGCCCGAATTTTTAATTTTATGCAATAATTTATACGAAAATTAATTTTTAATATCTTGTACTTATTAGTAATAATAATTCATTCTGTGTAATTGCATATCGTTTAGAAACTATCGATCTTTTACTACGCTTGCTACCATAGCAACCGATTCCAGTTGACATTTGAATGTAAACAAATGTTGGCGCTTAGGAAGTACGGGCACAGAATATCATAAAACCTTCGTTCAAGCAAAAACAACGATGCTGATTCATGTTAAAGACGGGGAGTATACGAAAACGATATATTCTTTGGTATGACATGACGTTGATATTTTTTATTTACCTTAATATTAGAATGTGCGAATGGAACAAGTGTAAAACATGTTATTCCCTCTCGTATTTTTTTGACATTATGCTTGATGTCTCTAAAAGTGTTGGTTATTTTATCATTAGATCCGGGATCAAAGATATGCGGATGCTATTCAGTTATTAAATAATATTATAGAAACACACGAAAACGTAAGTTGTCTGAAGGACAGGATATATAGATTGAAAATATCCCGCCATGTATATTTATTATTTGGTCTTTTCAGTCTAGAGCCGCCCTGTCCTTGCTTGCAAACTGCTACTTTTATTCTCAAGATTTTATAAATGCGGCCAATTGTTATGAACAACTTACGATTTTATTTCCTTCTGAAGAGGACTATAAGATTTACTATGCCCAGTCACTATATCAAGCATGTCTGTATGATGAAGCCATGAAAGTCACGTCACAAATTACCGAGCCTGATTTTCAAGAAAAGGTATTCATTTATTCAATCATTTGAAGACTATTTACCCCGATTGTTAGTATTTAGAGCTTGAGATAAATCGCATGAAGCTTTAGTGAATTAAAATAAACTTTAAACTACTGCAGGTTACCAAACTTAAAGCAGCCATTAAGTATGGCGAAGGAGATTTAATGGCTGCAAAAAGCCTAGTAGATAGTTGTCCAGTGGATGATATAGATACAGAAATAAATAGGGGCTGTATACTTTATAAAGTAAGTTGTCAAGTTTCAATATACTGCTAATGGTCTTTTCGCATTGATGTCTGCTAAATATCATGTGTCCTTTTTTATCAGGAAGAACGTTATGAAGAGGCTTTACAAAAATTCATGGGAGCTCAACAAAGAACTGCTTATTGCCCACATCTGTCTTATAATGTTGCCTTATGTCATTACAGGCTGAAGGAATATAACCAGGCACTAAATCATATAGGTATAATACACAATATCTACCATTGAACTTTTTTCTATCTCTAAATACTTGCTCATGCCTACACAAGTAAGAAAAAATGCGATAGCATAAATTACACCAACACTTTAATCACTTATTCGTTAATTAATTAATGATTAATTTAATCACTGAACTCTAATTGTATCTCACTACAGTCAGTGATGGTAATCAGGAATCCAATATAATAAATATGCTTGGGTGAGTGAAAGTTGGCCAGTCATCTCTCCACATCAAGTAGATATAAAGTGGAACCCGCAGTCAATTAACATGTAATAACAACTTGTACGAATAAAAAATTAGGACTTAAAAAAATAAATTCCTGCAAATTATTTTGGAAAATACAAAATGAAAACTTGGCTAAAGATCTCAATCTATTAGTTTCTCAATGGCAAGTTGAGATGTGCTAAAATGGCAAATATTACCAAAAAATCCCAATTGAGATTTTCCACGTACACATTAGTGAGAATAATCTCATAACTTCTCTCATTCCCGTTTGTTTCAATAGGTAAGGCCATTAGAAGTGTAATGTAACCCTATGCTATGTGCACTCTCGACCTCTAATCATGTTTCTCTCTACTCTCATGAGATGAGGTACCTGTGACTTTTTTCTGTGATGAAAATTCTGGGAGTTTTCATAAAGAAAAGGGCAGAAAGCTTGATGTTTGTAATATGCCTTGACGTTAATTCTCAAAAAAATTCATTTGATTCTCATTCTGTTCTATACTTTCAGCTTATTCCAACTTCAGAGTGAGGTGTATGAATTTGAAAAGATAATGATGGAAACACTTTCATATTTGGGTTCATGTTTTAGATTTTGTCATATTTGAAATAAATAAATTTGCTACAAGTGAAACTAAGCTTTTATATGTTGTACTCGATTCCGATGTAAAAGAACTGATATCTGCTTAGAGCTTGGAAGGGTCCACTTAATTTTGTCCAATATTATAAACAATAATGAACAATGAAAAACTTTGTTAATCTGTGAAGTATGAAAAATGCTGTGAATGCTGTTTATGAATTGTGAGAAAGAATATGAGAACCATAGAAAGCATCGATGAAAATAAAGTTGGGAACAAATCCATAAAACTGCCTTATCACAAATTAGGGAGTTCTGCTAATTTTTGAGTTGTATTCATTGAAGTGATTGAAAAATCACGTTTTAACATTGAAAACATGGGAATGGATGAGTGTTGAAAAATATGTACACATAATTCATGTGCAGATTGAAGCATGTCAAACTGGTGCAGTCATCCAAGTTTTGCGAATATTTTATAAGTCAGCATCAGTCATAGGTTACTAGGAAACATGTTATCAAGGTGGGACTTCTATATGACCCCTCCCATGTGTGACATATTTTACCTGTAAAAGTTCATCACACAATAGAAATGTAGAAGTATGCATAGAATAATTATGAAGGGCCAATAAAGGACATCAGGAAATATCCAATTCATGAGTTTAAGCTACTCATTGTGAACTACTTAAGTTAATCTAGTTTTATCAAAGAGTGCACACCATATTTTTTATCAGGAAAAATGATTCCCACCTCCATATCTAATTAAGACTTATTTGTTACCTTTGTCAGTAAGCACATATTCATCTCTCATCTCAGAGAAATAAAATCTAGCCACATCTATTGTAACAATCCTGTGTAGATTTATTGATGTTGTAGACTCAATAGCCCTAAAAACTGTCATCATTGGTTGTGATCTTCCCATATAAACTTTTCCCTAATTTGGTCAACTGCTTGTCCCAGTAAATTAAGATTCCTTGGTCAACCCCTTGATTTTTTCATCTCCATCGTCCACCACAGTTTTCCCTGCCTGTGTAATTCACCTAATAGTTTAATTATGTGCACAGTTGGCCGTACTCCTTTGCCTATCCACAGAAATATTAAAGACCAACAATTCTTCTATTTTTCCATCTGTAGTAATTTCCAATCCAATGATATCCTTCCTAACTTCTCCCTCCAGATCCTTTTCTCCACTACCCGCAACAGTGATCTTCTACACCTACAAAAATCCCTTCTTTTACTTTTGCAACAATTCTTGTTCTGCCAACTCCCTGAGTTATTAAACTCACTGATCTCCACTACCCAACTTTTGATTGACCACATCACACTTTCAATAGTCACATAAGAAACATCGTGGTACCCTGTATGTGTAAATTATTTTTGTCTCCTTATTATTAACTTTTTGTGGCTAAAAGACTTCTTGGTAATACTTTTGTGCATAACCTGTTTGTTATTTTGTATACTCTTTTTTTCTTAAGTATTTATTTGTTATTCAGTCACTGTAAAAGGCATTTATTGGCTTTAGATTTGGGAAATAAAAAAATGAATAAATGTATGCCATCAAACATAAAAGGTTCCAAGTTTAAATAAGGAATGGCTATTGATATGTTGTGTTGCAATATTTGCTTTGCTCTGCCAATGATGGGAAGTTACTTCAACTTACTATGAAGAGGAATTATGGCTGTAGTATGTTGTAACTGGTACAGCTGCTAAATATTATAAGATTGCAAGTTGTATTTTCAAATCCTCTTGCATTCCAAAATATCATATAAATTGTTTTAAATGTATTTTTTGTGGTTTATGGGCAATTAGTGCACTAACTTGTCTTCTTAACACGACAAGATGGTTTACAGGATACTTCTGTGGTTTCACCTTGCTGTACTATGGCTTTGCTGACATTGTAATCAGCATCTTTAGGTCTGAAGATTAAGCACTCATGGGTATTGAGCAACTTCAAACCTAAAGATACTCAATGACAATACCATCATTGTCCATTTCAATGGAACAACGGCAAATCAATTAAAAAACCATGGTCCCATATGTAATTTTCCATGAAAGCTTTTATAGAACACACTAATATATATGTATTGTAAAAATATATGGACTCATTTTATCATCAAATTATTATTTCAGCTGCAATTGAAGAGTATGGAATCAGTGAGCATCCAGAAATGAGTGTAGGTATGAACACTGAGGGCATTGAAGTAAGGAGTGTGGGAAACACATTAGCCTTACATGAAACAGCTCTAATAGAAGCCTTCAACCTCAAAGCAGCAATATACTACCAGAAAAAAAACTGTAAGTGTTGAGTAACAGGAAAAATACAAATTTTTTTTTCCGTTTACCTTCTGCTGCCACTTATCATTGTTCGAGTCTCGGTCAAGGAAACATTTTTTTCTGCTTGGATGATTAGTTTTTGGTGGCACAACCACCTTCTTCAGTAAAAAGAGGGAGAAGACTGAGCTGGTGGGAGAGGGCTGAGTTTGGGAAGGATTTGGTGTGGTGGTTGAAAGAAGGGTAGTGGAAGAAAAATAAGAGGGGAGAAATGGATCTGGTGAACAACATTGAATGATGAGTGCCAGTAAGCATGAAAAAACCATATGTAGGCCTGCTTAAGGGTTTTGAGGTTGATTGGAGAGTCAGTAGGTGGGAGTGAGGCAATTATTGAAACATTTTAACACTTATCGAATGAGCCACTATGAATGAGAGATGAAAAAGTTGAGGAATTCTGTACCATGTGACCAGTGAAAGAAAATTCCATCAATGGATGGGAGCCAGATGAGTGCTTTCGAGGGATAATTGAAGAGGAATTATACATTCTTCAAGATACCTGAGGTAGAGATTGGTGTAGGATAGATTAAATCTACTTCCCAAGGGGCAGCCTTTTACCTGGAAGTAAGATTGAAAGTAAGATGGAGAAGTAATTGTGGGTAAGGATAAAATGGAAAAAACTAATGAGTAATTCTATAGTAGGATTTTCGGGGTGGATCATTTTGAAGGACAGAACTTAAGTGTGTACTATGAAAGTTTACAGGGAGGTGATGTTAATGGTTACCATGGTGATTGGGATGTCCTGGGAAGGGTGATGGAGTTGAAGGGTGATTCTCATTATGTACATATAATTTTGGCATTGTAATAATAATTTTATTTTCCCAAGGATTGATGTATGATAGCAATATACAATTATTATTAGGTAATCTACCGTTTAAGGTAGGTTTTTGGATGGACACAACTATCAAACAAACATTTTATGACTCCCCACCTAGCAAACTAATCTATATCAGATCCCACTTCATCTCGGCGTACTTCCCTCCTCCCTTCATACCGTCCAACATCCCTATCCTGTTCCTGCCCTTACCTCGCTTGCCCAACATTCACCCCTCTATCAATATACAATATGTAATAAAAAATAGAAATTCAGAGGATTCATTTTCAGAGATACATAGGTCTTTTCACAGGCTTTATTTTACACATACATCATATTTTGTCATTAATAAAATTCAGGCACACTGTAATTATTTTTTCTCGGTTAGTTTTTTTGTATTTCAAACTGTGATACGACTCTTATCTCTTTGTATTACTGGGATCATTTATTATACAGTTTTAGTTCCATTGACTTTGTTCCTAGGCTTGCTGCTTTGGTTCAATTGTATTTGATATGCAGGTTTGACTGGTTCTGGTGTGGTAGTGAGAATTTGCATGGAAGTCTGACGGCAAAGAAAGAGACTCATGTCCTGAAGATGCCACAAAAGTGATTAAATCAGTCTTTATCACAATGATGTTTAGTGGAGTCCACGGTTTTTATGTAATTCCTCATTTCCAACAATGTTTTTATGTTTTCCTTCAATGTTTGATCATTTGAATAGTACAGAAAAGAGAGTTGAGAGAAGCCACAAAGCAGCTGCAATTAATCATCATTGATAGCAGTTGATATTTTGCTTCTCAGTTGATGAAGCCAAAGATGCCCTCACGGATATGCCACCAAGATCTGAGGAAGAGCTGGATGCTGTGACACTCCACAATCAAGCACTTATTAATGTAGATGTGAACCCAAGTGAGTGCTTTGAAAAATTACAGTTCCTTTTGCACCAAAATCCATTTCCACCGGAGACATTTGGAAATCTTCTTCTCCTCTACTGTAAATATGAGTACTATGATCTTGCAGCCGATGTACTGGCAGAGAATGCCCACCTGACCCACAAGTATTTGACACCTGTAAGTTATAATTTTATTTTGACAGAAAATTAACTTTTTTAGTGTTTATGTGTGCACTCCATTGCTGGTCAAGTGAAAAATTGACTTATCCATCTTGTTCCATAGGCTAATTAAAAGATGAAAATAGACTATCAAGTAACAACATAATTTAGTTACATCAGATGCATGAAGCATCATTTTTTCTAAGATCCTTATTCCCACTCAATCAATTTAATCTACATGTTAAAGGTAGCTTTTGGACAGTCACAACTATTATGTACTAAGTATTACATGGACTTGCTCTTGTTTGCCATAATTCAGTGCCTTTTTCAGTTTTTTATATCATCTAAAGTAAATACCAGTAAACATTAAATTCAGTGAACCAACCCAAAAATGTTACCCAAATTTGTAATTAGTGAAATTCTATTGTAATTGTTTAATAAATGCTAATATTTTTCTGCCACTTCAAGAGGTATAAATATGAATGGATACCATCTCATAGACACCTTGACATATTGGTATCCTTTGTTGCATGTAAAACACAATAATTAATTCAACCAATGAAAATACATAATGTAATTGATTTTAAATTCATAAAAACTCTAAATTCACAACGTTTTGTTAGAAACATAATTAGATTTAAGGTTAGATACTTAAACAGTGCATAATTGATGTTGAGATACTTTGTTATATGAGATCTCTATTTGATGTGTGCTCTTTTAATTTCCCAACACAACACTGCCTCATTTTCAAATGTCTTTTCTACATGAGTAAAGAACTGAAGCCCAATTAATTTGAAGATAGTGAAAATCTAACATTCAGAAATATATATAATATATTTATTCATCTCCTGTATGCTTCACAGTACATTCTATTTTGTGCAAAATTTTAAGAATCTTCAAAGGCCACTAGTGCCAAAATGTATTACTTTTTTAGCTTGAGTGTTCCCTGTCTGTGTGTAGAAGATGGTAGATATGCACAATGGATATATTATTATATGTGGTATATTTCTCAATGTTCACAACTACTACACTTTGAGTACTGCATAGTACTACAATGGTGCCTCTGGTTTAGTATGAAATACAATCAACTGCAGTTCATGTGGGAAACTTGTGTTAATTAAAAATCCAAAACAAATTACGGTGTAAAATATGACCTTTAATTTCAGAAAGATATTACTAATATTTGATTGAACTCATATTAAATGCCTAACTTATAGTTATTTTAATGAAGGGGCGTAAATATGTCTTGTAGGACCTGTATGACTTCTTGGATGCACTCATAACACAACAGACTTCTCCAGAAGAGGCTTACCTTAAATTTGATGAAATTGCTTCCAAGCTCTCGGAAACATTGAGGAAATTGACTAAGCAAGTTGATGAAGCCAGGCAAAAGCATGATGACTCACTAAAGAAGTATTTAAGAGACTATGAAAATGTATTGGAAAGGTAATTATTCATTAAGCATTACAAGATAATTAAGGTAAGCCTATCACCAATTTATTGCTGTATTCAAAGGCACAAGACACATTTTACATACCACTTACTCTTTTGACAAAAATATTTATTTTGATTTAGTATGACTGACAGAGAAAATGCAGCATATAAGGAGAACTAATAAAGCACACTACTTTCCTAATGTCTTTAAAGAATCAATTCAGGGCTATTGTAATAACTCTGGAACATTTTTGCGCTGATCTCACTCCCCACGGAGCTCATGGAACATACAAATAGGTCTGAAAGGTTATGGTATGAGTGATTCAGTTCATCTAGTTCTTCTTTGCCACAGAGTTCTATCCATATGGTTCTTCCCTTTATTGCTCATTTATATACTTCCTTGTTCTTCACTATATCTGGCCATTTAATCTTCAATAACACGTGTCAAAAGTTTCCATTCTTCATCGGTCCACTTTTCCAATGTTCTATGTCTCTGATCTGTAGAGTGGCATGCTTCATACCAAAAATATACAACCTAATTTTTCATTCAATTTTTATTTAATTTTATGTTCATTTCATTCTGTTTAGAGAACTGTAAAGTATCCTATCAAAACTCCATTATTTTCTCAAATCCAAAGTTTTGCCGTAGATATGTCAAATGGTGCAATTAATGAGAAAGACTTGTATCCTTTTTTTGTAGATTCTTCAGTAAGATAAAAATAAAATAGTGGGTGTTATAATATGAATTTCTACGTTAAAAAAAGTAGTTAATTCAAAATTTTTATTAATTTTAACATGACTGTACGACTTGAGTAGTACCAATCATGGAAGAAATTTTCTTCTTTAAGATAATTCTTAATTTTCAGATATATTCCCGTCCTTATGGCTCAAGCTAAAATATACTGGGATATGGAAAACTATGCTCAAGTTGAAAAAATATTTAAGAAGTCTGTAGAATTTTGTGAAGATAACGAAATATGGAAGCTGAATGTGGCTCATGTTCTTTTCATGCAAGAAAATAAACTGAAAGAAGCCACAAGATTTTATGAACCAATTGTGAAGAAAAACTATGACAATGTAAAGAACATTTCATTCCGATTCATCACTTTTATGTGATTACTGTGTTTAACAGAATTGTTGATTAATTGTAGATGCTGAATGTGAGCGCCATCGTTTTAGCAAACCTATGTGTAGCATACATAATGACAGCACAAAATGAGGAAGCTGAAGAATTAATGAAAAAATTGGAAAAGGAAGAAGAGCAACTAGCATATGAAGACTCAGATAAAAAAGTTTTTCATCTTTGCATTGTAAATCTTGTGATTGGGTGAGTTTATTTCCTTTTGATATGAAATATGCACATATTTACAAAAATACATTAATCAAGTGCAATTAACAATCCTTTCCAATCCAGGACACTATACTGTGCCAAAGGAAATTATGAGTTTGGAATTTCTAGGGTTATGAGAAGTCTGGAACCTTTCAACAAAAAGCTGGGAACAGATACATGGTACGTTCATTGAGAAACACTGTATATCTACCTTTTCTGAGTTTGACCGAATCTTACATACTTTTCCCCTTATAACATATTTTTTTAAACAAGAACTGCATAGAATGCGGTGACATAGAAATGGTGGAAACACTGCCTCCTCCCTTCCCCAAACCTACTAAGTCTGACCACTGGCCTATCGCCAAAAGCCGCTGACTTTCAGCATTGACTTCAGGATGATAGGGGTAGACATCTTGGCCTTCTCAGTGTGTCAATGATGACTTGAAAGACCCTTTAACCTTAGATTATTTTGCATAGAATGTGAAGGCTTATAGTAAGAAATTTAGAAACTGGGAACCAATTTAAATTTCTTCTGAGTCTACAAGTTTATCCTCTAACCCCATTTTATCTTTTTCCCCACCCTCCTCCAAAAGTAACTTCATAAATTCTTTAAACGAGTATCCCATTGCTCAACAAAATACATGCTAATGTATGTATGATTTTATAGGATGCAATATTTGGCATACAACTACATACAGCTAGCAGCACTATCCTTTCATAATACATTGCTACCAACCTGATGATTTCCATGTTAAAACAATTTCACCAAAGGATATAAAGCCATATTGTGATATATGTAATCCTGCATTAGTTATTATATGCTGGTAACATTAAACTTCCAAAAAATATTAAATGTAGTCTGTATTCCTAAACATGATTTTGTTTTTAGAGTATATATGAATAGAAATAAATATGACAGCTGGTGAATTTAAATAAAAAATGTGAACATGTTAAATTTCACTGATTTGTAATTAAAATTATATTTTATTGTTCTCATTATTTCATTATTATTCATTTCAGAAATATTATCACAATTGATTTTTCATTTAAACTATGCCCCTTTTCTTAAACTATTGGAGTTCTATTGATCCACTCCTTAATCAGGTGTTAATTAGTTTAATGTGTTACTTATGTGCTAGAATTTTGAACAGGGTAAGGTTCTAGCATATGGCTATGACAGGAATTACATATTTGAGGATTGCATAACAACAGTTTGATTCTCCCTTCTATCTCCCAAGTTGGTTTGTAGTCTCTCTCCTTGGGAGTGGCCAATTGAACCTCTTTATGCCCTCCCTATATTTGTACAAATTTTGGCAACAGCACACCATTTTGTGAATACTTAAATATTATTAATTAGCTAGAATATATGTACTGAGTAATATTAACCAATATAATTGAGCTGTGGAAATGCATGGTATTTTTTTCAGGTATCATGCAAAGAGATGCTTCTTATCTCTTATTGAAATCATAGCTAAAAACATTATTCTCGTGAGAGATTCTGTGATTCAAGAATGTATAGTCTTTTTGGAGCAATGTGAAGGTAAGCATAGAGAAATTAACTTCATTAAAATGGTTATGCTCATACACATGTAGTCATTCATCTGGTTCACCATCATCCAACCTGGGTGACCATATTCCTCCAAATCTACACTCATGTATTTGAAATTACAACATTTAATACTCTATCAATGGACTTATTTTACAGTGTTTGGCAGGAGTATAAGAACTGTAAATGAACAGCCTTTGGAGCAATTACAAATGCACATAGGAAAAACGACAGTTGCATATGAAGCTCGTATGTTAAAGTCATTACTGATGAAAATACGAGATGGATGAACAAGTAGGAGACGTACAATGATTTTCTTAATCACCGATAATCAGTAGATTGTGAACATGAAGTGAGTATTGAGGCATCCATTTATATTTGATTTTAATTTAGGAAAATTAGAATCATGTACAGTTTTAATCGTCTCTCAAAGAAAGATCCTGTTGAATAATGTTCACAAATACATCAAAATCCTTACAGAGTATGGTGAAAATGTAGAGTAGCATTTTAAAGGTCTATTTGAATGCTAATGTCTATAATTACTTTTTAGGGGTATTAAATCCACTGCATTAAGGGGAAGTGAAGCCATCTATTCCTTTCAAAGAGCTTAAAAAAAGAAAAATAAATTGAAAATAAAATGTAAAAGTCCTACATAAACTGTAAAAAATAAATTAATTATTTTTCCCTTGTTTGAGCAAGTGAATTTGGATATACTCTAAAGAGATATTGTCCTTTCTAACCTTGGTCACATTAAACATGCTACTAATGTAGCTCCTCTTTTAGTCTCCTGATTGGTACATATCTTTTATGGGACCCAAGAACGCAATTGAAAAGAAAGTAACACTGCTGCTGAAATCTAAGATGAGAGGGGCATAAATATTTGTCTTACCCCTACATTTTTAATGGAAATAACGACAAATAAGGATCATTTCCCACCATTTTAGGGTACCTAATATTGATGTTACATTCTTCACATTAGGGTACCTAATGTGAAGAAGCTAACAGTGCTTCATGGCCCAGAGATGCAAGCCTTGACTTCTAGGTTGGCACTAATGGTAATACAAACAAAGGTGAATAGACAAAAGTCTTAGAGGAAGGGATAACAAATTAAACTATTGCATATTTGATTTTACATTTAAGCATTTCAGCCAGAACTCAAAAATAAAAAAGGAACCATTCCTTGTCGAGTTCAATGTAACTGCTTGCCATGGAATGAGCCACAAAAGTCAATTCCAAGTGTACCAACATCATAAGGGAGTGCCTTAAGTGTATTTCTGTCAAAAAATGCGATTTGTGGTATAACTACATATTATGGTATTTTGAATTTCGCCAATACGTCAGAACCCACTTCCTTGGATAAACAACTTGGATTGTAACTAAAATAATTTTTGTGGTTACAATGTGTCTTCTCTGTGGTTTTGTTGTGAGATTACATGGTTAAACAGTATGCCATTTACTTCAATTGTTAAATATCAAACAATATACTGTACAAAAGAGCATTTAAGCAGAAATTAACTTGATTTTGGAAGATTAGAGGTAATTAACACATGAAAAATAAAGAAAACTATGAAAAGTAACACAGAATAAAATGTTTCTTAGAAATATAGCATTTTCAGAGTTTTTGGGTAGCTAAAAGGTCTCAGGGGATGGCTACTTTGTAAAAGTGATTTAAATGCTGTTAACCATGGCCATTTCAATGGTGAAAACACCATTTAAGTCGTAGAGCTCTGTGAGCAAATTTAGAACTTAAGATATAATGATAAATGAGCTGTAGGAAGATGTACATTTTTGCTCTATGTACAAAGCAGTATGAACCATATAACACAGGTTAAGTCTCAGAAATAGGCAGAAAATGTCTTATCTCCGGAGCTTCAACATGAATGAAGGTAAAGTGATAAAAAAAAGCACTAGAAGAGATTAACGTCAAGGGATGTCAACTTGCTTCCAATGACTCTTCAGAGTTCATCTGGTTTTACTCTGTCCACCAATATTTATATACACTAAGTGCATTAATGTCTATATTCTTACTCTGTGACATAATCACTGTACAAATGGAGCAGTTCAATGCAACACCATTTGGCTTCACTGTGCCAAACGTATTTGCATTTATCAGTTAACGTTGTTGATCTCAGGAGTCTGCAGTGTTTTTCATCTGTATAAAGATTGAAGACTTTCAGGTTTCCCTCTTCATACATTTCTTTGGCTAATAAAAATTTCTCCAACTACTTACCTAGTATGTTGCAGTTGAAAGAGGTTTTCCTCTTGTATTGAATAGGAACAATTAGAGCTATGCCAGAGTTACCCATAGCTCTGAGTGAGGTGCATCACCAGCAGGATCAGTAAAGAGGAACTTACCAACTGAAGGGGAGTGAACCCTTAAGAACACCCAAAAGCCAAGTGCCTCCCCACATGATTACTGACTATTTTGAATTCCTATCATAGACAGGAGGCCAAACAATTGTTCCAATTAAGATTGACTTCCTTCTATTCCAATGTATTATATGCCTCACAAAGCTATAAATGACAAACAGTAGTAATAGTTTCAGTTTTCATGAAGTCCATTGATTGTGTTCACTAAACCCCATGAGAACTCTATAGAAAGAAAACTGTTGTATCACACCAAACCTACGCCCATCATTCATACATGTAGTCCAAAGTTGACCACACTTCAGGGTGTGGCCCAAATCCCACATAATAATCCTACTCTCTTTCACTAGGATGGATGCATTATTGCTTTTGTCCCTACCCTCTTCACTGGTTTCCTCCCCTCCTATTTATCCAGTCATCTCAATGTCTCTAGAGCAGTGAATGTATTGTAAATGGGAATTGGTACAAGGGGCCTAAATGAAATACTGCTAAAATACTTTACAGCAGCCTTAATTTGGGTTCAAATTTCAACAGCACCACTATTGGTGTATTTAAACGATAATTCACTAAAAATTCGTGGTTCACATTCTTACATACTAAAATGATATTTCGTAATGTTAAGCGGAAATAATTTCATGATGATATTACATTGAGAAAGGTAACAACGTCCGAACGCAGTAGGGTCATATATGGGTCAAAATTCACCCCCTGCCACACACCCTAGCAGTGGCTTGCAGAGTAATATATTTTTTAAAAAATCTAAGAAAAGTAAGAGGAAGTTCACATGAAATGCATTACAATACACAAAATCAATGCTAGGAGCCGTATACAACCAACATTAAATAAGTAGTTTACTAATAATAGCCAGGAGGATGACCAGCAGTGGTCACTAGACGGGGATTCATGCTCTCCGAGTATGCCATCAAGTACCAAGCATTTCAAAATCGCCCCTACCTACTTACTCTCCACTTTAAAGGTGCATCCTTGAATACAATAGTTGTTCCAAAATCGAAGTTCATTATCTGCATCGAAAATATTAGAGAAACAGAAATTTTCAACGTGATTAAGTTACTCTATCTGTAGTTTCTCCAGACTAGTCATGCATGCATCGAAGGGAAAGTTATGCTACGCAATAAAATTTGATTCGGGCTAATTATTCTTTTCCGCAAAATTTATATGGTTGACATTCCTTGTGACAACCGGCAGCTTCGGAAAATAGCTCGAGATGAGATAGTATGGTAAATCCCTTCTTTGCCTAGTTACCCGTGACCGAGTCGGAGAGAAAGTGAAAGAACCCAACCTCTGCAAAAATCTACTCATGCACGGCCTGCGAGTCGCGCATTTTCCAGTGGATTAGCCAGACGACACACCATGCTCTCCCCAAAGGTCAGCACTTCCCGGCGTACTCCACTTTACTTGAACATCGTACTCCAACTGGTCAGCCTGTGTGTGGCGGACGTCCAACCAGCCACGAAAGTTCAAGTGCCAAACCAAGGTAAGTCGCGTGAATTGGAGTTAGCGCTTACTTCTCCGCATACACAACCGGATGGCATTTTGCGTAACCATCAAAAGCATAGAATTATTCCAATTGGTACCGACAATATTACAGATAATATATTTTTAAATTATCTCGCAAATAAACGATATTATTTCTTGAATTATAAAAATATACACTTCACATTAATACAATTAAAATTCGGCATCAAAAGAATTATCAAAACACTGCGAGATGGTGCACACGATACATACGTAATACTTGCGCTACAATTACGAAACACCCCGTTGGATGAAAGTCTCCCTTTCACTCACTTTTTTCTTATTTCTAAACGTGTTTTCAGCGAGTAAGAGCCCGGGGTAATACGAAATCACGGGGGCGCTTATGAATGAATTGGGTCATCTGTGATGCAATTTTCAGGGGTATTTCCCGCAGGTAACGGAAGGCCTGGTCTGGTTTGCCCTCCCCCGAATCACCGCCCGGACTCGCCAGAGACGCTGTTACTGGATCTTCTTCCATGCAAAACGAAAGAGGATTGCCCGCTGCACAAGGATCTCGGCATGTTATGCTGTAAGGCCGGAAATGGAAAGAGCAATCGATGTCGCTATGGAGTAATTCCTCCAAAACCCAAGCCAACACACTTGCGTACGTATGATAACAAAAAACCAATCCGGGTGGTGGAAATCTATTTTAACCGTTATTGCTAGAAATAAAACTGTCTCGTTTTTTTGACCAGATAGGCTCCATTCTAATTGCCCCCTACGTGTAGGTCATGGCTGATCGCTTCGATCTCAAGATAAAATTTCAAATATAAGGTCACACGCAGAATGTTGAATCTCTTGTCCTAAAGTTAAAAAAATACTATATACAAGCCAAAGAATGTTGGTGATCGGGATGGTGCGGTGGCTACATGCTTCCCACCGAGAGGTCCCGGGTTCAAATGCTGGAGACAACAAATATTTTTCAGGGGTATGCTGATCCCTACTTAAGCGTTTTGTGGAGAGCACTGAGTGATGAGACAGTTTAACTGTGGACCCCTTGGCGCCTTTCGACAAAAGTAGGCTTTTTTTCTCCACCCTTCCTTTCCCCTACATTCCTAATGACGCAAATGACCTTCAATAAAAAACAACTACCAAAAAATTTTTCCCACACTATACGAATGATGTGATAAAATTAGGTACTTTAAATGGAATGCCCGATGCAAATACATTTGAAATTTGCAGATACTTAAGGAACTGGACTCAATATACCTTACAACCCTTAATGAACCATACAATACCTTAATGTGCATGAAATACAAAATAAATATGGGACAGAAGTCATTACCACATCATATTCAAAATAAATCACTTTCCCTCACATAAAAAGATTTTTTTCAACTCTTTAAATGGAGGTTGGTCCAGATTTATAGCCACATCAATAGCTAAATATTGGCATCCTCTAAATTCAAAACTACAATGTTACACATTGAACCATAGATGCAATATCGTAATCATAGGGCCCATAAATCTAGAAACATTCGGTACTTATTAAAATCTTAATTTTTTATAGCATGTACCAACGATAGTAAGGAACTGGAGAGCGGGAGCCTTTGGTCATGCCTAATAACTTGGCTGACAAACATAGGGTTACTCCTAGAAGCAAAACAACATAACATAATTTCACTAAATTTTCTCCCGATTCATCAAATACCTACATATTGCCTTCATGAATGAATGAATAATGAACATCTAGTAAAAGCCCTTAAATTTTGTCCCTATAGTTTGTGTGTAGTTGAAAATATCCATTATTCTTTTCGTTAACACACTCTCCTGCTAGGTTGTGCCAAGCGATTGAATTTTAAAAAATTATGTAACTAAATACAAACTCAGGATTTTCTGATGTCTCAAATTTATAATGGCTGGTTGCTCTCAGTACACACACTGTTCTCGATCTGTTCATTTTCATTACAAACATTTGATGGTGTTTGCTGAGTGGTTCATAGCAGCTATGCTTAATCATGTTTATCAGAACAGACTATGACCGACATTGATTATTTCATGGGCAACTATCCTCTAAGTATTGCAAGGTTTATGCAATTTTGAACTCACATGATCATGGTTCTACACAATTTATTGAACAATAATTTAAACATGGTTAGAGCTCAAAATGACCCTCGTAATGAACAGCTGACACAAAAAATGGAGACCATCTACCACAGAGGATCTCTTGAGAAAAATACGGATTATATTCCATTAATGGCACCCCATTAAGTGCAGCCTACCTGCTGACCAAATATTTTGTAGCTTCAAATTCTTAATGAAATTGATCTAAATCACCCTTCAAATTTCTTCAGCAACAGTAGCCATATGAACTAAATACTCTTATACCCATAGCATCCACCATCATTATTAAGCCACTTGGTTACACCGCTGAATATATTTCACAGCCATATTAGGAATTGAACGTCACTGCCCAGATAAGGATCCCTTGGCAGAATTCCTACCTGTCAAGAACTGCACCAGTGACAACGACTGTTGGCCTCGCATATGCTGTGATGATTACTGTCGGACACCCGACCTCCCAAAGATAATTCCAAATGATAGCAGTGACACTACTTTGACAAGTAAGGGTTTATTTTATAATTGAATTATATTTTCAATGGTCATTACAAGACGAAAGAAGTAAAATGTTATTTTTGCTTGCCAAACAGTCAAATCCCAACTTCCTTTTCGATACCCAAAATTTAAGAAAACACACAATGAGTAGTGGTACATGTTTTCACAATTTGTTATCAGATCTCAGGTATGCAGCAGAATACCTACAGTGCACACCTCCACCTCGCTACGACTTCTTCAGGAAGGCTTGCTTATCAATTAGAGACTGCTTTCCTTTGATTTGCTGCCAGGAAAGAGATGCTAAAGTTTGCAGACCAGGAAAGAAATCACTTTTGCCTCTCGTAGCCACTTTTGTGAAGGTAAGGAGCTTGGGGAGTTTTTACCACGACCAGTAACTATTCAACTTATTGCAACTTCTTAAAAATAAGTACTTATTGTTCAAACTTAGTACCAACCAATTATGCTAACCCTCATGGATAGTTTAACCTTATGGCCAACAAGTACAACAGCGTTCAAAAAATTGATTGGAATAAATGCAAATTCAACATCCACTAATACACAACTTTCATTTAACAAAATGACCAGAGTACCTCAGGAGACCAGTTGCACGAAACTTATCTTACAAATTACCGGACCCGAAAAATAGAATGTGGTAGAGTTCTCATTGATTTCAAATAGAGAACACACTTTATTAATGAGAAAGAACTTACTAATAATTCATAATTAACAGAACCCAAAAACAACATAGTACTTTGCTAACCCTAATTTAACTCTCTTTTCAGGAGGCGGTGGACGGATAGCGGCATATAAATAAACCAAAAATGTACATTTCAAAGTTTATTTGACAAGTTGCGGAGGTTTTGTACATTAAAATTAACTTATACGAGACCCGCAGTCAAGCTGTGGTGCAGGAATGGCATTAATCGAGCTGAAACGAACAAGTGAAAGATATTTATGTAAATAGAACTCCATAAGATTATGAAACAATCAAGGGAAAGTATGGCTATGCGTTTTTACCTTTTTAAATCCTATGTCGGCAGCGTATTCTCTGAAACACTGGCGGCAGATGTTTAAGCCGTATTTCCTAATAAGTCCATGCCTATTTGCACAGGATCGACTGTAAAAAAAGAACTCTTTAAAATACAATCTCTTATGATCCTTCAAACAGTATTGTTATTACCAATTTAACCCATGGTTCAGATTTAGAGAAAGGCTAAGGTAATTAAAACATAGGAGAAAACTATTGAGTCCGATACTGTTCGTTGAAATGCAACAACTGCCATTTACGATAACCAATTCGGAGTTTTGCATCGGTACATACACGGTTCTGGGTACATGTGCGGGTATCCTCAACTTATGTTAAAATGATGATTCAATTCGAGCCCAATAGCCGCACTCATCCCGTCACAATATAAATAAACACGTAACTTTATGACACACTACCATTTAATAACAGCATGAATCATATTGACACCGGAATGATTTATGACGTACACCGTCATTTGCGGCGCCAAACAACATAAAAATTTAATTCACTCGATCGACGTAGCCTTACAAGCATTTAATCCGATCCACAACATCGAGGATACAGGGTAACTACGATCCACTATCCCTACTTTCTATGATTTTAAAAATGTACCATCTTCGTTTAACAGCAACATGGCGACCCAAAGGGGTATATGTTTATCCTCTAGATCAGTTTTCAAAAGCTTTCTAGCAACATCTAATGAATTATAAAATATTACTTACCATGACCTGGATCCCTGGCCATATTTCCTCGGATGAGAATACCAGATATTTTGGAAACCCATTTCTTGATTGTGTCAAAGAGGCATCCACCTAAAACACCACGTGCCAAAGAATATTCCTTGATGATCGGCGGAAAGAGAAACTAAATTCAAATGATAAACGATATTTTGGCAGTGTTTTGTCCTGAAGTTCATGTGTGTAATCGAAGGTGGCGTGTTGATGGAGACAAAAAAATACTGCTGAAATTCGTAAGATTTAAAATTCTTATTAGCTATGCCGTGTCAATGAATCAAGAACGCGCAGCTACGTGGAGTGAATTCGAAGTCTGAGTTGTAAATAGAATGTCGGAAATGGATGGTGCTTCCCGGAATTTTTATTTTAATTACTTAGCTTTTGTTATCCTAGTAGTTGGTGTTGTCCTAACAGGGTTTAATGTGTATGATTACATTGGTGGCCAGAAGGACGAAAGTATAAATAATACGTTGAAAGAACTTGATTGTGATTACGAAAAGCCGAAGGTTTGGATTCACGCCAAGAATGTGAGTCAAGTTTCTTGTATTTTGGTAAAAAAGTCATTTTTAAATGTCTTATATTAATAAAAATACCAAACTTCTGTTAACTTCAGATGGAAACCGGCTATTTAAAACATGTCAAGTCTGTATTCGGACGGCTCGGTTTTTCGTTTGGCGATAATACGTCAGATTGGGATGTTTTGTGGTCACACGAGTATCCATTCAAAGAGCTTAAGAGCATGCTTAACGGCATGATGCCGCATCAAAAGGTATTCATTTCTCAGCTTTGAATTTGTTGAATCATCCATTTTTCCTCATAATAATTGTTATGTTACAGGTTAATCACTTCCCAGGGTGTGGTTTCATAACAAATAAAGTTAGCTTGTCAACGTCGGGTTCAACTCATATTCCTAAGACCTTCAAGCTCCCGGAAAATAAAGAAAAATTATTGGAATTCGTAAGTTTATAATGGAAATAATTTCAGTTTTATTTGATAAAAATGAAGTGTCCCCTAAGAACTAGTGCGCAGGTAGACATAAGGTCATTGAACATCGTGTTATCTAATGATTATGGTATTCACAGATCTTCATGAAACTTTTTTCGGTTGCCACTATCATGTAATTGTGTCCATGTTAATCTACTTAACGTATCCGATATGGGGAGTTATAATTTCTCCGCGATTTTTTTTCTTTAAGGCCACTTTCTGAGTTGTTGTCACAAAAGAATTTTGGTTTATGCAATCAACACATTGTTGAATTGTAGATTATATTCCGGCTCAAGTTTTTGAAAGACTTACCTAGCTCTTTGGGGAACTATAATTTCGTCAGTTTAATTTTGTCGTTCGATTCAACTAGTTATGCAAAACGGTATATATAAGTAGATTACAATATCCTAAACCCCACATTCATGCATTCAATAGCTGTGAGAAAGTTCTCCAGTTGTGACAATTACAAAATGTACACGTGCCCCAAAAGATGAACAAATTAAAGCCGGTATATAAATGCTGAAAAAATGTATTGTATGTAATGTATTGTAAGTCTGAGTAGGTGGATGCCATTTCACTCCAAATTGATATGGCATAACCATATTTTCTAATTCACATTGTGTCTCCTTCGTTTTAGGCACAATTAAATCCAGAGACACTATTTGTTCAGAAAAGTAACAGTCATCGAGGGATAAAAGTAGAAAAATTGCACTCTATGAATTTGGATTCTTCTCAGAATTTTGTGCAGCAGTATATAAGTAAACCTTATCTCATAGATGGTTACAAATTTGATATTGGTGTGTATACAATTCTCACCTCAATTGATCCATTGCGGGTATATGTTTACTCAGGTGATGTGCTCTTCAGGTAAGTTTAAATTGTTTAGACATGTTTTTTTCTGCCTAATGACAATTATCACATATCATCAAATATTTGTACCATTTCTTCAAACATTCAGGTTTTGCCCAGAGAAATATTATCCATTTGATTCAGAGATTGTGAACAAATATGTTGTTGGGGATGATTATCTTCCAATATGGAATGTTCCTTCCTTAAAGAATTATTACAACAACTTGGGATTTTCCATGAAAGACTCTTTCGATGCTTATTTGAACTCAATAGGTAAGACACTAATTTAAAAAAAATTGTATTTTCCCCTATATTCCGGATATATAATGAGAATATAACTGTGTATCATAGTGCATTGAATTGAATTCTCTACCAGGTCACTATGTTATCATTATTTCACCTTAAATTGATCAAATAATTTTCGTTTTCAAGTTCAATAAATAGTTTTTATGTGTATTGGTTTTTATATCCCCAGTTTAATAATTTTATTGTTGAAATGACAGAAATAAATTAATTTTGTCGAAATAAATGTTTTAAAGATGTTCCATTGCATCAATTTCATGCGGTGTTGATAAAAATTGGCATAGAAATTTCCAATTTATTTTTATTTCAAATGAAGAAAATGGAAATATCAGGAAAAAGTTTCTCTGTTAGAATGTTTCTGGTAAGATCTGGTGCTTTCCTGATGCATCTGCTTGGTGAAGTTTTCACAGTTCTTCCACTGGGTCAGGAGTTCCTCAGGAATATTATCATCATCCCTGAGGATGATGCACGAGTCGGACATTGAAACGTCGGCCAACATGGAACCCCTGACCTGGTGGAAGACCCGAGAAAACTTCACCGTGTTTCTAGTAATCAGGAATATAGAAAGAAATACCTGGAATGTACCTAGAATTCAAAGGGTGCCAGAATAACTAATGAATTTCTCAGTGTTCCCAGAGTGTGGAAAGAAAATTCAGCATTTGTTCCAAGTAAACTAATTTTAAAAGTACGTATATGTATCACTCGACTGTTGAATTTTGAAATTATTTTCATGCTCTTTATATCCCCACTTTAAGTAGGCAGACTGTTCATAGGAGAGAAACAGTGGCATGGACATGCTATGGACACGATAGTGTTTTTCTTTTTATTTATATGAGATTTTTTGGATTGGGACATACCTGTTTTAGATGTTCTGTTCTTAGAAGAACATGTTCTTTTATCAGACACATATCATATGTCAATAAAACTAGTGTTTTAGTATTTTTAAAAGGGACCATAAGCTTCTACAAAAGGGCACTGGGTTCTTAATAAAGAAAAGATTTTAACATAACTATTTCACACTAGATAATTTTTAAAGTACGACCGGGTTTCAAAGTATTAGATAAGCTTCACCTGAATATGATGTAATACATCGAAACCTGATTGTACTGTTAAACTTATCCAGTGGACAATTCTTTATATCTTTTCTTTATTATGTTTGAATCCCACCACATCATGCCTGAAACTACTAAGTTTGATGTAAATTCTTGCCTAGATCTGCAGCATTGCTTGTAAATTTGAGCTGGAAAACCACATGCTGCAAATGAATTTCTCTCCACAAAGAGATGGTTTGAGTATATGAATGGGAATTCAGTCCAATGCATATCTTACCAATGGGAATTCATACTTTTTCTGCCATTTGGCCATCTTATATTAAACCTGCTCACTGTAGCTGACATCAATTTACAATTCAAGTTCTGTCTGGATAGGATCCAGCCATGTAATATTTTGTGAAAAATAGCCAATGTAGAGCAATGAGGTTGTCAATGTCAAGAATTGTGTGCTACTGTTGCTGGGGACTTGAAGCCGCAAACAGTGACCAAGGTGTTCTGACGAAGCTCGTAACTGGAGATGAGTCATTGGTCTATGGCCATGACCATGAAACAAAAGGCCAGTCTTCCCTCAGTCAATTGACGAGATAAAGGAGAATGTGACGAGGCAGCTGTTGACCTTTACAAAGAAGGACTTTGCTGATTGTTTTGCAAAAGTGGAAGAGACGCTGGGATAAGTGTGTGAGGTCCCAAGGGGAGTTCTTCTAAGGGGACTAAAACCCCATTGTCCTGTATAGGCTATTTTTCTCAAAATATTGCCCAGCTGGATAATTTCCAGGAAGACCTTGCACATTCTTGTATGAAGATACCTTTGATTGGTGAACTTCTGGATGTTCCTCAACATTACTGTGAAATCCTGGATCTTAGATGGAGAACAAAACATTTCTCTTTAGTTCAGAATTCGATTATGCATCTTCTCCAAGAAAGAAATTGCTTATTTAATTTGTTAAATCTGAAGGCAGTTTAACAGTATCCATCCTTGTCAACCTGCTGTAGTTTCAGCCATCTCATGGTACGAGTATATTACCAACTTTGACACCGTTTAGTGACTTCCACATTGATCTCACTGAAATAGGAACACCTGCTCAACTGAATAATCATGTTCTTTCTTTTTGTGTGCATGAAAAATATTCAGAAGTTGATCTTGAAATGAAAAGCTGCTCCTGTGTGCCTACTCCAAAAACTTTAGAAAATAGCAGGCACCTAGACTTATTAATTCAAAACATAAATGTGCCTAGGTTTGGGCCCTTCTATGTAAACATAAAAGTGCAATTTTATTGACATTGAACAATAATTTCTCTTGTTTAATTATAACAAATTTATTAAAACTTGTTAAATGTTACAAAATCATCACCTTAATTTGTTACTCTTTCTGCGGATCTACAACATTTTCTTTTGGACCTCCAGATGGGATCCCTTATGTGGACGATATATCGTAACTGATGTGATAATATGAATGAATTGTATGTAGCCATATCAATATTCATTTTATGTTGGTGACTGAAGTTCTGAGCATCTCCCATGCAATCATGCTTTTGTAGCAGTAAAAGTTTAACATGTATCACTGTTATCAAGATGAGTAATTACTTCACAAGGTTAGGCTTGCTGAAAAATTCCTCTCTCAGACACCACCCATCAAAGTTATTTATAATCATATCAGCTGCCCATGAATGTGCAATTTTTATATGCTGGCCAGGGTATCTCATTTCACTCTAATTATTCCTTTGATTTTTGTAATGAATTTTCTGATTTCAGGCAAGTCCCCGGAGAAAGTATGGAATCAAGTGTATGAAGCAATTGCAAATATTTATTTGCTTAAGGAGCCCTATTTAATTGAGTCAACATCCCATTACAAGAACAATCTTAACTTTTTTGAGATGGTCAGAATTGATTTTATTATTGATGAAGACTTAAATGTTTTCATTATGGAGGTAAGTTACCAAAAGTGATGTAATTTTTTCAGTCACTTTTTGTAATGAGAAAAGGGGAAAAACGTGCCATGCCTATTGTGGACAAGTAAAATTTTTGAGTAAAAGTAGTGAACATAATTTCAAATTATTAATTCCTAGTATTATAATGTTTTGATAAAATATTTAAAACAAATCTTCTAAAAGTAGACATGAATAATTTATTTCTGCAAACAGTTTTTGCTACCGATAGCAATCAGTTGCTATTTATTTATTCGGCAGGGTCATTATGTGTGTTTTCTTAGGTTATTTAAAAGAAAATTGATGTGAGATTTAGTCAAAACATTCAGGGGCAGAACAGTTGAACATGTACTATAAAGAAGCCACCTAATGAATCAGAATGAAGCCTTGAAAATAATACAAATGTTTAACTTCCTGAAGGGTCAACTATGCGGTAGCTGTGAGCATAATTATGAAAGAAAAGCAAATCAGTTCCAGTGGCTACTATAATATAAAATGTTTGCAGTGACATTGTATAATGCAAACTTGTGTTTTTCCATTGAAGAAGTAATTATCTCATTTAATGATAACACAAGTTATTTATATTGCTTTTAAGTACCTATATTGTAGTGTTCAGTTTTCCTTTTTTTACCATGCATAGTCTCTACCAACTTTTTTTTATGTTTGTCCAATGTTATTTGCTTTGATTTTAGGCCAACATGTCACCCAACTTGTCATCAGCTCATTTTCCACCCAACCAATTGTTGTATGAGCAAGTGATATATAATCTTATGAGTTTAGTAGGGATTGGTACTCGAATTCAAAAATTTGGATTACATCATAGGTAAAGCATTGTACAGAAATTTTTATTGTGGATTCCTCATTATTTTGCCATAATAGCTTCTCTGGCATAAAGGGTTGCTTCAGTTCTTCTATGGGATTCATTTTATATAATTAACAGTCTCCCCAACAAACATATAATATATATATATATATATATATATATATATATATATATATATATATATATATATATATATATATATACAAGATGCAGCAACATAATTTCCTTTTTCAAAGAGGTTTTGCTTTATAAAAAAAGGAAGTTATTTTGCCGCACCCTGTATATTAATTGGTGGTGCAGTAAAAACTAAAATATAATTGTAGTATATTGCTATGAGGTTAAGGTAATTAACTAACGTTTTTATCGGAAAAACTAAATGATAAAAATGGAAATGGAATCCTAATACACATATGAAAGTCTCCAAACATCTCAAATGTGGAGGTCCATGATAATTTTTATGGCTGTAGCTAGGTTCATTATCTTCTGCTTCTTACTAATTTAAAAAGTTTATACGTGGGAAGATGATCATAAGTAATTAGTCATTTATGCGATGCTTTCCTGGCTGCCACGCAGCCATGGTAACTCAGTTCTCTAACTTTTCTGCTTTTGGATTCTTTCATTTGTTTCCTTTTATTTGATCAAACTACCTTCTTTTGAAAAAAAGTTTGAATGGTCAAAGAAAAGAAAGTTCTTAACTGTCACAACCTGCCATACCGTTATCACCATCACAATAAACCTATTGCAAATTGATCCAATATTTATAATTGCTACCAAGTGATAACCAAGTCTGCTAATCTTATTGTAAGAACCCTTTTAAGTACTCTTAAATGGTTGGGGTGTGGTAATTCCAAATAAAAATTATGTTTATTGGTTCTTAAAAGACATATATGGAACATGTCAATAAGATGTTGCTTGCTGCACCAATAAGAAATGGGTAGATTTTGTTGCTATTTAACATAAAGGATTCATAATTATTATTTCTTTAGATTATTAACTAATGGAGTATTTTGGGTGTATTATAAGATTATTATGTAATATTGTAGATAGTAGCAGTGACTGGATTATTGGGGTAATGGTTACTGAGTGCTAATTAGTAAGTTAGATGCTTCAAGTTTCAGCCTTTTATGTACATATATATCTACCTGTATTTTGATAGTATTTGATTTTGTTTCTCATCATCTGTTGAGCTTTTTCTATATTTAAACTAATCACTTATTATTATAGAATTGAATAAGGTGATCCATTGGGTATTGTAGCATGTATATGTAGTGTGTAAAAGTAGTATTCCATAATTAATGGTCATTTGAAAATATCAGATTTATGAGATAGGCAATTAAGATGCCTTCCAGAGGGATAACTAAAGAATAATATTGAGAGAATTCACAGCAAATTAATTTTCTATAAACAGACCTAATAATAATTCATGGCAATCATTTCATCTTTTTGTCACATCATGTTCACATTGTTGTCACACCAACGTGGCATTTTGGAAATAATTGAAGGCTTCACTTGGATATTAAGGGCTGTGGTCTGTGAACCAACTCATACCTTAATTTCAGAAAGCAAAGAAAAAAAAATATTAAAGTCATTCAATGTTATAAATTGAGACCTGAAAAATGACTGTTAAGTGCACAAATTAGACTGAGCAATGACTTCTTGTTGATAAAAGAATATCGTTGAAAATTTTGGGGGTATCAGTTATTACCATCAGTCTCTCAAATGCCATGATGCCCTCCATTAATTTGTTTCTCAACTAACAGAACTGTAAACTCATTATTTTCCATTATTATACTCCAATTCGAATTCTCTTTTCAATTTAAATTGTCTTAAAACTTCTCTTTTTATTTAAATTGTCTTGATTGGTCTCTTATATTCATTAACATATCCTCAGGAACAATAAAAATATAATTTTTGTTCCTACATTTTCTTTGGGTTTAATTTGGCAACAACACTTGTTCACTTGCTCAATTTCAGCCCGGATGATGTCGAAGAAATGCAAGTTTCCTTTAAGAACTTGGCCGTGGAGGCAAGTAGGTGCTCAAAGAAAATTTGCAGCAGCTGTTTAGCTCCCCAGTGCTTAATCTGTAAGCCGTGCCTAACATCGAATACAATTGAGATATTAAAAAATGCATACCTGGAGCATGAAAACAGGCTTTCAACTAGACGGGTCTTTCCTCCACCCATGGTAGTTTCATCTAATACATTTTCAAAGTCTTTTCTTATGGACTTCCTTGGCTCATACAATTTTAACATTGTAATTTGTTTTCAGAATACAACTACGAGGAAAGCTGATATAGATTTGGAAAAACTGTCTCCTGAAAACCAGCTCATGTATCATTGGTTTCAAGGCAAGTGCAAGATGGATGTGACTTGGTGTTCATGAACTAGATCATATCTAGTTGGTCATTATTGTGTGCATGCACTTGAAAAGTGATGTGGATCAAAATATTGATGGTCCGGGAGGAAACTATTGTTTTATGTTAAATTTTCAGTACAGTTCTGTGGCATCATTCATTTATTACATAATTAAAAAATGGCAATACCTGATAAGTGCTACATGTATGTGTACCTCATATGAATGGTACTTGATGGCTCAAGCCTTCATGTTTTCCATAAAATTTACCTCATGTTTGTTGTGATAATGATGCTGATTTATGGCTCTGATGTTTTATTTTTTGAGTTTAATAAGAGCATTATAAATATTTTAGATTTTTGAAATAGCAGGATTTATATTTGTCGATAAAGTTTTTTAGTGAGGCTTTTTAATTTTTCGTGGGAGAATTTTAAATGGTGTATTGTACAGGTGTATAAATTTAAATGATGAAAATTAGTTGGTATATTATAGATTGAACTCCAAACCTAATCCATTGAACCTAATAAGTATAATTGTATGCATTATTGCTGAATTAAGTGATGTTTATGCTTAACTTTGAGGTTAGCTGGAACATTTGCCTTAATTTTCTATTAAATGGCATTTGTTTGTCCTAAACAAGCATATAGTGTTTAAAACACAGTCAGAATTAATGGTAATTTTGGTGACTAAGAAGTAATTACAATGTGTTTAACAAATAAATTTCTCATAAGTATGAATTCGCCTTACTCAGTGATTCAGGCTAGGCTGATATAACATTTATGTATATAAATGAAGGTGCAGTTTGCAGATATGGGTCCTATTTTAAACTGTCCTCTCTTGCCTAATAGCATTGTCCGTCAAACTTCTTGCCTCATTAAGGTGTCAACTTACCCTCGAGTATTCAGCATGCTTTCTTGCGTTCATAGAGGGAATATCTAAGATCTGTAAATGAGCACATTCAAGGAATGATCTAGAGTATATTTTTCTTTTTGCTATGGTATAGTTTCCGATTGATTATGGTAACGTAATCATTTGCAGAAGATATGGAGACTAATTTAGGAAAGCTTTTTGTCGAAAATTTAATAATGTTTGGAAAATTGTGTTGGTTTTTAACAAAGGTTAGGAAAAGGTAATTTAAAATACTCATCATGTTTTTATCTGGTTACTACTTTTATAATTCAGGTTGACTACATTGTTTAATTGTTTTGGTTAAGAATTTTCATTGATGTTTTTTTTAGGTTTTATGATGATATCCATCCTGTTGAGTTTTTGTTGATACTTGATCTAATAAACTGATTATTTTACAAAGGTGGAATATTTTTCAATTATTATACCAATCCGTAATTATTTTTTCCCTTAATTTCAATCCCTTTTCCCAATTAAAAGCCCAATGAAACCCATTGTGTCTGTGTTAACACCTCAATGGATCTCTCCTGAGTAAACACAGGATCAGACTATATCCAAGGGTACAACATACCAATGTGCCATTAGAGCCAGTGGTGTCATTGGCTCAGCCACCTGTATCCCATCTTGTAACATGGATTACAGTGAAGAATTACAAGTAAATGGCATTAAGTATTGGTAGACTCCAATCATAGTGTATACATTTGTTGGGCATTTAAAACTGTTTAATCTAGGGTTTATTGTAATAGTGGTTTGTGTGAAGGAAGGTTGTTTATTTAAGTAATCTTTTCAGAGTCTACTTCTCTTAAAGCAGGTGACACATTAGTAAAATTGCTAATGTAACTTCTTAATGAATAGTTTCTCCAAGTAGTCTAATATTCTAAATGTGGCTCTGGTGAATGACTAATCTAGTCTGAGCTAATGCACCGATGCACTAATCTTGGAATGCACAGTAGCATTATTATTATTAGGTAATCTACCGGTTAAGGTAGGTTTTTGGATGGACACAACGACCAAATAAACATTTTGCAACTCCAAACAAAACCCAATCCAGCAACCTAATCTACATCAGTTCCCTCTTCATCTCTGTGTTCTTCTTTCCTCCCTTCATCCCGTCCAACATCCCTGTCCTGTTCCTGCCCTTTCTTAGCTTGCCCAACATTCTCCCCTCTATTACCTTCTTCAACATTCCACTACCACTCAATATGCCTTTCATCCATTTTTCCTGCCTCCATAGGATTTCTCTCAACAAACCCCTCTCCTCACCCATCATCTCCAGTACTTCCTCATATGTAGTAGTAGCATTAGAAATTTAAAATTACGAAGGTAATTAGAAAAGTTCTCGGAGTGGAATAGAAATAAATGACTTACTTCAGTGAAACTTTTATATTTTTCAATGTAGTCTTCCTGTGCACCAATGCATTTGATCCAGTGATGCTCCAATGTCTTGATCCCAACTCGGAAATTAGATTCTTGCAGGCTTGCAAAATACCCATCTACTTTGGCTGTTAGTTCTTTGTTTGAAGAGAATCTCCATCCACCAAGGAAAATTTGAGCTTAGGGAAGAGATGGGAATCTGATGGAGCCAAATCAGGCGGGTAAGGTGGATGTGACAATAATTTGTATCTTTGTTCACGAAGTTTTGCCATGGCAATGACGCGTCTGTGGGCGTGGATTGACTTGATGAAAGATGACTTTCTTCCTTGCCAAACCTGACCTTTTCTCATGTATCTTTTGCTGTAGTTGGTGCAGGTGGTTAGCATAGTATTATGCAGTAATTGTCTGACCAGTGGGAAGATAATCTATCAGAAAAATCCCCCCAGACCCTATTGCCATTGCTTTCTTTGGTGGTGGTGAATCAACATGTTTCCACTGCTTTGACTGATGTTAAGTCTCTGGGGTATCGTAATTGTTGGTTTCTCTTGAAATGGGTAAAACATTGTTTGGAAGTTTCTATTCTGATGAGTTCTATTCTGCATCAAGAGTCACAGCACCCATCAAGCAGATAATTTTTTCATTCAATTCCTCTGTTAAAATGTGATATGCCCGTTCAGATGACCGTATTAACTTGAAATACTCTTCAATAAACCCAATGTCCTACATTGTTTATCACTTTAGATTTTCAATGCTATCACCATGTTCCATTCTTCTTTAAGTTTCATTTGCAGACAATTTCATATCTGCAGTGGGTAGGTAGTTAAAGAATAATAACCCCTAGGTATGTAGTTACCTTCATAATTATCTTCACTGCTAACAAAATAGAGAATACGTATGAAATGAAATGTTCTTAAATGTTTTAGGCCTCACTTCTTGTTAGTCAGTTACCTTTGCTCATAAGAATGTTGTTGTTTATTAGATCAAATGCTTAGCTCAAATAAAATATTTAGACTAAATTTGAATATTTTTAATTTTTTCAATTGAGTTAAACTTTACATTGAAAAATTAAATTAAGCTAAATAAAATCTTAAATGAGTTAAGATAGTGCATTCAAAACTGAACATTGAACTTGTCTACTGTTGTCTACTAACAAATTGGTAATTTTAAATGAAAGATAGGATATCCTATCTTCCATGATGGATATTTTTATTTACATTGATTCTTGGCCGTAGCTACGTTCCTTGTATATTGAAATTACCAAGGTAGTTTCCATAAAAGCATTTATTGAAAAGGTGGTTTTATTCTTATTGGAATATATTCTTTCATGGCGTGCTTTATACCTGTTTGTGTTATGTCATCTAAATGTATGTATAAATAATGGTCTCATCTTGGTTGTTGAATTTCCATGGCTTTACCTTGAAGTACAAATGCATATTTGTATTTCCTCATAATGAGTTAGTCACATAAAGAATAGTTTTTATATTATACGTTTTGGGACCATTTAAACATGTGATGAGTTTGCCGAATGAAATTCTTGATATTGCATGTAAATAGCCAAAATTGATTGTAATTTTAGATGGTATACACCTGATTACACAATTATGTGGATGGCATGTTTTTTCACATTACTGTATCCAATTGTTTTAATTCCCTATGAAGGCTTTAATATAAAAAAATGTTATTCCTAAGATCAATAGTTCCATGAAATTTAATTTTTTACATGTTCATTTTTGTTAGAATTTATACTTTGATGATTAATTATTTGAATTAAGAAATTTGACTGTTGCTAATTTCAAGATATCAGTTATTTGACTATTCTTGCTTTCATTGATCAAATTCTGTTTCACTTGTTTGCCTGTCACTTAATCTCCTCTCCTGAGGCTCTTGCATTTCCGGGAGCCCTTTTTCTCCCTCAACATCTTCGTCAATCTCAAAAATGGGTGAACTGACTTGATGGAGATTTGTATCGACCATCAATTTTCGTTCTGATAAGCTTTCCGGAAAGTGATTTCGAAAATCACTTTGGTCAAATGACCTTCCTTCCTGAGTTTTAGAGATGTGGCCTTCTGTCGAGTCACTTGATCTTCCTTCCTGGTTTTCAAAGATGTGGCCTTCCATCAACTCACTGGACTTAAGGACATCACCTCCGTCCTCTTCCACAGAATACTCATCTTTTATATTTTCATCCACTGCAGGGTTTTCTTCAGTCTTTAATTCTGTTGCCTTGTCTAATTCCTGTAAATTCAGCAACATTTTAATTTAGTAAATATTATTTCATAATTTTATCATGTGATTTTTACAGTATCTCCATTGGCAAGCCATATTGAATTTCACTCCTCATTTGCCATATTATATTTTGAGATTTCCACATGATGGATAACCACCAAATTTCTAACATTGAAGGCTTGGCCATAGAGGGTCTGGTATGAGTAAATGCAGTATTTCCATGCATGTACATATGTTGGGGTAAACTTATAATAAAGTAATAAAACTTCTAATCCTTCAGAAACAATTATAGTTATAAACAATGTCAATTTTCATGAATGTTTGCCTTTGATAAGTATCATACTAATGGATAACATACTTGATTTGTATAAAAGGTTTATGGAAAAGTGTGGCAAAAATAATTTATTTCAGATGTTGCTGCAATGCTTCAAAATTCTTCAAATTATATCCCTTGATCATCAACATTTGGCCAGTGGATTTTCAATGGCTTGAAAGCTCCCTGGTGGGTGGGTGGTGAAAGAAGGTGATAGAAATAAATGTAGCAACAGATGAGGAAGGGAAAAGTAATAGGTTGAAGCTGCAAATGTGACTCTTGGTCCATGAATAATTTCCACACATAGCTATTAAGATAATGAGGAGCAAATTAATGGGACCTTAAGAGAGGCAATAATTTTGAAAACACTTCCACTTACCATTTGAGGCTCCATCTGTTTTTGCCTCTCATGAAGAAATTCTTCAAGCTCTATTCTCTTATTGAGTAATTGGTCTTTATTTCTTTTCCAGTGTAGAAGCCACTGGCCCAAGTAAAGTATTGGGTCTCTTGGTCGTTTTAAACATATATCTGTTAATGCCAATGTCAATGGCTCCCCCAAGTGCCTTTCAATATATTCTCTTTCGTATGACATATTAATCCAATTTATGATTTACTCCTTAGTAAAATCTGTTCTACAATAAGCAGCAAAATATTTGGTTAACACATGATATCAATGGAAGATGAAACTATGATGCATGAAACAAGCCCTAAACCTTCAAATATATTTCCATGTGATGAAGTCTTTATTTCCGGGTTTCCACTGCATGCATTGTTCTCTCTTGACAAGGTTCTCCTGCATTCTAACTGGCATCTTCAGGTCAATCACTTCGACTTGAAGACGCCTGCTAGAATACAGGAGAATCTTTTTTCAAGAGAGAACAACCAACCTGGTGGAAACGCAGAAGCTATGCAGCTTTTAACCTCCATGTACCGTAAAAGCCTTGGCACCAACTGAATTTCCATATATTTTGTGTCCCATTCAAATTAAACAATAAAACTGTAAAGTCCTCAGACCTGTTTGATAACGTTCACGAGTTTGGACATCAAAATTACATAGATACTATGTGTTGCAATACAGTTTGATATTGTATATAATATATCAGTATATATTCCATACATGGAATAATTGAGTGGATACAATATAAAAGCAAGGACCGCATAATATTTAATTGGTGAGTGACAAACAAGGAAATTAACTGATTTCATCAATGGTATCATGCCAACACATTTTTCCGTATATCTTTTACAGTAAAAGGGAAGGTAAAATCGTAAGAAATTAACCTGATACCATTGTGTGCATGTAGTCATCATGATATGATTGATCCATAACAAACCTATCTCTAATCCCTGCTCACCACATTGGAGGTTGGATAGCCCTCCATGAATCACCTGATTGGCGAAGAATGTGTAGGAACCAAAATTTTCTAGGAACCAGGGCCCAGCACCAACAAGAAGCTTCCGTTGGTGAAAATAATTAATCATAACGGTCCTCCCTATAAATTAGAATATATTCTAAACAAATACATTGGCCTCAATAGAGATCATGGAGAAATATTCTTATATAAGAAAACTACAGCCTTTGTGTAGCCTTAAAAGGATAATAGAACGCAGGTGCGCAAAGAACGGTATTGAGCGAAGTTTAATTTGAGTTTCAAAGAAGGAATGACCGGTGAAAATCAGTCGAGTGTGGCAGGAATAGTATGGGTACTAGCCTACTAAAAGAAACCAGCTAAGGTCTCATAGGCAAGGTACCATTCACATAAAAATTTCATACCACAAAAGTGTAGCTTACTCAATCACAAAGGCAAGGTGATAAGGAGTGAATGTCATCATTAAGTGCAGAAAATATTGTTGCATATTTAAAGGCCTTTCCGTACACATATCCGGACTAACGGTTTAGATCTCTAGAGTGTTAGGTATGTATTGTTACTAAATGGAGCCGAGTAACAATAATTTACGCATACAAGGTGAGTTGCACGAGAAGTCGCTCAGTGGTACATTACACCCGGTGACAGAGCAGACGACACTGAACAGAATTAAGGCAGTCATTTGTCTTATTACGGTTTTTTTAGTAGCCGTTCATTTGTTCATCATGGAAGGAGTTTCAGTCAAACGGAAAAGAATTTCGAAGAAAAATAAGAAAGCATGGAGAAAATTCAGTGACACCAAAGATGTGGAGGACTTCTTGGATGAGAAGAGACAAGAGGAGCGCATAGGGTAAATTTTTTTCAAAATTTAATAGTTCAAATTGTCCTTGATTTTGTTGACAACGTGTCTGGGCTTCAGTGGTTGGAAAATGTGGGTGGAAGTCTTGTGTATTACGGGTGGAATCATCTATTTGCTTTGACAAGGTGAAATTAGCTTACTTTAATTATGAAATTAGTTTGCTTTATTTTTTGAAAGTACTGTTTTTACGTTGAAAATTGATATTCTGTCACTGTCGTACCAAATGCAGCATTGAGTAATGCCTGGTTTTGAAACTGTCTGAAAAATCCTGCATGTATTTTCGTTGAATAAATTAATTTTCATTAAGCTTCGGAGTAATTTTAAGTTAAATAATGTTAAAATTGTTATTTTTGTTGCACGTATTCACTGCTAATTGTGAGTTACTAGTAGATTCATTTTTCAATTGTAGAACTTTCGAGGACGTACCCAATGAGCAGCTATTTGAAATCGATGTTACGAAGCAAGATGTTAAAGAAAAAATTCTTACCAGGAGAAGGGAAAAGTTCCTCAGACCTTACAAAAGTCTTGAAGTTCTGCAACCATCAACAGCCGTCCCCGATCCTATTACCAAAAGGTTTGTTCAGGGTTATGTCATTAATTGGTCATTTCATTGTATGCACTGGAAATTGTTTGGCACAACATTCATGTTTATGTAAACAATTATTGGCAACAGTAACCAAATATCCCGTATCACCCATATGTTTATTCGTGTGGACTGTGGTTTGTTATTTTTCTGCGTGATTTTATCCTAATCTGTGATTGGTTTTTTCGATATTTTCGTTTGCATGAATGGGATTTTTTGACCCTGTTTTTAGTTCCTTCGTAATGGAGCTGAAATAATAATGAGACCTGTAAATTTGGTATCTCCTATTCCTCACTATTTCATTAATAATCGTATTGAACGCCAATGGATATATGTAATGTATTCAGAAACTATTTGTCCATGTTTCTCATCAAGTATTTTATTCAACATGTTGACTATGTTACTAAGCACTGGGTGAAACTCTAGAGGTCATATTGCTTGTTTTGCCATAGCTCAAACTGAGAAAATGAATGCTTTTGAGGAGTGTTAAATGTAACGAGAGTTTATTTCTCAGTTAGAGAACCAAATGAATATTTGTAAACATATCCTAATTAATCACAAATATTATGAATTGGCTTAGCTTAATATTAATGCCATTGGAAATTCAGGGTAGATAACCTGTAATGTGGTGTCATACATGAGCAGCCTGAGTGTAATTTTGTATTATTTGGGCTGAAGTACATGTGTGTTCCTAATTGTGGGTAGTTGGATGCACAAAGAATGGCATCTCAAGTGAATTTGCTGATTATTACTGAAAAAGGGCATCCATCTTAGACATTGACAAACATGAATCCCCCCCAAGCAATTAATGACTTAGTTGTATATTTATTAACGTAGGGAGTACAGAGTGCAATGACCAAGGGAATCATCATCAAGAGTGTCCATAGATTTTTAAGTTCATGGTATTGTGATATCATCCATGGATAAGTGACTGGCTTTTCAAGATATTGACCATTGATTTATTAAAGATTTTAAAAAAGTGATTCACACATGGCACTGGATGTTGGGAGAGTCACCTTCTTGTAAAGCATATATTTTTTATTTTACAATTTACATTATACAATACAAACAAAGGTTATGCGATTTTCCAGAAAGAAAAAGGCTAAGCTAAATATTAAAATAGGTGGGGAAAGAATAGAGCAGGTAGAGCAGTTTACATATCTCGGAAGTGTTTTGGACCAATACGGTCAAAGTGGTAGGGACGTAAGGAGAAGAATTGCGCTAGGCAAGGAGGCTTTCTCAAGGAGGAGGGAGTTGATGACGGGGACATTGAGTAGGGATGTTAAGACAAGACTCGTAAAAACTCTGATATGGAGCGTAGCTATGTACGGCGCGGAAACGTGGTCACTGAAGCAGGAGGATAGACGTAGATTGGAGGCTTTTGAAATGTGGGTGTGGAGAAGAATGGAGAAGGTGAAATGGACCGAAAGGAAAGCAAATGAGGAAGTACTAGAGATGGTGGGTGAGGAGAGGGGTTTGTTGAGAGAAATCCTATGGAGACAGGAAAAATGGATGAAAGGCGTCCCTGGCCTAGAATCTCTGCGTTCTATCCTAAAGGACCTCTATCCTATCCTCAAAAACCACAATTCCACCACCTACCTTTTCCCCAAATGCCCCTCTGTCACTTTCAAACGCCCTGCCAATCTATCAGATCTTCTAAAATCTACCAATCCACTTCTTAAATCCTCGCCCCGTTCCAAAATCACTCCCAGACCCTGCAATAAACCTAGATGCAAAACATGTCTTATTTCCTAACCAGAATCCCATCCCTCTCCCACCTGCTCTTTAACTCTCTCCCACCAATTCCCTACTCCTCGTGTACCTCCAGTAATGCTGTCTACCTACTCAAGTGCCAACTTTGCCCTGCCTTTTACATTGGACAGTGTACCACACCCCTCAATATTAGAATCAATAATCATCGAGCCTCATGCAACAATTCCTCCCTTATTGGTATGCTCCCAATCCCCAAACATGCCTCCGAACACAACACTGCCTTTGACCAATGTTTTAAAGTATCCGTCTTAGCATCCCTCCCACACTCAGACCCTCCACTGAAACTCAAAACATTAGAGCTAGCTTTCATCTGGCTCTTGGATTCCTGGAATCGCCCAGGTATTAATATTAGACATTAATTTCCCCCTTTATGCATATAATTTCATCCCCCTCCGCCCCCAACAACTTCCATATCATCCCCACCTTTTTTAAAATTCCCGCGCCATACACTACCCCTCCAAACTCCTCACCTTGAATGCCTTCCCCCCTTTTCCTTTCTTTTCCCCTTTTTTCCCCTCTTTTCCCCCATTTTCCCCTTCTCCTTCCTACCACTGCTTTCGGGCCCTCCTCTGCCTCAGTTCTGTTCCTAATTCCTCTTGAGAAAGGTGGTTGGACCACCGAAAATTCGAGAACCAGTGAGTCTCTCTTTTGTGTGTTTTGGTTTCTGTGTTTGTTATGACTATTAGTGAATTTACATTATTGTACACGTTCATGGGTTTTCCAAGAAAGTGACTATATACATGTATATATATATATAAATTCACTGATAGTCATAACAAACACAGAAACCAAAACACACAAAAGAGGGACTCACTGGTTCTCGAATTTTCGGTGGTCCAACCACCTTTCTCAAGAGGAATTAGGAACAGAACTCTAAGGGTTCTGTTCCTAATTCCTCTTGAGAAAGGTGGTTGGACCACTGAAAATTCGAGAACCAGTGAGTCCCTCTTTTGTGTGTTTTGGTTTCTGTGTTTGTTATGACTATCAGTGAATTTACATTACACATTTGTGGGTTTTCCAAAAAAGTGTATATATATATATATATATATTTATTTATTTATTTATTTAACAAAGCAGCCAAAAACGGCACAAAGACTTTTACATTGGTTGACAGACAATACATATAATATACATTAAGAAAAAGAACGTGTAAAAGCAATAAACAATTATGAAAAGTTAACAAAATAAATGTCAAGAACAGCTATAAGATGGCAGGAGAGCACATATGCAACCAGAGAGAACTAAGTTACTATCTGGCTTTTAAGGAAGCAGTTGAAAGCATTGAGGGAGGAAGAGAGGGCCAGGGAGGGTCCATTAATTTCATTGTGCATGTATATCAAAATCATTTCTGGAAATTACCATGCATATTTTAACCTTTGTTAAACTTATGGCACAAAACCACAGTTATTAACCCAAAGGTCAGTTTGATAGGTGAGGGTAGAACTTACCTAGTATTAAGCCCAATGGCATGTGATATTCGCATGCTCAGGTAGGGGCTTCTAGTAATCAAAAAAAGCACACAGCTCAAGTAAAGCTGAGGCATTCAGTACGGATCTCTCTGTCATTAGGCCAAAGCTCTATCCACTGGACTACAAAATCCCCCATGTGCCGTAATGTATTGAATTAAGCAATTCACCCTCAAGGGCATGTCGTTAAAATTTTAAACAATCTATCTTCTCAGAAATAAGGGCAAGTCAGCTGAAGAAAGGAAAAGTGCTTTTGTTAAGAAAATGGAGGAGAGAAAGAGATTGGCTGGACGTTGGGCAAAGAAACATTCAACAATTTTACAGAATAGGAATTTGTCTGATGAAATGAGAAAAAAGAGAATCAAAAGGAAGGATTTTGATACGGATCTGTGGGCTGAAACCCCAGCTAGTGGTCCAAAGGAAGGTGTGGATGCTAATTGGCTCAGGAAGAGTGCCTATGTTCACGTTTTAGCCAACACTGGGAACCGTATGACATTGAGGCCAAAGACAATGAGTCTCAAAACATCCGTTCTTGATCCTGTGGAAGCACCCCATCCTGGTAAGTAATGTCGTGGATCTTTAATTTCTTTAATGTTATAGTGTGTAAACTGTAATTTCAAAATATTTCATACAGCTGCTCTCATAGACCAAAAGAATGTATTCTAATTTTGTGTTAAATGTTGCACAAGATGTATGGGGCATACTCATACAAAAATAACATAGAAGAAAGATCTAAAATGTGCTACTACATGACCCTGGAGGGAAAGGACAATTCATTTAATTAAGTCCAATTCACTAGGCATTTTCATCCCCCCTCTAATTAAGATGGGATGGATTCTTTATTGTGTAATATTACAATTGTTGGAGTACCTGTTGTTTTAAACCCCACTACTTTTCATTACATTCTACTTGCTACATTATAATTCAAAACCAACATAACATTGTTAGATAATAATGATAGAAAATTAGATAAAATAAACTCATGCAAACCAATACAGAGGTAGAATCTTTTTCGCCAAAAATAATTCTTACCAGTGAAAAATAATGTACATTTATGTAAACTATTCAGAATATGATAAAATAACATAGCTTGTGATGGAATTATGTAGACATTTCCTGCAATGGCTCTGAACCCAAGTGATAGCTTACAGAGTAATTTATGGCCATTGATTTGACTGATTCATTGAGACCATTCTCATCCTGGACTAGAGATTCAATTTTACCTACAGTGTCCCTTACATTACTATTGCTTGACCCAAGTTCACAGTACATTTTATAAAAGTATTTTAACTTAATGCACTTATTAGCATTAATAATTGATGTCCTATGTGTGTATTTATCTAATAATAGCCATTATTTAATGCAAATGTCATTAAAGTTGAGATTGCACTAGGTGTTTTCTTATCCCACCCTTGTTGTCCTCAAAACATCAGCATTGATATAAGAAATTTTCACTTCTCTTTCCTTCTTAGGAGTTAAGTGATAGAAGAGACTCCATAGTCTAAGTCCCAACATGTCTGGTGAAGTCTTCGCGGGTTTTCCACCGGGTCAGGGTGTCAGCGGCCGACGTTTCAATGGCTAACTCTGCCATCGTCCTCAGGGCATTGATGAATCATCAATTGAATGGCGGAGTTAGCCATTGAAACGTCAGCCGCTGACACCCTGACCCGGTGGAAAACCCGCGAAGACTTCACCAGAATCGTACGCCAAGAAAACACTAAATCTTACATAAAGACATGTATCTATCTTACTTTATGTAAAATCGAATTTCAGCAAATTATAAGCTTTGAATTGGTATATCTTGTACATTTTTTGTTAGACATGTTTCTGTAAAATAGATATTATTAAATTCCCTGTGATAAATTAGTTTCTATGAAACCACAGCCCTGGGATGGGAAGACGTCATGAAAAAATCGTTTTTGAACCTTTTACAAATTCATTGAATTGAATTTTGAATTTCATCATGTAGAGTGTTTAATGTGCTATCAGCCATCTCAATGTTTAACTGTCCATTCCAACTGCTTGTATTAGTGAATTTCTTAACTTTTAAATGTTTTATGTGTCTATTGTATTATCATTTGTAGTTATTCCATTCCTTTAAAATCCTAGGTTTATCGTACAACCCATCTTATGAAGACCATCGTGAACTCCTAACCAAGGTTGTTGATGATGAAATGAAAATCATCAAAGAAGAAAAACATTTGAAGCGAGTTATCACAGACATGATACCGCGAGTAACTCAGGAAGAAGTTGAGGTAATGTTTTAGCTATAAGTGTATTATGTAGGGCATCCGGACAGGCGAGGTTGTTGGAAAAAGGCTCATTCCACTCTTCTTTTTGCCAATGTTTACTGAATTTCCTGTCGATCACTTCCTTATTCGCTTCTCATCCTGTTTCCCCTTAGGTGTTATATCCTTGCTTATCAGTACATCATTTGTCCTCTTGTTTCCATGCTTGGATTCAACCAGATGGAGGTGATCCTCTCATATCTACTCCCATCAGACTACCATTCAGATTCCACTGTTTCTCACAAGCAACTCCTTCTCACAAGCCCTCATATTTTGTAGCCATTGAGTTGGTTTTGGTTTCTCATTATCCTCTTTTGTAGTGCACAGGACCTTTTACCTTCCAACATGGGATATGACCTCATTACCCCCATTTTTTGGTTATTGATTCCTTCCCTTTTCCTTCCTGAGTAGTACTCCTCATCTCCAAAGATGTTGTTGGGAGAGGGGCAATCAAGGAACGAATAATATTGACATGGTGTTGTACTGAAACTATATCTTAAATTATGAAAAAGTGTTGAAAAATCAGACCAAACTGGGACGACTGGTTTTCTTACAGTTTGGTTGTAATCACATCAAAGAAAGTAGTTCAGACTGTACCACATTGTTGGACATATAAAAGTTTTGGTATGGATTAAATTGAACCACCAATTGTGAAGTTAGGTTTCACAATCCTGCCATAAATATGCTCCTACATAGGTTAAAGTGATGTAATTTTCCATATTTACTGCATTCACAAAGCATGAAATCTGCTTTCATAATTAACGTGATAAGCAATATTATTCATATGATAAATTTATTTTAATGTTAGAAAAGAAAAATAATTTTCTTTGTTTATTCAATCTTCTCAGGAGGATAATTTTTTACATTGGTCATGCGCATGATAGAATTTAAATGTAAGTGGTTGACATCACTTCCAAAAGAAATCTGTTATCGTCGGAAAACTATCAAAGATTTAGAGAATAGTTAATTGAGCATTCATAAATATGTCTGATTTTCTTTTTTTTTAGGAAAACTGGATGAAGGAGATGTCACAAGGGCTTCCTGAAGTTAAGGAGGTGAAAGTTGAAGAAGATTCAGGCATGGAGGATGACAAATTAGATAGTGGGACTGTTGGAAATCCAATTGTAACGAGAGACAAGAAGAAAACTTTGCAGAAAAGGAGAAAACTGAGAGAAGCCAGGGCTGAACTCATCCAGAGAAGGGAAGCTAAATTGGAGAAAAAGAAGCACTCGGACATAGAGAGGTAAAGGAATCACAGACTTTCATCCCCGACTTGACAAATTATGTGTAGCAGTGTGTCAATTTATTTTTGGTTAAGGAAATTAGGTCTTATGATTTTATGACAGTGGTTCCAGAAATGCCAGAATCATTATCGTCAATCTGAGAATTGAATAAAGCAACCCTATTCTTTTCCTTGTTTCATGTAATTTCCTTTAAGTATTTGTAGGTTCATTTTCTCTTGTCTTTTTGGGTTTGTCTGTTATCTAAGACTATTGATGTTAGACTAATTGTTTCCACAATACCAAGCACTTCTATCAATGTGCCATAATATACGAGGGTCATCCGAAAAGTAGTACCCGTTCGTGAAATAAAGACACAAAAGTAAATATTAACAAACATAAACAATTTTATTTGAAAGAGGATACTTTAAACTACTTCTCAACATAATCTCCAAGCAAATTAAGGCATTTGTCATAACGTGTGACAAGTTTCTGTATTCCTGCTGCATAGTCCTTCGCCGCCAGCTCATTGAGATACAGGGTCACTCCTTCTTTAAGTTCTTCATCGCTGTCAAATCTTTTTCCTGCCAAAAAGTCTTTAAGCTTTGTAAAGAGATGAAAATCTGAAGGGGCCAAGTCCGGGCTATACGGTGGATGGTCGAAAGTTTCCCATTTGAATTGCTGCAAAAGTTTTTGTGTTATCCCAGCTGCATGAGGCCTGGCATTGTCATGAACGAGAATGACACCAGTAGACAATAGACCTCGCCACCGATTTTGTATTGCCCGCCGTAATTTCTTTAATGTTTCACAATACGCATTGGCATTAATAGTGTTTCCACGGGCCATAAAATCAATAAGCAATACACCTCGTCGATCCCAGAAAATGGTTGCCATGAGTTTCCTGGTGGACAGAACTGTCTTGAATTTTTTTGGTTTGTTTGGTGAATGAGCATGATGCCACTCCATTGACTGTCGTTTACTCTCAGGTGATGCATAACAAACCCATGTTTCGTCACCAGTAATTATGCGAGTCAAGAAAGAGTCTCCTTCATCAGAATAACGTCCCAAAAACGTCAGTGCTGCAGCCATACGCTTGGTTTTGTGCTCATCTGTAAGCATGCGAGGGACCCATCTTGCACAAATTTTTGCATAATGCAGATGGTGTTTAACAATTTCATGAACAATTGTTCGAGAAACATTGGGAAAATGCTCACAGATGTCATCAATTGTGACGCGCCGATCGTTCCTCACGAATTCGTCAACTGAGCTCACCAGTTGGTCTGTAATGACAGACGGTCTCCCCGAACGCTCATCGTCGTGTGTGTTCCCCCTCCCCATGTTGAAGTTGCGACACCACCGCCGAACAGACGACTCGTCCATTACATTGTCTCCATACACCTCCTTTAATTGGCGATGAATATCACATGGGCGAACGTTTCTTGCATTGAGGAATTTAATCACTGCCCTCACTTCACAACTGGCGGCGTTCTCAATTTTTTTAAACATTGTAAACAATCACAGAAACAACACAGGCAATGCTAGCGTCACGCAACTTGGCTCAGAGAAGGCAGACAAGCCACTGAAGCTATCTGACCTCGTCCAGCGGCTACTCGCGTCGTCAGCACTTCATGCGGCACGAACGGGTACTACTTTCCGGATGACCCTCGTACTTTGTGTTATGACAAAAATGGGAAATATTTCTAGTACAAAGTTATATAAATAAGTATTTTAAGCAGTCTAAGAAAAAAGTTCTTTTAAGAAAAATATTTTAGAATTTAACTTGGCAGCTGTAAATGTCTTATGCATTATCTGGGGAGTGAAATTGTTAAATAAAACAGTTTCTGGTGTAACTTGGTGGAAAATCTTCATACTGACTTTTAATAATCAAACCACTTTACTTTTCCACATAAACTTTTTAATTTTTACTACCCAGGTTTCGTTATAACATAATGTTTTATTTATATACATATCTTTTTACCTGATGATGTTATGTTATAACGAAACCTGGGTAGTAAAAATTAAAAAGTTTATGTGGAAAAGTAAAGTGGTTTGATTATTAAAAGTCAGAGTGAAATTGTGTTTCTAATGTTCTGAAGAAATCAAATATTTATGTGGAATGTTTCAATTGCACAGGGTGAAATTACTCAAGAAGGAGCTGTCCAAACGGGATGAGAAATTGAAGATGTTGCAGGAGAAACGAGAGCGTGTTAAGGAGGCAAAAGTGGGTCAACCCAAGATGCTCAGCAGTCACAAGTTTGAGCCTCCTGAGGTGGATTTCAATATGAGGAATGACATATCTGGAAATCTCCGGAATGTAAAACCAGAAGGAAGTCTGCTGAAGGATCGTTTTAAGAGGTTGCAAGAGAGGAATGTAATTGAAACCAGAGTTAAGCAAAAGTAAGTATGCATCAAAGTTAGGGAGAGAGTTAAGATTGTATCTCTTGATGGCAGCCTTGTACTTAGTCAAAGAGGATGCCCTAAGGCTCTTTACCTTTCATGATTGTGTTTACAAATGTCTTAATGTTTGAATGATCTCTTGATGTGGTTCAATAATTTATTGGAGCACTCCCTAATTTACATATGCATAAAGCTGTGAACCATGGATACCCATAGTAGATGACTAGGCAAAATTGAGATGATAATATGAATGAATTCAGCCATTGGTAGTCCAGTCACAGCTAATGTGGACTAAAGCATAATAGAAAAGTAGTTTGTGGTGTATTTAGAGGTTATAAGATGGCAGCACTTTCCCAAAAAAAATGTTGTACAGAGTTCTTGAATTATGAAGTAAAATATATTGGGCTAATGATTACCTATGGAGATTATATAATATTTGAATGAGCTGAATCCTGGGACTTCCTAGGTTTCTGAGGAAAATATGTTCTCCAAATTTACTGTCCATTGCTTAGTAAAACTTGAATTAATCGCACAGAATGAAAAACGTGAGTTTTGGTGTATATCCATTTACATTCTGACCGTAGTCTGTGTTGAAAGATCTTGTGCTTTCCCGGCATATCTGAGTGAAATTCTCTTGGGTCTACCACTGGGTTAGTCTCTCCATTGCTGCTGACGTTTCGATAACTGACTTGGTCATCATCCTCAGGGTTTCTAAATCCAAATTCAGAAACCCTGAGGACGATGGCGAATTAGTTGTCAAAACGTCAGTAGTCATGGAGACACTACCCTGGTGGAAGATCCTGGAGAGTTTCATTCATACTCTGCATTTTTTTATTATCTGCATATTTCGATTATCTGTATGTCATCTGCATACATTAGCAGAGATAATCGAGAGTTTGCTGTATATGTCGAATATCACCCTCTGATGAATAACAATGAACAAAGATTAGAGGGAGAAATGTTGAAGTAAAATAAAACATCTTGTTGTCAATGTTTATTTTATATGGAAGAAAATTTTAAACCTCAAGGTGGAGTAATTTTTTTTTCTTTAAGTCAAAATAATTCTATGCATGCATAGAATTATCCAATATAGAATTCCATCCATTCCATCATAGAATCCATATTGAACAAATTGTTGGAAGTAATTCAGCCATTGTTGCAGGTGTATTTAATTCATAAGTACTGCTTTCTATGTTACTCATGATTTATTTTATTTTACTTGCATTGCTCATTACATTTTACTAAAATTAATGCTTTATTTTGCAGGGTGAAACGTAAATACAAGAGGAAAGTCTTTGAAAAAGCAACTCATAAGATGGGTTGGGAGCCTAAAGGTTATGATTAAAATGAATGTATGGTGAAATGCAATAAAATGAATGTTATTTTTATACATTTGTCTGTAATTATTTTTTTTGCAAGTTATCCATTGCATCCTTCAAGTACATACATTGCTTGTGGGAATTATTGTTATCTATAGGTCACATTTTTCAAGATGGTATCTCATTCATCTTCTGTGTAGGAGGAGCTAAGTAGTTCTTCTATTGCAGTTGGTTGCTCTTTTTTCATCAATCCCAAATCTCCTGGCTTGTATTCAAAACTGGGCATTGAGATATCAATTTGAGATTCCTCCCTGAAAAAAATATTGATGTTAGTTTGATTAAGCAATCAGATGGGGGAGTTTTGGAAAATTTTAAACTTTTTTCCTCTGTAAATTGTCATTAAATGTTATCTTGAATGGTAGCTATGAACACAAAACCTTAATATAGTACAAGGTGGAGGAATGAAAATGATTCAATGAAGCTGAATACTGGTAAACACCTTAGGTAAGTATATAATTATGATGATTCTTACCAGGAATCAGTTTTCGGTGTTTATAATGTTTTGTTGACAACTGTTGTACATTTTATGACAGCAAAAATGACTACAATATTGGCACTCACTTAGTCGATGTTGGTTCTTCTGGTTTTTGCAATGCTGTGCTGATACTGAAGAAAATTTGTAGCGTCTCTGAATGTGGAGTATTTTATGGGTTCATAGTAAAAGTGTTAAGCTTTGTTAAAGTGTGGCACATCAAAATTCTTTTATTTCTGGTTTAAGTTATTTTGCAAATGTTGTTTGCAGAATCCCAGAACTCTCTTATAAGCTATGCCTATGTTGTAGGCCTTCTCATAGTGTTAGTAAATGTTTGTGTTATAAAAATTTATCATTTGTACCTGAATGTAGTTCCAAGAGCTTTAGTGGGTGGTTTCTAGGTGGAAACTGTGGCATTTGTACATAGATTTTAATATCCAGAGTAAGGATACAGAAAAAATTATTTGCAATTACCTAGTGTTTCCTTCACATTGATTGCAAGCGAATTACACTCGTAGTTAGGAAAATTTTGCATTTTTGAATTTTAAATAAAGGTGACTTGATGGGACCTAAATTACGTACTTACCTGCATATTATATATTACCACAAAATTATATAACATTGTGCTCAATAACAAAAAAATTATCTTGAATTATTTTACAAATTACCTAAAAAACCTTAAAAAAATAATTTTGTAGTAGTAATGGATTTTTAGTGGAGGCAAAAGACAGCTGAGGTCAATTACACCATAAGGGATGGATGAGATAGATAGGAGGAAGGGTAGAGAGAAATCAGTCATCGTCATTAGCCTACTCTTAATTTAAGGGATGCCTCAGTTTAATGTTCCATCTGACAGATGGCATACTCACTTAAAGTGGTGTCAACAAAGCACCTCAAGTAAGGATTGGGATACCCCTAAAAAAGATCTCTCGCCTCCAGGAGTGGGGTGGGAAGTTAGTCACCACACCATTACGATCCCCGTAAATAATTTACTTTTAAAGAAATCATAACTGTGATTTTGATAGCATTGATTGAGTGACCATCCTGTTGGTGTTAATTATTATTATTAACCCTTTCTTAGTGTAAAATTCTGGTGTTCTCTCTCCATGGTCAGTCCCTGCTCATAAATAAATTCTTGCCTCTATCTTTGCCACCTAATACATCCCACATGGCAAATACACTCCCTTCTGTATCACATGCTTGCCTGTAGATATTCAGTTATGACAGGGTGAGAATTGTTGTCCTTATAAAAATGAATTTTCACTGATGAGGGGCCGTGAAAAAATTCCATTTCAGATAAGCCTTGTTGATTTTACAACTGTAAATATTAACTATTTGGTACTATTTCTATTACATTTTACTATTAAAAAGTACCATTCTTTCGAAGTATTTCTTACCCTTCAGCTTCTGCAGTTATTTCTTCTGCTGTCATAAGGAGTTTAAGCAGTTGGTTGAGGAGGTTTTCTCTCTGTCTCAGCCTCCATACTGGATCATTAGGATCACCACTCTGTGAATGGAATGCAAGAGAAGAGATTGTAACACTCAGAATGCTACTTCAGTGAATACTGGGAATTATTGACTAAAAATATGATTACTATTACTTTATTATCAGTATTTACTCAAAAGAAGTATTCCATTTTAGTAATGTGGCATTAGATTCTCACTATGGTGAGGATGTTTGCAATTAGCATTGAAAAAAGCAAGCTCATTTTAAAATCCCATATCTGATTTGTTAATGATGGAAATGTAGGGAGTAGTTTTAGGGGAGGCGACAGCTGAGGTCATTTGCACCATTGGGGATGGATGGGAAAGGATGAAGGGTGGAGAGAAACCCAGCGTTGGCATTAGACTACTCTTAACAATAGGCACCAAAGGGTCCACAGCTTAATGTCCCATGACGTCGTACTCACTCAAAAGTGCTCCCCAGAAAGCACCTCAAGAAGGGATCGAGATACCACTGAAAACTTACTTTTACTTCTTTTTTTACAGCTGTGTTATGGTCTATATTCATTGAAATGGGAAATCAATATTGGTGTTATAAAGGTAAATCTATACTTACAACAGCTAAGTCAGGGTCTTGCTGAGCTATTTTTTGATTTAAGTATGGATAAGCTGCTGAGTCTTCTGCACATACTCCCAATGTTGCTCGGATAGCCATGACTGCATCCCTCAATATAGTCTCTATTTTCTTGCACTTGGTGAGTTCTTGTTGTGCCAAGCGAGTCTGCATCTTAATCCTTCCATCGCGCAGCCTAACCTCGGCGCGTAGTCTGCGCACCACATGAGCTGCCCCTTCCAACCGTGCTTCCGCCCCATCCATTGATGCTTCCAATGCATGTGCCCAGTCTTCAGTTCGGTGGAGTTCTATCTCGCATGCTTTTAAAGCTTCAACTTCTTTTTTAAGCTTTCCGAGAACCTATCGGGTGGATTAAAAGTTTTTTTAGTAATTTGTTTCTCGTTGAATGCTTCTTAACTTAATCGATGGCAATATTTTCATTCCTTTTGACTTAAAAGGGCCCATATCCTCAGGAATGTGTTGCTCACAATTGAGTTTTGGGTTTGTAAATCACTAAGCTTATTATATTCAATTGAGAAGGTTAATTGACTTCATGCGGAATTATATGATTACTTCTGCGTTAATTTTCACCCCATAATACTTCAACACACTTTGCCATGAAAATAGGAAGAATGGGGTACACTAAGTATTTGAAAAAGATATTGGACAGTCATCCCCTCCATCAGATTAGGAAAAGAGTGGCATCGCTTTATTTTCTTTTAAAATCTGGAATCAAGGCTCATCTACATTATACCCCGCAAGGGTGTGTTAGGGGTGTTAGGTCACCACCAAAAAAAAGGAATAAAGAAAAACCACATTCAAAACTAACACATATATGCAAACCCAAATCCACAGTAGTGCATACATTCATAGAAACATCCTATCATTTTACACGCATTCAAATACACATCTACCTCCCTTCACAAGCATGCAAGTACATATGCTTCATTATAACAAGCAATTGCACCTTAGGATGCAACAAGAAATTTATCCAAGAATGTGTATGCTAGATGTTAGTAAGTAGCGAGGCGAAATTCCACCACCACAAGAACGTGCAAAATTAAACACTCTCCTACCCAAGGTGAGGAATTTGGCCCAACATTGCAGGTAGGAGGAGGGCTTCCCCACGGAGAGGGACAAGGGATGGAGGGGGAAATTTGGGGTACCAAAAGCAGAGCAAACAATACTGTAAAGAGCACTACATTACTTAATGGCATTCCAATGCGGAAAGGATTTTGACAACAGCACACAGGAGGTTAGTAAAAGTGCATGCAATTGAGTATAACTAATTGTTACCTAGACGCTGAGGGTGACAAGTGGCATTTTTGTTATCTACGAGTGTAACCCTACAGTAGTATTGTCCGTGGGAAGAAGGAGTCCTTGAGTCTGCTAGTTCTGGCATCTATTTCCCGAATTTTGTATACATGATCCAAGCGACCAATGTATGTTGGAGTGTGAATAATTTTCGAGACCTCGGTGCTGAAACATGCGGACCTGAATTTATTTAGTAAGTCCAACCTAGCATTGAGTCGTCTTTCTTCCAATGATTCCCATCCCAACTCCAAAAGCATTTCAGTGATGCTTTTTGTTTTACTACAACAGTTTTATTGTAGGGCTCTATGAAATGAAACTGACCTTGCTCTGTCTATTAGACTTTTGCAAAGCTGCTTTCCGCTCGTAGTCCAATATTTCAAACTGGAGTCTCCTTTGTTGTTCCATCGATTGCAAATCATTATTGATGTTGGTCAATTCAAACACATGCTTCAAGATCAAGTCTAGCTGTAATGAAAATTTAAATTATTAGTTCAAATGTATCAGTTTTAAATTTTCTGTTATTTAGGAAGTGACTAATTGTGATTACTTCATTATTGATGACTATATTTTCACGTATTGTCCGTTGGGTGTTTGCAGCAACCTGTTTCATGGTTGTTCCACGGAATTGGGTGGATAATTCACGGAGGCTTTCCTCCATTTCTCTCTTGAGTCTGAAAATAAAAATAGCAATATTATTAGTTCTACAATCATCACCATTTAAGAAATATGATTAGTTTGTTTCTTGGTTGAATTAATTATTTTAATTACAATTAATTAATTTAATTATTATTTTACAAGTGAAGGAGAATGAGCTAAAAAAAACTTTGAACTAAGAATGATTGAACTAAAAATCTTATGATAATTATGAGATGGATGGATTGTGGATTGAAAAGGCTAAATACTCCACATTGGTAAAGACAGTAAAGTGCAAAGATAAGGAACCTACGTCATCAAGTAACATGTTTTTTATATTGGATGTTTATAATATTAGCCGTGAGAAAAAAATTAGGTCCTTACTACTTGAACACACCTTGTAAACTTGGGATTAGGGGTACATCGAAACCAATCATTTGTTGAATCTGACGTCATAACACTATGAGAATTTAATGGTGTCTCATTTATAATGGAAATATATCAACGTGTAAAAATCATTCACCTTGACTGGGAGTATAAGAGGATGCCTCAGTAGATTAACTGTTTAATGCACTTGGTCAGAAATAGAGGGATCAAGGTTCAAATCCTGGTCAAGACAAATGATTTTTATATTTTGAAATTGTTGCATTGTAATGTTTATTATTGGATGACTCCATTAAAAGTTACTGAAATGGCACCTCCTGTAGTTTCTTTCAATTTTTCGTTGGCTCATTTATTTAATCTCAAAAGAATTCACTATTGGGAGGTGCACATTTTCAAGCATACATTTTGTGCCCAAAATGGAGAAGAAATTGTTAAATAAAAATGTATGATATTCTGTTCAATTGAAATTAAAGTTGGAATGATATCTAACAGCATAGTTATAATTTTTCATAATCACCTGTCCCTCTTGAGGATAAATTTTCGCTCAACTTCATAGAGCATGTTCTTGTGAGCATTTTCTTGATCTTTCATTTGCTTTTCCTGTCTCTTGAACTTATTCATCAGCTCATCCCTTTGCAGCCTGAACTCCTCAAGAGAGTTGAGCTTTCCACCTTGGAGAAGAGAAATTTCATTTACCATCAGCGTATAATATGGGAGGATTACCTCTATGTAAAGTTTCTTACAGAGAGATGGGGATGCACGTTACATATGAAGACATTAATCAAGAACTCTATCACCAGGGCTGTAGAGGTGAACTTTTCAGGATACTAGAATTTTCTTGTGAAGAAATGATCAGAAAAACTGAAAACTCAGATCTATAAGTTTTGGTTCCTTCTCCAGAAGTTTGGTAAACTGTAATTTTCTCCAGAATAATACCCTGAGGTAATATTTTAAGGCTTGCTTCCAGAACCATAATGGAAGTTCGATTCAGAAGTGAACATTTTGGAATTTATTTCCAATTCTAACAGAATTGTCAGAAATTTGTCAATTTTTACTTTTAGTCACCTTACTTCCAGGCTTATAAAACCACATTATATATTTTAGTAGATTGGAGGCTTTTGAAATGTGGGTGTGGGGAAGAATGGAGAAGGTGAAATGGATCGAAAGGAAAACAAATGAGGAAGTACTGGAGATGGTGGGTGAGGAGAGGGGTTTGTTGAGAGAAATCCTATGGAGGCAGGAAAAATGGATGAAAGGCATATTGAGCGGCAGTGGAATGCTGAAGAAGGTAATAGAGGGGAGGATGTCGGGCAAATGAGGAAAGGACAGGAACAGGATAGGGGTGTTGGACAGGAGGAAGGGAGGAAGGAAGTACACAGAGATGAAGAGGGACCTGATGTAGAGTAGATTTTCTTAGGAGTCACAAAATATTTATTTGATAGTTATGTCCATCCGAAAACCTATCTTAACTGGTAGATTACCTAATAATAATATATATTTTATTCTAAAAATGGGCCATCTGGATCTCAGGTGTTTTTTTGGCTTCTTTTAAGACAAAGGAAAAGAGTAAAAATAAAAACACTGCATACTTAACAACTTGATTTCAGATGTCAGTTGCTCTTCCATAACTTTACTCTCATGTTGCATGATGACAATACGTTTTTCATAAGCAAGGGCTTCATCTTGCCGAGCCTTTAGAATAGAGTAAAATATGGGAATGAAAAAGTATAATCTTAAGGGTTGCAACAGGCAAGAAGTACAAGTTTTTGTCTATAAAAGCAGTCTTTATCTTACCTTTTCTAATCCTTGCAGTCTCTCTTGAAGTTCAGATATCTCATCAGATTTTTCTTGCACAATACGATTCAGGTATGCAATTATATCAGCTCTGTCTTCATCTAGCTTATAGTATCTATTGGCAAGGTCTAAATTACTTGCTTCAAGTTCCTCACACTGTTTCTGTAAGCTAAATTCAAAGCATTTTTGTTACTGGTAACGGTATAGTTTATTTCACATTGCTGCTGTAAGGGTCAAAACTGTCAGTGGCAATTAAAAAACAAAATTTATTTTGATTCATTGGAATATTATGGTGCTTTTTCTTCTCAAGTTCATGTAACATTGTTTAAATGTATTGGAACCTTAACATACTTATTCTCTATTTTGATGTGTCCATTTCACCATGTCAAGATACCACTTTGAAATCATTGAACCCTCTTCTACTGTATAATCGAGTTGAAATTTCATTTTTATCTCTTTCAGGATGAAACTGATTCAAATTTACAAAATATAAAATTAATAAAAATTTTTTTAAAGAAATTGGATTAATTGTTCATAGCATATAATTTAATTTTATTTTTAAAGTATTGTGGTATATCCATGACACACATGGTATGGATTAAAAGTATTAGGAATACTTTTTTCCTGACATGACTGTACGTTGCAGCATGCAGGCTCAGTGGTGGGGGATCTGACAATCAACATGCGCCAATCTCCTGCGAGAATTCATTCAGGCTAGATCGTGTTTTTAGTTGACCCCTGTTTAGTGACTCAGTGCAAGCAAAAAATTCAGTGAATGATTGAACAACATTACACCATCATATTTTGTGTTGGGACTGGGGAAATCGGGTAAGGAGACATTGGGCATGATTTTCCAAGTCATTCAAAGTTGAAATCATATCACAAACTGCAGTTTTTAAGTGGTATGAGCTCTTCAAAGATGGCCAAGAGAATGTGGAGGACAAGCCCCATGATGGATGGTTGTCGACATCAAGAACCGATGAAAACATGTACATGAAGAGCTGAATTCCGACTGTCAGTTAAGTGTGTGCATTATTATAGATCTTATTGGTATTAATATGATAACAGTGCACACCATTATCACTGAAAATTTGGAAATTCAAAAGATCTGCGGTAAACTCATCCTGAAGGCACCGAGCCACACCTGCTTCAAGGTAACTGACTACCTAATGAAAAACAGTATCGTAAATATTCCCCAATGCCCTTACAGTCCCAACTTGACACCGGCATTTCCTACAAGAAATAGTGTGTATTCCCAAAATTCCCTTAGTTTTCCCATAATTGAAATCCTCCTCAAAGGACACCACCATGGGACCTTTAGTGCTGTTCCTCATTCAGTACATTTTAACATATGCATTGTCCTGTAGTTAATATTTTCCAGAGAAGGGATACCTTGTAAAATGAATTGCAAGACAATATGAGAAATGTGTTTCTCGAGGGTTTATTGGATAAGACAAAGATTTATAGGTAAACTAAAGGATTACAAGCATGGGAAAAGTAATTACAGACTTCAAGAGAGAACACATGCAGACATGAAGAGATTAACAGATGAGAGATTTCAGATGAGAACAGCATGAAGCATACCCTACGACTTATAACAATTCCACGGAATCTGTCATGCCTATATATTTTTTGAAAAACCCAATATCTCAGTGTACTCGTATGTGAAATGTATCTTCTCGATATCCAATTTGATAATTGATCAATATGGAGTTGAACATGGCCAATTTGAATATTTATAAAGTTAAGAAGGTTGGAATATTTTGTCTTAAATAGATAAGCCATACAACTTTGCATGCAATACAATAAATGTATGTAATGTTCACTAACATTTATTTTGATATAATAATTCATATTTGTGATGAATTTTCGTTTATTATGATTTTCAAATGTTTGTAGAAAATTAATGAAAAATATTCTCACAAATTGACTTCCTGCTGTAGATCTTCAACAAGAATTTGAAGCATTTCCTTCTCAACTACTTCTTCCTCTTCCTGCACTACATCTACAGGCTCTTTCTCCTGCTTTCCCTTCTTTCCTTTCTTTCCCTTCTTACCCTTGGCCATTTTTCTTGCTGCTTGTAAAAATTAGAGTGAATGGGGTCTTGAGATTACATAATGCTAAGGATACACACATGGTTTTATTTATGGTAGCTCAAAAATGAATTTAAAAAGCCTATTGCATGCATTCAACCCTATTACAAATGACTGGTAGTATATTACTCATCGTGACATTGCATAGTTACAAATTATGCAATTACTTACTTGACTGAATGTAACTCCTATTAATTAGAAATTCAAAAGTACCTATTGATCAACTATATTGAAAATACTGGATGTAAGAAAATATTATACTTGGTGGTAGAGGCTAGTTTTTATATTATTTCACAAATTGTTCTTTTTACTGTTTAGGGAGTTAATTCTGAATCACATTTTTCACTGGAAAATTGAATCAAAGTTTTAGATGTTCTAATAAGATGTCAAATCAATTCACTAACAAAGTAAAGAAATATTTTTTTAAAGTTAAAAAGGTGTATCTATATGTATAGTTGTTGAGATGTGATAAATTTATTCCAAGAAAAAAGATTTGCAATGTTGTCAATGCTATTAAAATTGAAATAAATCTTGATTATTGTTGGCCTTATTGAAATTCATTTAAGTGTTCTTACCCTGATTATAAATATTTGGACACTCAACTTATAATTATGAGCAGATATAAATGCAAATGTGATTGACATGACCAGCTGAGGAATTATTTCTCCCGATTAGAAAGTTAGAAATCATAGGTGTTTGACATGGGTGTTTTGTATCGATGGTCATTAAAGTATAACAGTAATTAATTTAGAAAGAGTTTAGCGGGATTGAAGATATGTACTGATTATAAGTACATATGCTTAAGTAAATGGAAAGTTTACGTACATTATTGGGATTTTAGAGATATATAATGGTGAAAATTGGGAACTTGCCAGTGAATGTAAAAATAATTTAAGTATGACAACTTGGAAATTTTATGTTTTTTCGTGGATTTTTTTATAAACTTATGATGTAATTCTTGAAGGTTTTTGTACAATCATAACATAAATTTCATTCTTAAAAGGGTTATTTAAGCATTGATTATGAAGGGGTCCATGTATTTAAAAATCAGTTAACTGAAAAAACAACAGGATCTTTATCAGCTTTTATTGTTTACAATGATTAGCACAAATTTCATTTTAACTACGGTCAGCAGGCCAGTTGAACTTACAGTTGCCCGAGAGTATAGTTTGGATTTGATTCTTTTTTTTCACCCAGATGAATATTAGCTCTGTCTAAATGATAATAAAATCAATCCAAACTCCAATGTAAAAATGCATGCTTGCAATGTTCTTTCGCCAGTCCCAGTTATTAGTTAATAGTTAACAAATAATGAGCATTTTTAGACTTTAGTCTAGTGATATCCCTCAATTTTGGAAGTTATAACGGATCAGCAAAAGATTACAGAAAAGGCAAGACCTTAATTATATTAGTACAAGTTTATAAGTTAATCTGAGTTTATAGTTAATCTGAGCTTATAAGTCAATAGTGTATCAACAAACCTTTGTATCTAGCAAAGTTTACTATTCGGATGTAATGATTGCAATGAAGATCACAATTACGTTTCCCAGGTGAAAGTCGAGGTTTTTGTTTCTATGGCAACGGTCGTTATGACCAATTAGACAATTTTAAGTGTATTTCTCTTGAATAATTGCTATTTTTCTCATGATTTAATTCCTATAATTTTATTTTTAGTTCAATGAGTAAACTCATCGGCGTGTTTGGGCACTTTTCTTTGAAATAGGCAAACCCGAAATTTATTTACTCGAAAAATGTACAGAGTTTCGTTTTGAATTAACATAGCTAAACTTGATTTTTTCCGTATAATTTTCCTAGTACCTGGGAATAGTTTTTGTGATTTACAAACAATAAAAAAATTGTTTAAGCAGGTTTGTACAAACACAAGCAGCAACACAAAAGGCTTGTGTTCAAGTTTTATGTATTTAAAAGTAATGGTCAAAATTCCCGGGTTAAAAAATTGAGAAGCGCGAGCGTCCGAGGCCTGCCCTGGGATGATACCGAGTGGAACGCAGCGGTCATTATATGGTTTGAGAACACTTAACGTTTTAATAGACGGTAATTGCAACAAATACAATAATGGCCGCCGAACGTTGCAGTTACCCACCCTGGAATTTTTCTTGGATTGTGCCTGGGCATCTAGCAGCTATGGCATGGCCACAAAGTGTGGAAAACTTGAATTATATCGTTGATCAAGGCATTAAACATCTAGTAACTCTGTCTCCAGAAAAAAGACCTCCAATTTATGAATGCCCAGATTTGCAGTGGACCGAAATAAAAATAAAAGAATTTGAAGCTCCTACAGTGAAACAGATAGGGAAGTTCATTGATATATGCCAAAGGAGCCGGATAAAGAACGAGGTATGTACTCCATCTAAAGGTTGGCTAAAATGTTTCATGTATCACTTTCTGAATGAAACCCAATGGTGAAATAAAGCAGGGTGATTCTGTTTGACCTCCTGTCTTGTCATTCCATTTTTGTGCGTCAGTCATGATATGGGAATTTTACCCTTCTTGTGGTGATTAATATGTTCCACCTCTAACTAGTATTTCATCTTAAATTAACTATATGTATGTGCACACACTACAAACCCTTCACTCTACTCTCAAATACAATTTAGTGACCGAAACTCATTATTTCTCCCAATGTGGCCAAACTAGCTAAACTCTTGTTATTTCCCAGTTGTTTTTTACTGGTGCGTCTTACCCATATCCCTTCATGATCCAATCATTCATCCAATCCAATCATTATCTCTTGTATTTTTACCTCAAGCACTTCTCAAGTAACCCATATACATCATGTTTCGTCAGAAAAATATGCCTACCCTGGCATAACAAAATATTGTTTCCATGGGGAGGAATACACTTTTATATACTGCCAATGTTTTTGCCAAAGACAATTTCATTTTTTATATTCTCCACATTCTACCACCGCACTCTATCATAGAAATCACTTATCTTTTACTCTCAACAAGTTTTGCTTTCATTATGCAAAAATATGCCATTTTTCTGGTAGCCCTCACTATAAAATTACTCTTCCCAGCCTTTCTTATCCACAATTACTTACATTTGTGTTTACCCTATCGGTTTCATTCTCTCTGCTGTCTCACCGAAGCTATTCAATGTCTGCTGTAAACCTGTTGGCCTATCAGCCAGAACACTACATCATCGGTGTATGGGAGGATTGATACATTTACATCTCCAATCATTACACCTACCATATCCTAATATTAATCTCCCCCACATCCATAAAACAAAGAACTGCTAGTCTTACGCCATGCTTCATTTTGAACTAGTTATTCTAGGTTTCGTTCATAAAGAAACAATTTTATAAGCACCACATTTTTAATAACTACTATGTTGAGTTTCAATAATTGTGCAGTCATCAAGTAATTTACAATACAGGCTACTCAAAGATGGTATTATTTTCATTAAAGTACATAAATGTACCTATATTAAGAGATTGAAGTGTTTTCATTGGTAACTATATACAATAAATTTTATCAAAAGTAATTCACCTGCTTTTTCAAGGTTTCATTCATATTTACACTTTCCTTACTACATATTTTCATACAATACTTATCATTCAATAACTGCTCATTCATTCCATATTCTCTGGAAACCCTCCACAACTAATCTTGATGAACCTGTCATCTTCTTCAGTTCAATTAATGCTCAATAAACCTTTTTGCGAATCCAAACATATTGGGAGTTGCAAACAAATAATTTCAGTAATGGTGTGAACACAACATGAAGAAGCATGCCAAAATATCTATGGCTCACTTCTTTTAATAGTTATTATGCTTAAAAATCTTAAATAGAAGCCTCCAGGTGTTGGAATTTCCCAGACATTTACATGTATGGATTGTTCAAAAAATTGTGAAAATAAATACTCGCATGTTAATATGGAAATCTCACAGAGCACTCTTCAATGACCCCACAATACTCTTCTATGATCCCACAATACACTCTTCAATGACCCTACAATACACTCCTCAATGACCCCACAATTGAAGAAACTGTGAGTGGTAATGAAACAATGAGAAATATTCATATGAGAAAAAAAGCTTCACGCTTATTATTTTATAAAAATTAAATTCTCCTGGGGAGTTAAAGAATAAAACACATGAATATGAACACAGTAACACATCAGAACAACACAAACAGCAATCTCCACAAATGTAAATGCTCTAGGTGGCCAAAAAAAACCTCACGTAGGCTGAATTTGAATTATTACGTTCTGATTGGCTGAGGATTTGACCTCGCCAACACACTGGCCAGCATCTAGTTGAAGAAAATTTTGTTCTCATTTCAAAGGCAATGATGACGTCCAGAATATAGTTGTCATCGCCTTTGATCAAGCTGCTTGTAAGGGAGCTTGAACTCCCCAGGGTGTTATTACCCTTGAGAAACAATTACTGATTTTATCTCATTGTTTTAGCATATAATGGCTACTTATATTCCCTTTCTTGGGTAATAAACTTAATTGTCACACATTTTGATACACCTTAGAAATACTAAATTACTTACTGTTAAGTTTCTTGTTTATGGCATTTTTTAAGAAGTGTGAGAATTTCGCATAGTCATTTAGTTAGTGCATCAGATTGTCCAATTGCTTTTAATGTTTTCAGTTAGCACATTTCATTTGAATTCAACATAACATCAATTTTATGATGAGCACTTTCATTTGGGCTGGAAAGGTGTATTGTCATTGCCAGGTGAAGAAGCAGCAGGTAATAACACAAACGAAAGTATTTCATTTGAAAGGTTTGTTGGGATAAAGTATGAGCCATGACACTCCTCCGCCAACATTTTCTGGAACACAAAATCAACTGAGGAAAATAATCAGGTAAATATGTATCATTTCACCATTATCATGCCAAACAGTGGCCTGGAAGCAAAGCTATTTTTGCAAAGCTAGTTCGGCTGTTTAGAAACTTATGTGTATTTCATAAAATATGGTGGGGACCTATTACAATGTGAAAATTGAATATCAACCCTGTTATAGTAAGATTCATGATATCCCTTAAATTATTGCCAAAGGTCACTTTCAAAACTCCGAAATGCCTTCTTTGACTTCTAAAACATGCAGTGTTTCCTTTTGTGATGTGGCGTTGTCATGGAGTTGTTTATTTACAGAGGGCACGTGTGCATTTCATTACCTTGACATCTACATATAATTTTCTTTGCTATTTTTTAAATTAACTAAAAGTATTTGTGGGTTTGTAAAAAAAGCTAGATGCTTAGAAGGAATGAGTAAACTAATGAGCACATGAAAGAGAGATCATCTTGTCATTTGTATTTTGTTGTCTCAGAAAAACCTTTCTTACATTTGTGAAATATGTTCCCATTGCTCTGTTTAGTCTCTTTATTTTGCATTGTTGCAAATTTCTCATTTCAATTTTGATATAATTATCTTGTAATATAATTTTTATTGCACTAAAGTACATGAGAAAGGTAAGGCAAGTTATTTGATCACAGGTGTTTCAGTAGCTTATAGTACTCTGGAATTTTTTCAATACAAGCTTTATTGAAATTCCCATTATTGGCTAATATGTAACGACCTCAGAAGTCCAGTTTCATGTTATGTGCTTCTGATTGTAGCCTGTTGGAGTGCACTGCCGTATGGGTCGTGGTCGAACTGGAGTAATGGCTGCTTGCTACTTGGCTTGTTTCTGTGATCAGTCCCCTGAGAGAGCAATAATTAACGTTAGACTGATGCGGCCTGGCTCAGTTGAAACTTACGAGCAGGAGAAAGCAGTGATTGGTTTTTATGATGCATTGCGTAAGGTATGAAGGGTTACGTGTTTGGAAGAAACTGAGATGTATTGAATGAATTTTCCCCCTTATCAGTTACTTCTTTGCATGTCAACCAAGGGTGACCGTGCTCCCCACCAATGAGATAGAAATACACTTATGTTAGGCATTGTATTTTGGAAGGTGTTTTTCAGCATCCCAGGTTTTTTTCTAGCTGAATACCTTTCTTGTATAATTATAGTTGTGGGTTTCTAATTTTATTATCAAATGTTTACTGGTCTGATTTGCACCAAAGGATGCAATTTTTTGTTGAAAAATGTTTTTGTACCTCAAATGATTTAATGTAGACTTATTTTGTTTCAATAAATTTTGTTATCGTTTTGGAAAACTTTGGGTGTTGTGATTACACTATCGCTGTCGTATACACTCGCATCTGCTTTATCTAGGAATTTATAGCAGTGGAGTCAAGACTTTAGGGGTGCATATTTTCACCTTGCTCGATTCTCATTTGAGTGGTGAGAGAGAGTTGGCTGCCAGAGAGGGTGAAAAAATAAATGGAATCTAGTTGAAATAGGTTAAAATTCCTCGCATCTACAAAAATACAATTGCAAGCAAATATATACCAGATTTCCCTTCTCATTATAACTAAAAGTAACTGTGTGCCACTCAATTTTCATAAGTGGAAGGGTTTACTATATTTCAAATTTGCTCACTGCTTCCCATGAAATTGGTCACTTTTAGTGAACTTATGTTTCTCTTCTGTAAAGTACCCCATGTTTATATGAAGCCACTGATTGTAATTATTTCAAAGTGACTGCAAATGTGTAACCAACAGCTGTAAAATGTCAGGCTTGGATTCCTTCCATGTGTTGGACATGTAAAAAGAGACGTTTCAGGCGTGATATGGTCGGATTATTATTAGGTAATCTACCGGTTAAGGTAGGTTTTTGGATGGACACAACTATCAAATAAACATTTTGTAACTCCAAACGAAACCCAATCCAGCAACCTAATCTACATCAGGTCCCTCTTCATCTCCATGTACCTCCTCCTTCCCTTCATCCCGTCCAACATCCCTATCCTATTCCTGCCCTTTCCTCGCTTGCCCAACATCCTTCCCTCTATTACCCTCTTCAACATTCCACTACCGCTCAATATGCCTTTCATCCATTTTTCCTGCCTCCATAGGATTTCTCTCAACAAACCCCTCTCCTCACCCACCATCTCTAGTACTTCCTCATTTGTTTTCCTTTCGGTCCATTTCACCTTCTTCATTCTTCTCCACACCCACATTTCAAAAGCCTCCAATCTACGTCTATCCTCCTGCTTCAGCGACCACGTTTCCGCGCCGTACATAGCTAAGCTCCATATCAGAGTTTTTACGAGTCTTATGGTCGGATATCATGATTAATTTAAAATAGCAATTTTCCACAAAAATAAAATTGAATGCGACCGGTTTCAATGTTAGTACATCATCATCAGGTAACAGTCATACCTCAGAGTCCAATATATATGCTGAAAAGTAAGGGGATGGGTACAGTGTTGTACATAGTTTGTATAAAAATATTGGAAAAAAATTTTATAAAAAATAATTTATTTTAGAAACTGTTACAATGCCTCAAAATTCTTCTCAGCACATCCCTTGAGCGTCGACACTCTTTTGCCCGTGGTTTTTCCACAACTCAAAGGCTCCCTGTTAGGTGGATTCTGGAAGGTTCTTAAGGGTACACATGCAAGCTTCTTTGATTGCTCTTAAAAGTCCCATGATGGTGTCCTTTGGGGGAGGATTTCACTTTTGGAATTGGAAATAGTTTGCTGGTGCAAAATAGGGACTGTAAAAGGGGGTTGGGGAATTGTAGTGATGCCATTGAATAAGTCCTTCAAAAAGCAGACACTTGACTCTGCTTTTGATTGTCTGTCAAGACCTTCGGGATGAGTTTTGTACAGATCTTTCGAATTGCCAAATTTTTAGTTATTATGGTGTCCACTGTCATCTAATCAATGATCTGTGATCATGCACACACTTAACCGACAGTCTGAATTCAGCACTTCATGCACACATCAGGAAAAAATTGTTAACCATACTTTTTATACAAACCTTGTATGTTGAACAATACCCAAGCTTTATTCTTGAGTTTTTATGTCATGGCATTGGCTACTATAGACACCAAATTTGTAGACCAATTGAATTTGTCTAATATAATTAACTTTTGATAACCTGTATTTTTTTGTTCTTTTGGATAAGGTCAAAGCCATGAGTAATTTTATGACACTCCCATTACTCCTCTCATAGTTGTAGTAGTAGTTTTATGGGAGGCGGCCGACAGCTAAGGTCATTTGTGCCATTAGGGATGGATGAGAAAGGAAGAGTGGAGAGAAACTTGGCGTTAGCTTTAGTCTAGTCTTGTCGAAAGGCACCAAGGGATCTGCAGTTTAACGTCCCAACCAACGAACGTCGTATTTAAATCAAAGTGCTCTCCACAAAGCACCTCAAGTAGAGATCGGGATACCACAGAAAAATATTTGTTGTCTCCAGGATTTGAACCCAGGCCCTCTCAGTGGGAAGACTGTAAATTAGCCCCTGCACCATCCTGATCCCCACTTCTCTCATTTTAACTATTCCTGTGTCAATGACCAGATAGCCCATTCACATTTTGAGTCTGTTTCTCAAATCTTCAAGTTGGTTTACAAGCCCTTTTGAGTATAATGAGTTTACAGGTATTTACTTTCGGCATATCTCAGAAGTGTCACGGATGAAAATGGCCAAAGTAGTAGGGACAGGAGAAATTTATTAGCCTGGGAAGGTTTCATAATGAAGGGAATTGATTACGGGGACGTTGAGCGACGATGTTAAGAGAAGGGTTGCTAAACTTCAAAATGCAGTGGTTTTGTATGGCTTGGAAACATGGTCTTTGAAACAAGATGATAAGGATGGATATAGTTTTTTGAGATGTGGTTGTGGAGAAGGATTGACAATGTAAAGTAGACAGGAAGGTAAATAATTGGGGAAATGCTAATTGTGGTAAGATAGGAGGAGAGAGGATTGTTGGGAGAAATCCAAAGGAGGCAGAGCATTTTGATTCGAAATGGGATTGACGTTTCACTAAAACCACTTTGATTTTCCACTATGTGGAAAAGCAAAGTTTTATTTTTAAAAAACGTCAATATGAAGATTTTCCACCAAGTTATGCTAGAAACTTGTTTCATTTGGAAATGGGATATTGAAGACTGTGATAGAGGAAATAACGTTAGTAAAATGAGGGGAAAAAAGGAATAGAGTGGCCATGATAGAAGGGAGGAAGGAAGTATGTGGAATTGAAGAAGAGTTAAATGTAGTATGGGCTGTCAGGTTGTCTTTTCTTAGGCGAAGCTGGAAAACATAGGCATGTTCAGTCTTTTTCCATCCAAAACCTACCTTAAATCGTAGACTATCATGTTTGATTTACACATTTAATGTAATAGGAGCACTGTGGAACTTCTTGCTCTGGATATGAGTTCTGATTGAACGTTTCCAAGTTTTTAAACATACATATAGTCTTCCTCAAGTCTTGTATCTTTATTACTGAATCCTATTTATTAATGAGAAATCCTCTTACCTTTACTTTGGGTCATTCTTTGAAAATGATGTGTTAGATACTAGCTGAAGTCACTAAATTTAGGAATGAATGTACTTCATTTTTTAGCATCTTGTACTGAATCGATGGTCAAATATTTAAAACTTGAACAATCTGTCTTTTAGCTCTGCCACTCATGGTAGGTCTGTCTAAATGGCTCAGTGAGAGTATATGAATTTCTTACCAGGGGATATTCAAAGGTGCACTGAATGGTTGAGGCCTTAACTTTGTAGAAATCCATGTTTAACTTAAGAAATTAATATTATCTTTGCTTTCTACAGAAATAAAACTTTATTTGTCGACTAGTTTCGTTTACACTGTAACATCCTCAGGACTAGTGGTACAATGTACATTTGTCTGAGTTATATACTCGGTCGGGTAGAGGTAGTGGATGGGAAGGTGTAATTAAGGAGAGGTTGATCTTTCTGAAAGAATACACTGGAGGGATGCATTGGTGGTAAATTGGTGGCAATAATATTGAATAAAAAGGTAGGAAGCAGCATAGTAAACATGGAGGAAGGGACTGATAGAATGTTATTAATAGAACTAAAAGTGGAACCAAAGAACTTGTTCATGGTTTAGATATACATGTTACTAAGAAATCATAGGGAAGAAGAAGTTAATAGGGTACAGGATCAGTTAGAGGACATATTCGCGTGGTTCTGCTAGGAAACATTTGATGGTGATGGGAGATTGGAATGTGATGGTAGGCTAAAGACAAGGTAGTAGTGAAGTAGGAGACTACAGTTTAGGAACAAGGAATGACCACAGGGAGAAAGTAATCAAGTTCTGCAGGAGATGGGTTAACCATCATGAATACACGGTTTATAAACCACAAAAGACATAGGTATAAACGGAAAATCCCTGGCGATTCAGGAATATATCAGATAGTTTATATGATGACTATGCACAGATTTAGGAACAGTGAGATCAATTTGCATGGTTTATTAATTAATTAATAAACTGCACACTAATTTGCATTCACACTTAGACCATAATTTAATAATAATCAAAGAGTAGTATCCCACTGAAAGAGATAAAACAGGGAAGATGGCTTTGGAAATGAAATTTGGAAGCATTAAGAGGGATGGCAAGGAAGGAGTATCAGCAGGGTTTACAAAAAATTATAAGCGAGAACAGAGAGCTGGTTATTATAAAGGAAAAATGGAAATGTCAAAGAAGGGATATTGAGGGCCACAAACCAAATGATAGGAACCATACCTAGGAAATAATTGGAAAAGGTAACCATGGATTATGGACAAGGAGATTAGAAACATAGATGAGAGAAGGAAATGGAAGAAGGTAAATACAGAGTAACGTAGAAGGAAGTACAAACAGTTCAAAAATAAACTGAGGTGGGTAACAAATAGAGCAAAAGAAGCATGGTGGAAAATGCAGCGCGAGGATGTTGAAAGTGCACAGGGAAATGGTGAAATTGGTGCACTATACAGTGAAGATTAAAACTCTGACAGGAAGTAAGAAGGGAAAATCGTTGCAAACAATTGGGGGTAAGTCAGGAAAATATTAGTTAGACCCGAAAAGATTCCAGAGAGATGGCAGGAGCATGTAGAGGAACTATAGTAAAGAAATTAGACCATCAATTAAACAGAGGGTGAAGGTGACATATATTAGGTTAGCTTTGGTCCAAGGTGACTTGATTTTGAGACAGAAAGGACATTAATGGAATTTAAATCAAACAAGGCTGTGAGGGTAGAAAATATTCCTCCAGAACTACTTAAAGGTTAAGGAAAATGTGGGAAGAAGAGTTTGTATGGACTAATTCCTAGCATGTATGAGAAAGAATCTGGCCGGAGTGTAAGATCAGTGGTAGTTTCTATTCTAAAAAAGGCAAAAGCTACATCATGTGAGGACTACAGAACAATTGTTTGATTTTGCAACCACTAGTGTTTCTCAAGATCATCAACAAAAGGATGGAGAGCAGGGAAAATGATTACTTAGGGGATGATCAGTATGAGTTCAGGAAGGGTAGAGGCATGTGATGCTATTTCAGTGATGAGATCACTAATAGAGAAGAATGTAGAATACAATCAGGATGTATTGACTTGTTTCACAGACATCAAAGAGGCATTTGATAGTGAATTGGGAAAAACTGATGCATATAATGCAGAAAGGAGAAATACGATTAAAGAGGCATGGAAAGACCTGGAGGTAGGAATGAAAGTCAGTGTGGAATTAATAAAATCACGCTTGCCGATAATGCAAACTCTGCTGAATCCATAGAAAAGTCAGTGCAATAGTTATGGGATGAGAATAAATGTAAATAAAACAAAGATTATGCCGTTCTCTAGAAAGAGAAAAGCTAAGCTTAATGCAAAAATAGATGGGCAAAAACTAAAGCAGGCGGAACAATTTACATGTGTCAGAAGTGTTTTGGACCAAGATGGTCAAAGCAGTTGGGACACAAGGAGATGAATTGCATTAGGCAAAGAAGCTTTCACAAGGAGAGAATTGATGACAGAAAAACTGAGTAAGGATGTTAAGAAAAGACTCATAAAAACTTTGATATGAAGCATAGCTATGTACGGCGCAGAAGCGTGGTCACTGAAGCAGGAGGATAGACGTAGATTGGAGGCTTTTGAAATGTGGGTTTGGAGAAGAATGGAGAAGATGAAATGGACCGAAAGGAAAACAAATGAGGAGGTACTTGGTATGTTGGGCAAGGAGGAGGGTTTGTTGGAAGAAATCTTATGGAGGCAGGAAAATTGGATGGAGGGCACATTGGTTGACAGTGGGTTGTTGAAGATGGTAATAGAGGGGAGAATGTTAGGAAAACGAGGAAAGGGCAGAAACAGGATAGGGATGTTGGATGGGATGAAGGAAGTACAGAGAAATAAAGAAGTACTTAATGTACAGTAGGATGTTGTGGTGTGCTTCGTTAGAAGAAACAAAATATTTATTTTTTTTTGGTAGTTGTGTCCATCCAAAACCTACCTTAACTGGAAGATTACCTTATTTTAATAAAAATTAATATTTTTCATAATATGGCACAATGTGATATACAAGGAACACTTAAAATACATAACCCTTTGAAATCTGGGTATGGAAAAGGGGAAGTGGGCAGAAAGGAAAACAAACGAGAAAGTCCAAGTATTGTGGGTGAGGAGAGGGGATTGTTTGGAGAAATGAAAAGAGGGTAGGAAAGATTGATGCAGAGCATTCTGATTGGCAATGAGATGTTGAAGACTGTGATACAGGGGAGTACAGAAGGCAAGCAAAGGAGCAGGAATAGGATAAGGATATTGGATGGAATGAAGGGAGGAAGTATACAGAGTGAAGAGGGGCTTATTAGAATTTTTATTGTTGGGCTGTGTTTTGTTAGAAGAGGGAAGGAAATGGTCAATGCCATTTGGTTACAGCATGTGTCCATCAAAAACCTACCTTAATTGGTAGATTATTGATAACAATAATATGCATCTAAAAGAAATAAAATTATCAACTAAAAGTTTGATAGATGATGGTAGATTTCACCCAATACTAAGCCCAACAGCATGTAATATTCACAAAGGACATAAAAGGGAAACATTTTGAATAAAATACTGCAATAACACTGATGCAATGATCAACTGTTGATCTCTACTTTTCCTGTGAGGATACTGGTGCACTGTTTTATGCCCAATTGTCTCATGGGGTAAAATACCATGTCTCAAGAACTTGTATGCAATTGGCAAGATAGTGAGGGGTAATTACACACTCATCCGAACATGAAGTTACCCATGCTATTTATGATGCAGTACAAGGCAGTTGCCATTATTGTTTAGGCATAGGAAGTAGGAATTAAACACATACGACAATATTTAAAAAATATAAACCTGTTTGAATAAAACAAATCATAACTTGGTCTAGAGCATTGGATGTAGAAGTCTTGGTTGTTGGTGAAATGAATTTATCTAAAATTTTAATGGAAAGCAGTGATTGAAAAACTTACCAACAGCACAGGCTGATGCTAGCTTCACCAACGAACTATGCACCTAGTTTTTTTTTACATATTGCTGATGAATGCACAAGAAAGAAATTTACTTAATGGCAGAATGTTTGAGTCTATTCAGACTAATAAAAATCAGTGCCAATTCAAAATCCATGATAAAGGAGAATTGCTCATTGGAAGACTTTATGAAATTAAAAGTACATTTGGGGTACATTTCAGCTTAACATGTCGATAAACTTGAAATAAAATCTTCATTATTTATTGAGACATATTAAAAGTTCATTTCCATAGGCTTGCATTATTGTTAAGCTTCCATTTTTTTGCTGCAATCACCACTGTCCTGAAGTAAGAACGAACAAAACATTATTGAAACATTTTATGCAAGAGGAAAAGCTGTGCCACTTCTCATAAAATCCCTGTGTCTTCCCTCGGGAAGGAACCATAACTATTTGATTCCTAGATAATGAAAAAATGATAGTTTCATGAAATAAAAAAAAATGTTATTTATTGTGCTCTGCAATCAATAAATACATATCAATTACAAACATGAAAATTTTAAGAGGAAAAAAGTTCAATGATAATCCTTATATAGACACCAGATAAATCACATATTACATACATAACTAGTAATTAGTGCATTTTATGGCATGGAACAAAGGAAAATATTTCAAATGATGACGGCTGGAATGACCTGAACATACATAATTGACATATAAGTTGAGTAGGAGCATTGAGATCACCTGTCCGCTGCTGATTATTTGCTTTCGTTGCAACTCGATGATGCTTTAAATTGGTTTCCTAGTAGGAAACAAGTCCAATGTATCTTTCGTATCAACACTATTGCCTCCAGGGGCCGTCTTTGCTCCGGAAAACGATTTCTGCATCACAAGAGACACTAAGCTCCAATATGGCCAATACGCAACAGGCCTCCTAAACATTAACATTACCTCACGTTGCATTTCGTATTTGGTAACCATCTATTTAAATTTATTGTAGCTAACACCTACAAACGAATCTCTGCTAATTGTGATCCTGCGGAATATGAAGTACAATTACATCGACTAAATCATCATCGATGATTTTAAAAAATTCAGAATGTCGAAAAGAGTGAGTTCCATAAATCGTGTAAGCAAAGCACAAGTGTCTTTGCGTGGAAGAAGGTTAAAGAAGACCGTTGACATAACCAAAACACTACCTTTCAAGACCATTACCGTTTTTGGTTTCCCTTCGTGCATTGTTATCTTTTAAATTACATGAAAGACAAGGCACAGATGAAATAACACATTACCTTCAAACTTGCATTTCATACCTCTGTACTCTACGTACTTTGGCTTTCAACTGTCAACAAGTTTTGGTGAGCAGCGCTAGAGTGCGCGATATGATACGTGCTGTTGTAAACGTTGATGTCATTTACTGGCAAAATACAAGTGAAATGTTAGAATGGACGATATTAATGTGAGAGTGCGAGTGTTTTCATGATGAATTTGTTTAAGTGCTACAGTTTTATGAAAAATTGAGTGATCCGAGTTATCTTGGTTTGGAACTGAAGGATGCCCCTTCTTCAAAGTCTGTGAGTAGAATGCAAATGTAGTTCATATTTATTTCAAAGAATGCCTTTCTTCGTTTTATTCACTCTAGAAAAAAGTAGCCAGTGAAACAAATTTGTTTCACTTTCAGTGATGGAATAAAAGTTAAGCTAATAGACATGTTTTATTATCCATTTGGGCGCGAATGCAAACCACATTAGTGTTGGGAAGATGATTTGTGTACGGTTTGGAGGTTTATTTCCTTGCCGGTCTCATTATATTAAGGGAAGAAAAATATTCATTCGTTAAATGGATACGTTTGAACGTAAGCTTGTAGACAGCAGATCCATAAGATAGGTGTGGTATCAGTATCCACAAAATAGCTTGTAAACAACACAATTTCTTTGTGCTTCCCGATCGGCATTTCTTGTAAAATCGAATTCACATATTTTATAACTTAAAACAATATTTAGGGCTACATAGATGCAAATAACTTGTGAAAAGTAAAAGTTTTGGTTATATCTTGCTCCTCCCGAGGTTCGCCGTGATTGAGAGACCCGGATAATGTTCGGTTGTTTTTAAAAGTTCTGCCAATCAGATTGTAGGAAATATTTTTACTTTATATAAAGCAATTTCTGAGATTAAACGAAGAAAGGGTAGTATTGCCGGCAAGTTTTTCTTGGCGCATTCCATTGTAGGTCCTTTTAATGATACACCAACCGCTTCACAGCTAATTATTCAGTTATCTGATTTTGCACCAACAATCGCGTTGGGTTGTTGTTAGGACACTGGGAATTCATATTAGCAATATGTTTAAATGGCAGTGCATTTTGGAGGACATTTCGACATTCTTGCATGAATATTGTTGCCAAACTACGAACAAGGCTTAGTAATGATTGGCTACTTAGCACAATTCGGATGTTCGCTTTTATGCAAAAACGTATTTTTCCATGTTAGTAGGTAAATTTAATGGGTGTCTTTTACACCACGCTTAGACATGCTTCTGTGACTAACCTTATTGGTAGCAAGGCCGCTGCCAAAAATCTAATTACGTCTAGTGGAAAATGTATTCTATACATTTCGCGAATTGATGCATCTTGCTGAGACGCATATGGTTTATTGGCGGAACAACACACGATGGAAACAAGAAAATCATACTGTGCTTATAATAACTTACGTGATGTAGGCAGGGAACCCTATAACCCTAGCATCACAAAAGAGCATCCCAGTAGAACAGCGGTCTCCAATCAATCTTGTTTGTGACGGATTTTCAAACTAGCAGCAAAAAAATCACACCTGTTATAGTTCAGCAAGAATAATTACCTTGTCATAATAACAAAATGGAACTTTTCTGACCAATATAATACAGATGTTTATGAGATAAAAAAAATCATACTTGTGCTGCATGCGATTCAAAATTGTGAATTTGGTGGTCCTCGAGTTTCTAGTGATTTGCGGCCGCTGCAATAGAAAGTTTTGATGGACCATAATTTTTGCCAGTGTTTTAGCACATACATTTTACAGAAGAAAACATTTCATTGCTACGGCTACTTATTAAAAATATTCGTTTAATGTAATTACAAGAATGATATTTAAGTATTGCACATATTGACAAAAATAAACTTCCCCTGTTTCTAACCGTCCTACTTGAGCAAATACGCTTGCTAAGTCCACAGCAAGAGATCTGGGAATGTGTATAAACTTGTATGAACACAAAAAATACCGGGACCGTAAACTTGAGACATAAACTTCGTAAGCTTTGTTTACATTGATTCACGACCGTAGAACCGACTTGTATATTTAAATTGTATGAACACGTTGAAATGCATACTAACCGTTACTGCTTTGCCGGACGGGCATTTTATATGAATTTGCATTCACATTTGAAGATGATTTTATAGACTTGGTCATGTATAAATTCAAAGCAAATAATTTATAGAAAATAATGTCATTTAGTAATTGAAAATTGACGGATTAAAAAATGTACCCGTTTGTAAAGCTATGGAATTGGCAATGAATATGCAGATTGCATCACCATTAAGCGAAGTATCTATTTATTTATACAGCAATTACTTGGATGCAAGGCCGTGATGTGAAAAATTAAAATAAAAGCCTGAAGGAATAAGGTACGAAATTATATTTTGGAAGTGGTCCATGTTAGACTATTGCGAAACTGGGCCTTTCGAAAGCCAAAATTTCCGACAATGAGCGAAAACTAACATGCCGTTTCTTTTCCGATATGTTACATTTATTTGAAGCTAGACGGGTGTATTATGGCAGAATTATCACCCAAGGCGACATGCGAAATATTAAAAGATTTCCAAATGTAAGTCTATGCCACCATCATACCTTGTGCACGATTTTCTTGATCCTAGTGTGGGAGTCCATTTTCTGCATTTTGTTGACATTGTTGAGCTGGGAACTGAGGAGGAAGTGTTGATGTATTCCATAATTGTCAACCAAGAGCGGAGAACCGTGAATTTTTCTGCTGAATTTGTGTCCCGTGGCGCTTAATGCAGTCATTATCTCCGCCGTTCGTCTTATTTTATCGATCTCAAATTAGATACCCACGTGAGGCAAAACAATACGGTTACTTGGTTGGGTGCGCGTTTTGCGGTTGAATCATATCTGATTCCGGAAACAACACTAATCGGTTGTCCGCTTACCACATCGTTCTGCAACGGCGACTTGCACACACTGGGTAGGCGGGTGGATCATCTAGAGACAAGATCCGACCTGTCCTCCCTCGCCAACGCAACTGGTCTTAGCTTCGACCCAGGCGTGTGATGGAAACGGAAGTGAGTGTTGCATTCTTGGCTTGTAAGGGGTTAGAGGCTCGTGCGAGACGACGTCAGCCGGCAGTCTGGGGCGAGCACTCTCCACGTTCCGGGCATGGAACCTGGCACCAGCGGTGAAAATTATTTCCTCAAGGACTCGTCATGGAACGTGTTGATGGAATGGGCCGACACCGAAATCGTCATTTCGTAAGAAAAAAAGTAGTGTGATATATATTGTTTGTTTGGTTTTTTGGCGGAAAGTTTTTGTTAGTGCTTGCCCCCGGCTAGGATTGTGTGTTCTGGGAAGTTGCCAACATTTCTTGCTTCGTGTAGTTGTGACCGAAAAATTCTTCGTGAAATATTTCGTAGGATTTGATTTTGAAAATCGATTTCTTTACGAGTGAAGTTTGTTGCAGATTCTCATCTTGCTATTGAGTTCGACGTGAATGTGTAACACAGGCGAATGAGTTGGCAGTTCATTTCATAATCCATCATGCGATTTCGTTACTCAACGTAATGTTTTTCGCATTTATTGTGTAAACAAGAAGAACTTTCAGTCAAGTTTTGGATATTTTTGCCAATACCTTTCAAAGGTAAATCCAGTCGTTACTCACCATAAGTAACACTTGTAATAGACTAAGGTTGCAACTTAACTTAAAGTGGAAGGTCGTCTCGTCAGTAGTGATGTTGAAAATGTATTATTACCCCATCGTACTGCGGTAGGAGAGATCATGTCAATAAAATTAGAGAGATCAAGTGTAGAACAGACAGATTTAAGATGTCATTTTTTCCACGAACAATAAGGGATCAGAATAACTTTGTCCGACCGCGGTAGGGGTCATATTCGGGACAAGATTAGTCTGGTGTGTATTCCCCCCCCCCCTGCCACACACCCTAGCGGTGGCTTGCAGGGTACGAAAAATAAGAAAGAAGAAAATACAACGTGAGCTTATCGTTTGCAAACCAGAGAATTTGAATAGACAGAATTTCTTTCCTTTTTTGTGCGGTTGCAGCAGTTATACGATATAATGTTGTACGATGTAATCACCCCCTGTCACACACCCTCGCGGTGGTTTGCAGGATACTGTGTAATGAAATGTAATAAATGAGTAGTACTCATAATTGACTGAGATGGCAATTCAATCACTGGTTTTGTGAATATCATCCCTTTAGTTACGGATACGTATTATATATATGTATGTATTTATTTTGATCTCAAAAAGAGATGAAAGAAGACGAGTGCGTACGAAGACGATTTACGTAATTTAAAATGTCGATCTTTTGTTGAATAGGAATAACTGATGCAATCTTAACTAATTTTTTCTACGTCTGTAGAATTGTATTTCAAATAAGTAAGAAGTTAACCTTGCGATAATCTCTTCAAATATGAATTGACTTATTACTGTTAACACGAAATTCAAAGTTGAATTGAAATATGAGGAATGGAATACCACTTACTTTCGTTTGAGATTTGAAATGGTGGCCGTGGTGAGAAGCTTGTTGAGGGGGCGTGGCCCAGAAGAGATTGCCTTCTATGGGGTCCATAGGAGTCAAAGTGTGTTCGTCCTCCGACCAGCTGTTAGGTTAACTGCTGATTATTCTCGTGTTGAGCAAGAGGCTTTTTGTGATGGACCAAGAATGCGCGCATATTTCCTCAGCGATAGTTTTGGTTTCGTATTATAACTTAATTATATTGCTATATTTTGAGGCAAAAAATTGGTTTCTCACGGAGATATCCAGGAATGTTGAGTTTTCTTTTGAGTCATATTTTAATTTATCATCCCAGTGGAACATTTTTGCAGTTTTTCCAGGGTTTTTAATCTACTGTACATTTATCCATTGGTTATAGTGTGATTTTCGTTGTTAATGTGTGTGGATTTTATCAAATGTAAAAAAAATCGTTTTGGGTTATTGTTTCGTGTCCATCTGCCGTTGGATAACAGCCATTAAGTAGCTAAATAGCTAAACGTTTTTATCGTTTCTCACAAGATTATTTTTTTCGTCCTGGGTCCCGAATTCACACTAATTTGCAGTAATCTGTTTATTAAATATGGCTTCGAACGCGTTTATTTATTCTAATAACAGTTAATGTTTATAACTATAATTCACGCTGAAGTTTCAAGTGTCAAAATGCGACCTTATTGTATTATGCGTATGTTAATGAATATTACACGTACCATTTATCCGTAGAAACTCTTCTTTTATTAATTGCTCTGAGATCTTTTTTAAGCAGTTATTATTCTCTTATTCGACTTACCCCTTCAAGAACTTCGTTTATAGTGGCAGTTCGAATGAGTGAAAAGATGACATGTATAAGAAAACTGCGCGACTTCCTCAATTTTTTACTTCAAACCCAAATTATATTTATTGAAGTTGCTTATCTTTTTCGTTATACCGAAATATTTGACAGTATTGCTTGATCTCTTTTCTTCGCAGCATAGCTCATTCAACTCATTGTCATTAATCTTTTGGTTTTGAGATTCTCAGTGAGTTCCCTGGTGGGCTCGGGTTATTTTCCCAGGTCAAATAAAGTATCATACCAACGACGATATTTGAGAGTTCTGTTTCGATCGTTCACTGTGTGTTAACTAATGTGTTCACTAATATGTTCCACACTTTTAAAAGACAGCACCAGGTCGTTATTATTTCTCTTGACGACCACAGCTGCATGCAATCTTACCCGTATTCCATTTTTCATACGTTTGGACGTGGCATGTCTCTGATTCACCGAAAAAATCGGTCACCGTGGTATGTCACCATCACCACTTGCATTCATCAATCTAGATTGATTCGCTGCAGTCGTCCGCTCTTTTCAACTCCCGTTACTTCCTTTGTTACTCTCATTCTCGCTCGGCTCGATATCTCCTTCTTCCCCACCGCTGCTTCACGTGCATTCTTTCTTTCCATTTGGTCGTCATGAGGGTCTTCTAATTATGGTTAATGGGCGTTAGTTTCCTCGCATTATTTTCAACATTCCTATTTCTTGCAAATTATTCGCACTCCAACGTACATTGGTCACTTTGATCATGTACATAAAATTCGGGAAATAGATGCCGGAATTAGCAGACTCAAGGACTCCTTCTTCCCACGGACAATACGGGATAACAACTGAAGGGTCATTGATAGCAAAAATTCCACTTGCCACCCTCAGCGTCTGGGGAATAATTAGATGCACTCAGTTGCATGCACTTCCAATAACCTCGTGTGTTTTGTTGTCACAGTCCTTCCCGCATGACCGCGTTAGAATCCATTAAATAATGTACTGCTCTTAACAGTATTGCTTGCTCTGGTTTGTCTGTTTTTAAGTTTCCCCTTCCATCCCTCGTCTCTCTCTCTGTGGGGGAACCCTCCTGCAGCGTTGGGCCACATTGGTGCCCTTGGGGAGGAGACCATTGTATGTTGCATGTCCATGTGGTAATGAAATTTCCCTTACTTGTCAAATTCTACTTTGCACGAAATAGGAAAAATTTTTACCACATCCTAAGGTTCAACTGTTCGTTAGTTGATAGTACATGTATTTGCATGCGTGTAAATTGAAAGGGTTTTTGCATGAATGTATACGCCACTGTGGGTGTAGGTTTGCCTGGATGTGATGATTTTGCATGTGGTTTAGTTCTCTTTTACGGCTGGTGACCTGACACCCCCCGCCACACGCCCTTGCGGCGGCTTGCGGGTTATTATGCTATGTAAATTTCTTTCCCCGCAATGCCAGAAACTCACCTCCGACCACGTGCACTTCATTCCTCCGCTGCATCACTTGTCCATTGCCTCAACCATTCACTCTCCTCCTGTCATTTTTACTTTTCGTTTTCTATTTATCCACATACCTCTTAGTGTTTATCTGCAACTGCTCCTAACTCTTCCTACCTTACTTCGTAGTGGGGAAACAAGTTGGTAAGGAAAAAGGAAGGTGATTGAGGAACTGGATTAGGGTTGTAGGTGCAATGTAATTCATGGGATTGCATTAAAAAAAATAATTCTTCTCATTTTACGTGTTTTTGGTCGATTAATGTTTTTAAAGGTCTTTTTGTTTGCTTCCAAGCATCTCTGATTGGTAAAAAAAGGGATTTTTGTTAAGGGATCAAAATGGGGTGGTTTTAGAATCTCCATGTATGTATTATGTATCGATGTGTAAGTACCTACACGTAACTATCTAAGTGTCACGACCACTCATGTGTAACTCGAAAGCTGCAACAGTCAAGGATGCGCGGTTTTACACGAGTTGTTTTCAAATTTCGCGTAGATTTTCCCATTTTCGTTCGAGTTTCGACAATCTATCCGGTTTTAACAGAAGTAGCTATTGTTTTTTGCGTTTAAAATGCTTTGAGAAGGTCAGCGATGAAGTATGTCGTGAAGGTAAAAATGGAAACGGTTTGGTTACTGTTTCGATGTTGTTTCAAAGATTGTTTTTGTCCCCGACGAGAGAGATTAGCTTCTAAAATGACTGGTGTTTTTATGAATTTATGTTAAGAATTAGTGAGTATGTTATATTAAATAATTGATATATGTGACTTGGCAAAATCTATGATGGTAAAAAAAACAAATTATCATAAATCTACATTTTTGTAATACGTAATACTATATAAAGACGCTTAGGATTTAAAACATCCCTATTTTTTGGAAATTAGATTGATATTCACGACTATGTCTCCATTTAATTTGGAACTGCTGACATAACACCGATTTCGACTTCAGACAGTACAAGATTTCAATTCATTTTTGTTTCTTTCTTCTAACCCATCGCAGATCAATTGCCAATTCATAATACTTTTTTTAGTGTTTAATTTAATTGCCTGAAATTATGTTGTGAATAAATGGGAAACAAAAAACAGCAACCTACGCACACTGAAATTCAAGGAGTTTAGCGAAATGAAATCTTAAAAAGAATATATTTAACTGATATCTCAAGATGGTGCCACACATGGGAGGATTTAAGTCAAATTATCCGCGTATGGCCCCCTATGCTCCTTCAAAAAACAGGGCTAGACGGCCATGGAAAAAGAATTACGTCATTAAATCATTAAATAATTTACTTATTACAAATTTAACAGTTTGGTGATTGCTCAATTAGCCATGGCGCTACCAACATTGATTAGGCAAACATATTAGTCGTACCAATCGATTGACATTATGTAAACAACGGGAAATTTCGACGCAAGAAGCACAAATAAAGTAGGTGAATAAATTAAAATGATAATGGATTGAACGTTGAAGGGAAGCTCTTAACTCCGAGAAGTGAGGAAATTTTTTAAAAAACATTAAAAAGCAATATCTGAGAACATATGTAGGTAATTATATTTCAGTGTGGTTTTCGGCGCATTATATCGATCATTTGATCCTCTCAGATCACTACATCCAGGAAATGTTTCTCTTGCATCAGCATGTCATAGCCGTCTTTTTTATAATAAAATATTTTTATAATGAAAATAGCATGCAGGAGAGTTTGGCGTTATAAAATTTTAAGCACGTTACACAAATGGAGCCTTGAGGGAAGTGTATCTATTTTTATTACATGATTTTGTTTTAACTCTCAGCTCTTTTTTCTTTGGAGGACACGATTGAGTGGAAATTCAAGCCGTGAAATTATTAATGTACACACGGACGAACTTCGCATCACCAATTATGGCCATGAATATTCGCTAGAAAATTGTTGATTCGTTTGGGTGTAAATAATTGATACTCTTCAGCGTTGATTGATGTGTATTGCTCCATCTCCAAAAATAGAATCCCCACTATAATCCATGTATACTAATCTAATATAAAACAATTGATTTAATTGAAAGAAATCCGGTGCGCGACCGCAGATGGGTTAGTATCTACCTGTAATGTAAAGCCGGTACCTAGTTCATATAATTTCAATCCATGCCTCGAAATATTTGTATCTTTCATGACTAGCATGTGATAACCAGGTCTGAAACCCTTGCAATACAACTTTTTGTACAATCATTTAATAAATATGTATTTTTTGGTAAAAAAATCGGACTATTGTACGATTTTAATCTTTTCGGAATCGTGAATGGGCATTGATTGTACTCTGTAGGATCTTGAATAATATATTTTATAATGTATATTGATGTTACGATATGCGACGTTGCATCGCGTCCGGTGATCAATTTTTTGGAAAAATGAACGAGATGTGCGAATCCACCCATTCCATGGGCCGTAGGACCAAACGACCACACGTGGTCGTGTTTCGGGCGTCATCTTTCTTGCGCTCAGGGTGTAACGAGGAGGAGACGGGGTTCAGAGTCACCTTGGCATAAATCTAGGCGACCGACTAGATTGTGCACCCACGCACGTGTTGTGTCGTGGCGTTGAGGGACGAGCACAGACCTGTCATCGGCACACCTAATCGGTCGGCGTGCCGTTCCTTGCTGCCGGACTTTCGATCGTAAATACGAGCAATGGGCGTGTCCGATGTCCCCTCCTTCCTTGTCCATTAACTTTGGTGGACGTCGCCCAGTGCCTCTCTCAAAGTGCTTCCTCGTCGCCTCTCTCCTAGGAACCCCTCTCTTGCTCCCTTGTTCATGGGGGACCGCGCGGACCTCTTTCTCCACCTCCCGCCTCTCGTGCACTCAGCCGTCGCCTCATGACCTCTGCCGACGGAGAAGGGACGGGGCCACGCCTGAGTTGGAGCGCCAGGTTGACTCCATTTCCCTCTCGATCAGGGTTGGCAAACAAAGGGTGCGTTCCACAAGTAATGCAATTGAATTTCCCCCGCCGTTCCTTTTGGTTAGAATGGGGTCGAACCACTTTGAGTAGGTGGGGGGGACGCTAAGATTTGTCGCGAAATCGGTCTCAGTGCTCTCCAAGCTGTGGAAGCGGCAGGATGTCAGCTATTGTAAACCTCTGTGCGCCGACCGTGTCATAAAAATAATGGAATCGACGCTCGAGCAACGTTACGCGATTACTAAGTTTTGTGCTAAACTGAAAAATTCCTTGAGGAGACTAATAAAATGATTCGTGAGACTTACGGGGACTCTGCTCTGTCCTCCTCAAGTTTTTTTGGTTAAAGTTTTGCGATGGTTAAAGGCCTTAAAGGAGGGCCGGGAAGAGGTTCACGACGAACAACCATCTGGGCGGCCGTGAAGTTTTATTTCACCAAACTCTCGAAGTTTGAAATGATTTCGACCAAGTTTTGCCCCAGACTGTTTCTTATGCTCAGGAAATTTATGCAAATTCGCCCAAAATCAGGCAGCATCAAAAGTATTGTGGTGTTTAATCATCCCCTGCCACACACCCTAGCGGTGGCTTGTTGGGGACTCTTTTTTAAAATTATTCTACTGGTTAAGGTAGGTTTTGGATGGACACGACTACCAAGTAAATATCTCCTAACAAAACACAGCCTAACGTCCTATTCTACATCAGGTCCCTCTTCATCTCTGCATATTTTCTTCCTCTTTCATCCCTTCCGTCATCCCCATCCTGTTCCTGGCCTTTCCTCGTTTGCCTAACATTCTCCCATCTATTCCAGTCTTCAACATTAAACTGCCAATTAATATGCACTTCATCTATTTTCCTACCTCCTTATGATTTCTCCAAGCAATCCCCTCTTCTCGCCCACCATACCTAGTACTTCCTCGTTTGTTTTCTTTTCGGTCTATTTCACCTTCTACATTCTTCTCCACATCCACATTTTAAAAGCCTGCAATCTACGTCTATCCTCCTGCTTCAATTGCCATGTACCCACGCAATAATATATTGCCCATTTTGGTCCAAAACACTTCCGAGTTACGAAAACTGCTCCACCTGCTTACGTTTAGCTTAGCTTTTCTCTTTCTAGAAAACGGCGTAACATTTTTTTATTAATATTCATTTTCATCCCGTATCTATCCCACGGAACTTCCAATTCACTCACCACTGCTTGAAACCCCTTGGCTGACTGACAAACGAGAACTTGGTCATCCGCAAACCTAACTGATTTTACGAACTCCCCTCAGACTTTTATTCCCACCTCCAGCTCTTCCCATGCCTCCTTAATCATTTCCTCCACATATACGTTGAACAGCACTGGCGATAATGGGCAACCCTGCCTTACACTTCTTCCTAACACTGCCCATCCGGACTCCCCATTCTCTACTTGCATTTGAGCAGTCTGATACATGTACAGGTTGCGGATTAGCCTCCTGTCCCTCCAATCAATTCCTATTTTCTGCAATACGATACTGCAATAAATTTCTGTATACGCATTTGTTTTTCCCAATTCACTCTATCAAACGCTTTTTCGAAATCTGTGAAACAGGCAAATACGTCCTGATTGTATTCTATATTCCTCTCTATTTTTGATATCAATACTAGGGTACTGTTTATGCATGTGAATTCTTATTCCTCTAGGATGATAGTATGGGGTTTATGGAAGCCAACAGTTCAAATGTTGACAGGAGTTTCAGGAAATAACTTTGCAGTGTCCACATAAAATAACTGATTAGAAAATAAATCAGTTATTTTATGTGGAAACTGCAAAGTTATTTCCTGAAACTCCTGTTCACAATGGATTTCCACAAAGTCTCGGCCTCAACCATCAATCAGTTCAAATGTTAAAAAGGAGACGTTTCAGGCGTGATATGGTGGAATAACATGATTAAATAAAATTGGAAATTTTCCACAAAAAATAAAAATTTATTTATACGACCGGTTTCGATGCAACTACATCATCATCTGGTGACTACATCAACATCTGCATCTACATCATCACCAGATGATGATGTAGTTGCATCGAAACCGGTCGTATTAATAAATTTTTATTTTTTGTGGAAAATTGCCAATTTTATTTAAAAAGTTCAAATGTTGTAGTCAGTTAAGATAAAAAATGATACTTTTTTAGAGGAATGGTATATTTAGTTTTAGGGTGCGACCGAGTCAGTGTTTACGTTATGGCTACTTCTCTAGAGATCTTTCAGTTGATAATAACCTTATCACTAACGTGAAATGTGTTTGTATTATGACAAAAATGACCACCCTCTTTAACTTTCTCATATAAGATCGACTAAAAGGGTAGTGCCTATTCAAGAAAACATTATTAGTCGCACCACATAGTGCGCATTTAAGAAGCGTTACTTAATTTACGGAAAATTAGCCTTACCTATCATCTGCAGAAAAGCTTGCCAATTGTGCTCAGGGGTAACCTGCTAGTGTGATCAGTCTATCACGTGTTCCAGGTGTTTGCGGAACTTCCCCTCTTCCTGCCTCTCCACTCTTCAAAAACCACATCTCCCCGCTCCCGGGGTGAGCTTCGTCGACATACCCTCCGTCTTTCTCTCACTGTGACTGCCGCCAAAGCCAGAACCATTTGCCAAGATTTACATACCAATGCCATGAAACGTTTTGATGACGATTCCACATTGTAATACAGTCAACCAGGTCAATGGGCCTTATGATTTTATGTACCACTTAATTTCCAAGAGAATGTTTTCTTATCTTTGAAGCGTTTAATTAATTTTGCGAACTTTAGCACAGTCCTTTGCCCAGTCGATAGCGACCTCGAGATTCGCCCTAGGCGTCGCAGCTTTTGTGAAGAGGATCTGGTTTCACAAGTGAAGAAGTGGTATTAGGAATGTTTTCACGATTGCCCTTTTTAAGAGCCTCTCGGGAATCATGATTAATGTTTCAAGAATAGAAATGGAATTCGCGAGGTTCTGGGGGTGTGTTTGAAAGTTAGCACGGATAACAGCGCATCGAACAGGGTGGAACGTGTTTCTGTTTGATCTCTCTCGAGCGGACTTTCATCCGTCTCCGTCTGTGGACGTTGCGCTAAATCGTGAAATCGCTCTTCTCGAAGAGGCCATCGTCATATTACGTAATGCTATTTCGGATTTTCTTTACTCCTTGGCCTCTCTTTTGTAAATACTACCTTGATCAAAAGGTTCCCGGAATTTATTCAGAAAATTAAAAATACAAGTTTATTCATCTAAATCTATATTGTCCCCTTCAAAGTAATCTCCATCGACTGCAACACACTTATGCCAGCGCTTGATCCAATCCTCGAAACATTTTTTATATTCGGTTTTCGGTATGTCCATCAGTGCTTCCTGCGATTTTTCCATTACTTCCTCTCGGCTGCTAAAACGCGTTCCCCGTAATGGTTTTTTAACTCGATTGAACAGAAAGAAGTCACAGGGAGCCAAATCAGGTGAATTCGGTGGCTGTTGGATGGTATTTGTTGCATTTTTCGTCAAAAAATTACGAATAATGATAGCACTGTGCGACGGTCTCGACGCACTGTGCGACGATTTCTGGTCTCTTTCGGTGAATTGCTTCACGCAAACGTCTCATAACGCCCAAATAATACTCTTTGTTTACTGTTTGGCCTTCTGGCAAAAATTCATGATGCACTGCACCGTTGTAATCCATGAAAACCGTCAGCATTGCCTTCTTTTTTGACTGAAAACGACGTGGTTTTTTTGGTCTCGGCTCATTTGGTGAACGCCATTCACTTGCCTGATGTCTGGATTGCGTGTCGTACTCATAAACCCACGTCTCGTCTCCAGTAATGATCCTTTTGATGAATGTGGGATCGGATTCAGCCTCGCAAATCATGTCTTTTGCGACGTCAACACGGTCTCTTTTTTGCATGAAATTGAGGTCTTTTGGCACCAACTTTGCTGCTACACGACGGAAACCCAAATCATTAACCACAATGTCTTGGGCGGATCCATAGGCAATGTTCAAGTCCTCCGCTATTTCTCTGATGGTTAATTTGCGGTTATTGACCAACATTTCTTTTACTTTATCAATTTTTTCACCGACTTTCGATGTCGATGGTCTGCCACTGCGTTCATCATCTTCGATTGACTCACGACCACTTCTGAACCGCTCGTGCCACTGGTAAACAACCGTTTTTTTTAGAGAATCGTTGCCGAAACACTTTTCCAACATTTCCAACGTCCGTGCGCCACTAAATCCGTTTTTTACGCAAAATTTAATACAAGTTCGTTGTTGCAAATTTAAATCCATTTCTGCATTGTAAAAAATCGCCAACACACACAGAGATAGATGTACTCTTGGCTACGTAACTTTTGCAAATGTCAAGTAATGACACTAAGATTTAAAGGGAATATCAACAACAGATGTACCAATTTAACAAAAAAAACAGAACTCAAATCGGAACGATGGGAGCGCCACACGGTGGTTATTCCGGGAACTTTTTGTTCAAGTTAGTATGCATAAGTTGAAAGCTCCTAATCTTACCTTATCATCGCCCCTATAATTAATATAAAACAAGACACCTTTTTTTTTTAAAACGAGGTGGCGCATCTACGTACTTCACTGCGATTGCGGATAAGTTCAATTGCGTGTTTGTCCCAAAAACACGATTTCGAAAGACTTGTTTTTCTTTGTTTTTAGTGTTATTACGGTGCATACAGTGAAGTGAACAAAACATTGTTTAACTCTTTTAATGTATTGAGTAATGTTTGAATAATTCTGGGGTTAGTTTTATTAGGGACTGGAGGAAATGGTATTATATGGTTCAGAAACTTGGTCTTTGAGGCAGGAGGATAAGCGTAGAGTAAAACCCTTATGTGGCCGAGATGTGAGTACGGAGGAGAAAACAAGCGAAGAAGATCTAGGCTTAGTAGGGGAAAAAAGGAGGTTGTCGGAAGAAATTCGAAGAAGACAAGTAAAGTGGATGCATGAGATAATTTTTGAGGAAACGGGATGCTGAAGACGGTAATAGAGGGGTGAATGTTGGGAAAGCGAGGTAGGGAGAGGAAAATAATTGGGATTTTGGATGGAATGGAGGGAGATAGAAAATATGCATTGCTGGAAAATGAAGTATTGTAATGTGTGATATTTTAAGGACATTTTTTGTTAGAGCTACGGCGTAGAGCGGTTATATAGTGCCCGAGTCCGTTGAAAACCTACCGTAATCTGGATGACTGAGGTACTTAAGCAAGGCTGCCTGATACGTGTTAGGTCGGCATAGGAGAACTGATAGGGTAACTTGAAATGCTATAAGTATAAGGGTGGGATTCACTGGAGAATACAAGGGAATTTTAGCAAGCGGCGTATTAAGGATTATTACAGCAGGCAAAGGTTGGAAGGAATTAAATGCATAAGTGGAGGAACCAAATTATATAGGTAGAAATGATCACTCTTTTTCAAAATAAATATCAACAAAAAGATCAATGCAGCCAAGTTTTCAGTTTTCAAAAGGGAAGTCAAAGATTGGACCCATTGGTCTGAAGAACTTTTGTAAACCTTTCCTAAAACTATGATATAATTTGAGTAAATGTTTAACATGATTCAAACTAAATTAATTTTCCAAAATGTCATCCACGTATGAAATTTAAACTACTAAATGTGTAGGTGTTATTTAATTTATTGTGTGTTGATACTTTTTTCTTCTGATTGCCACCCGGTATTATCCAACTTGCAATGGAAAAATATAAATAAATAAATGTATATAATGATAAATCTGAGGTGAATTTCATCAGGGGCAGTGCTTGCATTGTCTTATTTGGTGATCAGGAATAAGCTAAAACTATGTATCCATCAAAATTGACCGAAAAATGCAACGCTAAACCTTTATTAACTCCCGAACCCTTGTTTCCCCAGTGCCCTTCCCCCGCAAGGGAACGCAACGATTTGGTGCTCCCTCTTATCCTCCCCCTAAAAGCATTACATAATTAAAGGATTGCCCCTAAGCGGGATGATTGTTTCATGACTGAATATCCGCTCGCTTCGTCACGCTTCCATTTTGAGACTCGTAAATATTTAGACTTTCGTTGCATGGCGCTTCGTGATTTTTGCTCACGGGGGCTGAAACGCCCTTGAATAAGAAATGCCCTTATTCCGTGCGGCGTGATGGGGAGGGGAAGACAGAGAGCGATATCGCCGAGTGGCAACAATTACGAGAAATGAATACGGGTGGCGTGGGTGGTCGTTGATCGGGACCTGGTTATTGGCGCCCTGGGCACAGGTGCATTCGGTCACCTGCCACACTCTTTAGAGGTGTTTCTTGACTCTCCCGATACCAGCGTGGACGTGCCTGGGCGTAGAATTGAGGATTGGTCTCAGTTACCAATCAGTAAACGGTTTCGTCCATGTAAGTCCGTACGACGACCGTAATTGTACGTTAATCGGTTATTTAAAATCTGCAAAAGATGGAAAAGACATGTGGAGCGGGAATGTGATTTTTCCATCTTATAAAGGTTGAAGCAGTTGATAAGTTGTCAACCATGCGAAATTTAAAAACATGAAAGGAAGCAACGATATGTATTTTGATGAAATAATTTAACTTAAATCCAGTTAAGTCAAGGAAATGTTGAACCTATCTTAGGGCTGATAACTTTGGTTGTGGTGATACGAAAATTTTAATCTTCATAGCAACGGAACAAGAAATCCACAAACTAAGTATGAAAAATGAAAACAGTACGAATGATGAGGAGTTCTTCTTTAGGAAAGAATCCTCTTCACAGCTGAAGCTTGCTCAATAATGACTTTTTTGTAAACGGTGCGGAACACAATAAAGGAGAAGTCAATGAAAAAAGAAAAACGGTTTACATTTGAAGTTGATGTTTAAACGTTTAACAACTCCTCAAGTCTGGAACGAGCTGGTTGGATTTAACGTCTGACGTATTATTAGTTACAACTGACAATAATTTATAGATGAAAAAAAAGGTTACGCTGAATTTATTCCGTCCGCAATCACGAGTTTTCTCTTGTTCAGAGGGTGTTAATTAAGAATACAACGTTCATTGCATATTACGATTCCTATATATCTTGGTTTTGTAGGTTTCGTCCCATGGAATTTCCGTCTTCGACATGTTTCACTATTTTGAATGATGACATTACTCACGATGCGCCGAAAAAAGATAGGTTTGTAAAATATCTCAGGAAAAAAAGGGAAGAAACATGATTGATATAGACATAGGAACTTAAAACGTCATTAATGTGTAGGGATAAGTACGAAAGATATACGGACGCGTAGCAAGAGAAATTGCTGTCTCTCAACGTGGCTCTCGGTAAACTGGTTATCAACAAACGAAATAGAGGAAGTACTGCGGTCTTATGCGCCATATGGGCTTGGACGACGTGTTCGTTCAACAATATCTCTCAGCGTCAAGAGAAAGGCATTCGTTGCCATTGTGGAAATTTTAGGAATCAGTCAAATATTTCAGCGGACTAAGTCAAAAGACACTGCCTTCCAGTAAGCCAAACGCCAACCACGGCAAATATCTCGAAATCATTTTACGAGGAAAAGGTCTTGCGTCCGATCCACGGAAATGGGTCGGGGAAGGCAGGCTCCGTGAGATTTCGGATCATATCTATTTTTAGCTATTGTCTGTGAATTGTGAGCGTCATGAAACCAATTTATTCGGGATATTGCAATTGCAAAACGGATCCAGAATCGCAAAGGAGGAATAGGATGAGATTTTGTTGGACTAGCGACATAAAAAGTTTCGAATTCGTCTCAAATCTGCTGCAGATACGACAGTGGCTAAATAGTATTGATGCAGTTGTCATTGTCATTGGCGTCATTAATAAGAGTTATAGAATTTTGTTGGAATAGAGAAAAGATAAGCTTGAGAAATCAATTAAATGTTTGGCCTTAGCCAATACTGCGGCGAAGAGTTTACGTGTTGTCAATTTTTTTATGATTTTTTTTCGAATGATCATGAGTGTGGTGAGTAGGTCCTCGCAATAATTATGGTGTCACAAAAAGTTTTGTTTGTTCAAATTTGAAGAAAGGAAGGTAGCAATTAGAAATGCTAATCCTAAGGTTTGATTTTCCGTCTTCAGACGATCATATTTGTCATAAACATACTTGGTAATTAGTAGTAATTATTAAATCGTCGAACGAGATACCAACAAAACTACCTGAGTTTCGTTTCATTAGTCAATTTAAAATACTTTTGCTTATTAGTTGCTCAGTCAGCCCAGGGGTTACAAGCATTGCTGAGTGAATTGGAGGTTCAGTGCGATAGATATGGGATGAGAATCAACATTAATAAAACAAAGGTTATGCGATTTTCCAGAAAGAAAAAGGCTAAGCTAAACATTAAAATAGGAGGGCATAAAATAGAGCAGGTAGAACAGTTTACGTATCTCGGAAGTGTTTTGGAACAATACCGTCAAAGTAGTAGGGACACAAGGAGATGAATTGCGCTAGGCAAGGAGGATTTCTCAAGGAGGAGGGAGTTGATGACGTTGAGTAGGAAGGTTAAGACAAGACTCGTAAAAACTCTGATATGAAGCGTAGCTATGTACGGCGCGGAAACGTGGTCATTGAAGCAGGTGGATAGACGTACATTGGAGGCTTTTGAAATGTGGGTGTGGAGAAGAATGGAGAAGGTGAAATGGACCGAAAGGAAAACAAATGAGGAAGTACTGGAGATGGTGGATGAGGAGAGGGGTTTGTTGGGAGAAATCCTATGGATTCAGGAAAAATGGATGAAAGGCGTATTGAGCGGTAGTGGAATGTTGAAGAGGGTAATAGAGGGGAGAATGTTGGGCAAGCGAGGAAAGGGCAGGAACAGGATAGGGATGTTGGACGGGATGAAGGGCGGAAAGAAGTACACAGAGATGAAGAGGGACCTGATTTAGAGTAGGTTGCTGGATTGGGTTTATTTGGAGGTATAAAATATTTATTTGATAGTTGTGTCCATCCAAAAACCTACCTTAACCGGTAGATTACCTTAAAAAAATCTCATCATAACGGAAATCCGATTTGTATGACTACTCTGACTAGCAAAGCTAAAAGTGGTGTTGTACAGAGTGAACCATTAATTCATAGATCTGCGTTGATATGTGTTTCTGTTAAGTTTAGTCATGAGTATAAACGTAAATAATTTATATATTTGTTTTTATTGAACAAAATAAGATTAACTATGGGTGATAAAATCATCGGTAATTTTTAAGGGAGGCTATAGGGTTGGGTCTATTGTTAATGCTCCCTCTCAGACAGATTTTATTTTTACGGAGGTGCAATTTTTAAGAGAGCGGAGAGTGATAAGGGGATGCCTTTCTTTCCGCCCCCGGTGTGACATCAATGCATCCTCCCCTTGTTGTATTTCGCCCGCAGTATTCAAGAGGGCGAGGCAAGAGTAGGGAGGCGGAGGGTCGCTCTCGGCCACCGTCCCATTCACTCTCAGTTTCCAAACCTTTTGTCCCCCAGGGTTGTGCACCCCACTCCCCCGCATCCTGTATCAAAGGGGTCGCATCCACCCGCCCCATCTCCCACTCTTACCTGTCCCCGCAGCGGAACTCCTCCCGAGATTCCGACGCCGGAGATTCTCCAACCCCTCTCCCTCCCTTGCGATACGTGCGAAACCCATCCGATTAAGGGGACCTCCATATATTATTTAAAGCTATTTTCGCCTTTTTTACACCCCTCTCTGTCCCCTCCCCCACCCCCGGTCTATTCTAAGGATCCTTAAGATACGAACTCGCCCTCCATCGTACATAATTACGTAATCATTGGTGATATTATTAATATCACCCGTGTGCCTTTTTCAAAATAAAAGTTAAAAGCGCATTAAAATGTCAAAAAAGGTTTTTTAACTATCATTAGTCAGAAATACAAATGCGTGTTTGTAATTAAAATGTGCAAAACTTTGTAAGTGCTTTTTTTAATTTTAGTATAATCAGAATACGTACTGTGGAGTGGAACAAACATTAAAAAAAACTCTTAAAAGTTATTTATACAGTTACATAATTCTGACAGGAGTCCATTAATGTGAATTTGTGAAAATTTCTTTTTTGGTGATCGGGGAATAATAAAAAAGTCTTATCTTCATTAATAATGGCTGGTTTAATGCATTAGTAAATTATGCAAGATTTTTCCTGAACTCCACCCCTCGTCAGGTAACGTAATGAAATGTCACACCCTCCCTCCGTCCCAAACGTTTACCTAATTTAAGTTCAGTGTTTAAATTTCCTCATATGACCGAGAGGGGTGCGAGCTGTGAACGTGTGAAGGTCCAGGGGGAAAATCCCGAGCGGGAAGACTGCACTAGATGTTCTTTGGGAGGCGTTCATGAGTTGTTACGTGAGAGAAAGAATCTTTGTGTTCTCCAATCACGTGCGGTCTTGCCTCATGCTCTAGCGCCACGAGCCCTTGTAAACAGTGAAAATAGATTACATTCAGAATATCAAGAGCGGAGAAGTATTCCTCATTTCACTTTCATTGGACCACCAACAATTTAACATTCTTTAACATGTTACAAATTCACTCTTTATCTCATTAAAATAATTACATATCAAGGACCTTCCTTCACGTATATTTGTTGTAAAAATATCCCTCGATTAATGTTGTTTAAAATTTAATATCCCCTAAACATACTATGTGTTAATGCTCTCCGTATTTTTTGAAGCACATGTCACCGAAATTATTATTATTATTAGGTAATCTACCGGTTAAGGTAGGTTTTTGGATGGACACAACTATCAAATAAACATTTTGTAACTCCAAACAAAACCCAATCCAGCAACCTAATCTACATTAGGTCCATCTTCATCTCTGTGTACTTCTTTCCTCCCTTCATCCCGTCCAACATCCCTATCCTGTTCCTGCCCTTTCCTCGCTTGCCTAACATTCTCCCCTCTATTACAGTCTTCAACATCCCATTGCCGATCAATACGCCTTTCATCCATTTTTCCTGCCTCCATAGGATTTCTCTCAACAAATCCCTCTCCTCACCCACCATTTCTAGTACTTCCTCATTTGTTTTCCTTTCGGTCCATTTCACCTTCTCCATTCTTCTCCACACCCACATTTCAAAAGCCTCCAATCCACGTCTATCCTCCTGCTTCAGTGACCACATTTCCGCGCCGTACATAGCTACGCTCCATATCAGAGTTTTTACGAGTCTTGTCTTAACATCCCTACTCAAGGTCCCCGTCATCAACTCCCTCCTCCTTGAGAAAGCCTCCTTGCCTAGCGCAATTCTTCTCCTTACGTCCCTACCACTTTGACCGTATTGGTCCAAAATACTTCCGAGATATGTAAACTGTTCTATCTGCTCTATTTTTCCCCCGCCTATTTTATAACATGGATATTAGAATTGAAATAACATACGCTCTTCGTTGAATGACTGGCATTAGGCTACCAAGTTATCGCTTTTTAAATAAATACGAATATACTTTGAAGGATATTAACGCAAAAAAAATACGTGGGTCGTTCACTAAATCCTTAGGAAAAAATATAAAAACATTATCTTGGGTAGTTTTTTATTTAATTTTTTCAAGGTAAAATCCTTTTAGATCGATTCAATTTTGCCAGTGTCTCTCCAAATTTTTCAAGCCGTCCAAAAAAGTGGGATTTCGGAAGGCCCTCCAAATAGGTATCCGTGCTGGTGATGGCTCTTTCGACGTGAATTCTTTCCTCCGGATCATTTTTTCAAATTTGGAAATAAAAAAGTTAATGGGGGCCAAATATATTGAATTAAGTGGATGTTGTAGTAATTCGAACTTCAATTACCTAATTTTTGCCCTCGAAGCTGCGCAGGTGTGCACCGGTGAATCGTCTCGACGGAAAAGATTTTTTTTCTTTGCTGAATGAGGACGTTTTTCATGATTTATTCGCTCAACCGGTGCAGTGACGACGCATAATACTCTCCATTTATAGTTTGTCCTTTTCTGCGACTAATCAATTTAGATGATTCGGCGTGCATCCCAAGAAACCGTGGCCATCACCATGTCGGTCGATTTCACCGTCTTCTTCTTCTTCGGAGCCTTCGCCTTTAGAAAGTATCAGTTTCGAATGTCCCTTTGTCTCTGGAGTGTAGTATTGTATCAATATTTTGTCCACAGCTATGTATAGACTCAGAAACTCGTCAGGATTACGACAGAAAAGGGCCAAACCAACCTCCGAATCGACTACACAATTCTCGAATTTGTTCTCCACTGAGAGAAAACGTGCCACCCATCTTTCAAAATCAATTTCTCGTGCAAAATTGAAAACACTGTATCTTGTGATATGACTGTGGACTCAATTTTTTCGCGAACGTCGATTCGTCGATCAGTCAAAACCATATCGTAGATTTTGTCAATGATTTTGAAGGAAGTCGCTTCCACTGTACGTTCCGAACGAAGTTCATCATTTGTAGATGTAGGACCACATTAAAACTCATTTACCAAAATGTAAGTAGCCATAAGCCATAGTGGGTTTGAAATGATTTCATGCAACTTGGTTTTGATCTCTTTCGGTGCTATGCCTTTTAAATAGAAGTGTTTGATCTCCACACAAAAAAACTAATTTTTCTAATTGAGCAATAGTTCGTTGCTTCAATCGACTATGAAAAGGAAATCACGGGATGGATGTAGATGAAGCTTTGAAAAGTCTGGTGAGCGATGATACTAACTAAAAGCAAACCTTTTACGATACTGCGAGCGCTATCTCTTGGATTTTCTAAGGAATAATTGAACGACCTACGTATATTTTAGACTTTTAACACTTAAAATACGAAAACTCGCAATTAAACTTTCTCATAAATTCTTCATACATATAATAGCTCTACGCCCAAATAGCAATACATGTTGCATTTACAACAACACCTGCATCAGTAATTCACTGTTTGCACACTTTTAGCTTATTATTTTGCATCATAGTAACAACGAGAGCAATCAGATAACATTAATAATGATATAGAAAAGGCCTCACTAATTGCGTACCAAAAATGTCTCATATACTACTGATATAGTTTTGTGAGTATAGCACAGGGTGAGGCAACATAAGTTCATTTTTTAAAGGGGTTTTGCTAGTTTGCCTAGTTATGTTGCCGCACGCTGTATTTCGAAGCGCAGGTTTCTCTTTGAGGAACAAGAGTTAAAATAACGGTGAGCATTGTGGAGATTGTCACATAGATAACCCTCAGGATCTTCTGTCGCAATCCTTTGACCGCTTGGTGTGGAGTAAATGGAAAAGTGAGTTAAGAGAGTAGCTGCATTTGCGAATCGGCGTCAGTCTGCCTCGCGATTTTAGAAGGGAGAGAAATACTCCCGGTGGCGTCGCAGGTCACAGGTTTAGCTTGCTTGTCTATTGGCGCTGCCCTCCAATCACACCCCATTGCGCCGTAATTGAGGGATAGTGCGGGCCTAGTGGAAATACTTATTTACCCTACTTTCCAAGTACAAATCCCTCTCATTCGATGTCTTCCCCACCCTACATGTTTGGGGGTTCCGATATTTAGATGTGGGCGAAAGAATTCCGATTCACACGAAAATTTGAGTCGGTTTTTTTGATTTCTTCAAGTCTATAATTTCCGTGCGAAGTCAAATCGATTCTTCGTCATCGATGCAAAATCGAATTCTTTTTGCTCCTCCGACAGTCCGATTTATTTAGCACTCGATACGATGAGTGTCCTAAGAAATTGAAGATTCGCTTCCCCTCCGCTTTTAGTATTCTACGTCACTCCCAACTCTAGGAAATGTGTTCACCACTGGGGAAGCCGGCAAGGTGCGTCAATGAAACATGAAGCAATTGGAAGTCCTCAGTGGTACGATTATGCAAAAAATTATGCGATATGCCTAAGAACTAAATCCGAATTCACTATTTTCTTCAATTTATCGGGATTAGGGGACATCTTCCTTCCTTACTCGTGAGGGAACATAGAAGAATATTGGTGAACGTAATTCCGCTTATGGAAGCATACTTCGGAAATCGCCCGGTGTGTGGATGGGGTCGTTAACGGTTCTTAGATTACAGCTCTACCGTTTCTTTTTACGGATATTTAATTATCTTTTGATTTCCAGACGGAAAGCGTTGGAAAGTGAAATTTTGGGTAGCATTTCTTCTGCTTCACATTCATTCAGAGGTCTTCTATGGACACCAAGATTTAAAAAAAAATGAAATATCATGTAATTTCTGTGTAATTAATTCCCAATAATTTACTGATCTAAAATTCACGGGTTCAGAAAAATTCAGTTTATCTTGAATTTTGCGATGTTTTCGTTCAGTCAAATGTCAGGCAATTTTGAAATAATGTATTGTCTTCAAAGCTAATTAATTAAACTAATATTATAATTGAAAATAAAGGAATTTTCCTATTTTAAAATGATTCTCTGTATTTTTACGACTGTCGTGTACCTATAATTTATTTGTGAGGTTAGTTATTCGTCATGCCATCGAATTTGCGAACTGTTTTGCGTAAGTTTGCACTCACGTGGGTCCGTTTATATTAATCTCTGAAGGTACTTTGTTTGATGAACTGAGAATAAATTAGCATATAACACAAAATTGTGTCGAAATTATTTATTGGCAACGTAATTTGGCGCTCTAGTTTGGGAGCGTCACTCTTGAGGTCTGCGTCCAGGTCACTGCTATAGGTTTCTGTCTCCTGTACATAAATTTTTGAGACTTAAGTGTGGCCTTGGTTTTTTTTTGTTTATCTATCTGCTTCTTACTCAGAAACAGCCAAGTTTTGGCTGTCACAACCACCCTACCCGCCGAAGAAAATGAGAATGAAGGGCAGAGACGAGGAAGTCCAACGCGATACGAAATATTTAACATACGTAGGTAGGTTTATTTTATTTATTTAACATAAGTAGGGAACGTCCAAAACCAGTCATTCGTTGGAAGAATTTATGCAAGTGTGATTCATGATGTGGTATTTTAAATGGTTGACTCTGTATTTTCTTTGGAGTTAGCATTTTCGGATTGTAACTTCACCATCTTTGTCAACATATATACGTATTTGCTAATTCGTTTTTTAATATTACAAGGAGGCAGTTTATGAAAGAAACGTTTAGTGAGAGTCTTAGGAGATGATTAGCGAAAACTATGATTTGGATCGGATTTTAGTACGGCGCTGAAACTTGGTAATCGAGACAAGATGATAGGTGTGAATTGAAGGCTTTTGAGATGTGTAAATGGAGGAGGATGGGAAAGATAGACTGGATGGGAAAGAAAACAGACGAAGAAGTGCTAGGCATGGTGGGGGAAGAGAGAGACTTGTTGGGAGAAATCAAAGAGGGCAGAAAAGGTGGATGCACAGCGTTTTGACTGATGAATGATTGTTGAATACTGTGATAGAGGGGAGGACGTTAGGCAAGCGAAGTAGAAGGAGGAAAAGGATGGAGAGGCATGTCGAATGGAAAGAAGTTTGCGGAATTAAAAAAGGGTTATTGTGGTGTGGGGTGTCACGGTGTGTCTTGTTAGGCAAGTTTAAGAAATGTAGCAGCGTTTATTCGATCCCCATCAAAAACTAACCCTGAGCAGTAGACTACCTTAAAAAAATCATTTTAGCTCTCTCGTAAGAAAAATCTGAATGAATGAATTTGCTAGTCATGGCATTGATAAGTCATCATCATTTTGGATAATAAAAGTACCTTCGCAAATGCCGTAAGAGATAATTCGAAGTGTATTTTTACATTTACATAAATGTACCCCCTTCGATCCACCCAAAAGGTGTGTCGAAGGGGGTACAAACCCCAGATGGGATGGGAAAAAGAAAAGGGAAAGGAAAAACATTTGATAAAAAACCCCGAAACAAACGTCCAAATCCATAAAAATGCTGGCGTAAAACTAAATTACAAACAAGTGTTAATATCACCCGCTAAAATAGTTTTTTGGTGTACGAACAACGAGAGAATAAAAATGAACCACAACCATTTACTCGATAGACCTCCAACATATGCGAATTGATACTCGAGTACGAGATTTCGAAAGTATTAACATGGATATTTATCCTTCGTGTTTTCATAAGATTTAATGGTTAACTTCCTTAATGTTCATCCTAGTTGTCAATAATAATTGTCACCATATCACGCCTGAAACGTCTCTTTATACTAGTTGTCAAGTATTATTGAGAATCCTTCACCGTTATTCACTTAAGAGCTTATGGAACCCGCAAACATTGTACAAATGTTTTCCGTTTGAGCATTCCAACAACTCGCCTATTCATCCGAATTCCTCAGGTATACGAGTACTTGGGAAAATGCTAATTCAATCGAGTAATCGCGGGTACCCGAGTACTCAGGCATTCGTTCAAATACTCATGTATTCATTGAGATACTCTCGACATTCACCTATTTTTTGAGCCAAGTACGAATTAAATTACCCTGGTATTCATGTGTTAATTGGGTTACTCGAATGTCATGTAATGATGCATTTGACACACTTCTGGTATGGAGGAAGGTGCATGGTGTCGTGTGAATTTGGAGTAGGTCCGTAAATATATGTTGAGCGTTTGAAGACGTATCCGATTATTTATTTAACGAGTTTTATCGAGACGAGATTGAGACCTAATAGTCCCGTATTTCATCTCATCCTTATACATACATAAAGACAACTACAAATACCAAAATTCAAGGTGGAAAAAATCCACGTAGGCAGGAATGTAACCCGCGACCTCTTGAGTTGCCAGGCGAGGGTGTTATCCCACCGCTACTGGGACCGGGACGGAGAAAATGAGAGGAACTAGTTAGTGTAGTCATTTGTGAATATGTGGAATAGTTTAGGGAAAAGAAGAATCACTTACTTGATAAGAGGAGAAAGAGTTTTTTTTAATCATGCGAAAGCGAGTGAATTTATACAAAACTGAAATTCAGTCATCTTCATTACGATCAGATGGGGAAGGACGTTTTGTCGAAGTCAGAGTTTGGATGGCATTATATTTGCGACAGTACACCGTTCCAAAATTGGGTTTTTCTAAACCTAATCTAGACGAGACGGTTGATTTTGTAAAATCCTCAGGTCCTCCCCAATTTCGAATGCAGTGGACCAAGCAGTTCGAGTGCTCGCCGCTAAACGGCGCAACTGCTCGTTTTAGTTGCGCTCGCTTCCGCTCGCGGCGACGCCTAGCCTGGCTGTAGGAGGTCGGGGGAGGGGGGGAGTCTCCTTCTGTGGCCTCAGCTGATGGGAAGTGAAGTAGCGTGATGGTTGCAGTTGCAATTTCGCGCGTGTGAGCTTACGTCGAAAGAGAGAGAGATAGTGTGTGTGTCGTCGTCATATCCCGACGACTTTGTGTGAGTTCTGTGCGTCCCCTTTGGCTAGGTGTCAGCTGTGCCTGGGTGGGTTGGCGTTAGCCGAGAGGGTCGTCGGCCCTCTGCAGTTTTTCTCGTGCCGCTTTGTGAACCCTCCGAGGGTTTGCCTGACGAAAGTGGAGGGGCAAGGATGTCCCCGTAGGCATCGCCCCCGAGCCAACCTGCCTCCTTCCACCCGCCAGCACACGAAAATGGTTTTCCGGTGAGTATTCCCTTCCACCGAAAATCGCTCCCACCACACCCCGTCAAACAGCGTCCATGGATTCCTGTGCATCCCTTAGAGGGCTGGTTTTTTGAGTCTTTGTTCCGTCAACGGCCAAGTATTGCGGGTCAAAGTATCCTCTGCCGAGTGGGAACGTTGGGCAGCTTCGATGATCAGCTGTGCCATTTCCTCTGAGATTTTTGTGTTCTGCTTTTCACAGACGCGGGATATTCTCGTCGCTAGCCTCTGCCGCGTTGAAGGTTTCGATTCTCCTAGCGACCTGTGGGGCACAGCCTGAACTAGGGGGGTGGTTTATTTTCGTGCCCGCGGTGGGGTCTCCGGGATCATCGCGTCCCTCAACTCGTTGGTAAACAATCGCCCGTGGACCAATCCACGCTTCTCTCGTGGCATACGCGCTGGTTTCGAAGCAGCCGTTCGAGGAGGTACCGGGGTAATGGTGGCAGGGCACTCCGTTTAAAAGCCTGTTTTCTGTGCATGTTGGTCACATCGCAATACTACCGAAATCCAGATAAGGATAATGGCGGTCGAGAAGGTTATTCGAAGACACGAAATGTTTATAAAATATTTGAACGGTTGTGGTAGTTGATGCCATTGACTATCCAGCTATAAGTAAAGCGGGCACAATTAGTTCACAGATTGAGAGACTGGACCAGGGCAGGATATATTGTCCATCAAGGCATATGTGGCATATTCCTCAATCTATTTTTTGGTTTTGAAAGATGCGCTCGTTGAAACCAATTCAGTATAGGACAGTTGATATTGAGTTAGGCTTGAGGATAGCGACATTTTACTACCTCAGCTACATATTGCCAATTTCGCAATTAATTGTACTTGCTTTGACGCGGTTTCGATAATTTTACGTCGAGTATACAATGAAAGTCGTTCACGTTCTTAAAGTATATCGTAAGTGCGGTGAAAGTTTGAATGCGAAGAATGTCGTGGTTGGATATAACTATTCCATCCCTCATCTTTAATTCATAATTGATTGCGTTGGTTTTTATACTGCTGAATAAACGAAAGTGCATTAAAGTTTAACGTGAATACGACAAGTTTTCACATTGTGAGAACTTCTCAAGTAATAATTACGAAAGAATGTATTCTGATTTAGAAGAATCTCAAGATAACGACCAGGTACCAAGATCGATCAAACCAAGTTAAACTCGGTGATGTTGCGAGTATTATTTGGAGTATTTCTTATTTATGGATCTTGCTAAGTTTGACGTGAAGTTCAAAGGCGTGAAAATAGTATCAAGAAAAATTTCGGAATAAAAATAAACATTTATATCTTTATGTATATATATAAATATAAATATATATAATATATAAATATATATATATATAATATATAAATATATACATATATATATACATACACACACACACACACACACACACATATATATATATATATATATATATATATATATATATATATATATATATATATATATATATATATATATTGCATATTACATTCAAATACGAAGTCCCGCCATACGGCGCACAAATATTCATTCAAACATGGAAATAGGTATAAGGAAAGGGGATAGGAAAACACATAAAAGGCGAATACTAGTCTACGACTAGTATGTATATATATATATATATATTTTTTTTCCTGTTTGGGCCCGATAAATATTCTAATTTCTTCGTTTCACCTGGAGTGCATCGATGTTTATAGTTACCTCATCTTTTTCTGTTTTCCTTCAAAATCCGTTAGGACGTTCACATTTTTAAATAAATAGCTCCGATCGGAAGTATTGTGTGACGCATTTCCTCAGGAGCAGGAATTAGGGTTGGACGACACATTATTGCGGTCTTTTCACCAAACATCCTGCCATTCTCGACTGCGGGCCGCATTCGTCTTTGAGTGTGGGTGGCGGGGTAAGGAAGCCAACGGTTTTGCGGTGAAATTCTCTTTGTCGCCACCCTCGCCTCTCTCTCCTGCTCTTCGACTAGTGTTGAGAGGGGAGAAGGGCGAAGCTTGGACAGCAGCTGGCCGGCTCGTCGCTCTCGATCGGCGTCCGATTTTGCCGGGGAAAGGGAGGAGGGAGGGGTGGAGGCGAGAGTGTAAACCTTTTACGACGTCCGTCCCCACATCGTGTTTTTTTCCGTCTGCCAGAGTGCAGGGACCTGCTCGCCCCTCGCTCGCAATCGGCCCTCATCCGTCGATTCTTCGAGCTCTCTTGCTCAGTTTCCATCACTTTTTTTTGTGCCCACGACGACTCCCGTCCTCCCACTCTCCTCCTCCTCCCCCTTCTCGCACGGTCGATTCTCCCTTTTTTTTTCTGACGCTGTGAAGTCGATGGCAACTCTTGCCCGCAATAAGTGGCGAAAATGGACCGTTTTTCCGCTCCCCGCGAGGCGATTACCGTGATAGGCTTTCGCACTTGATACGCCCACTCTTGTGGTTCAAGACCATCGGAAAGTTAAAAGAGGAAAGGCGAGCATAAAAAAATTGGAAAGCAATCTGTCTGCTGAAGTTGTAGAAATCATTGCGTTAAATATTCCATGATGGTAGAGAGATTTGTTTATCTTACGTCTGTGATTTGGTAGGTTGTCATAAGGATATACGTAACCAGCAGTATATATTTGTGGACTCCTCCCTCTATATTTGTGAACTTCAGAGGTTGATTGATCGATCAAACGAGAAATTTTAGGCATTATTTGTTCACTGTGAAAAATAAGATATCTCGTGTGTGGCGCGGTGCGAATTCCTGGGTTCGAAATATTGGTGACTAGGGGTTAGGTGCTTGCGTTTGCCGTTGTTTATTTCAGTTTTATAATCCGATGCTGTTTTCTCGACTGTTTCGGACTAATGCTAGTTAAAAAAAAACAAGTGATTTCCACCCACTCTGTCGGAAGGCCACCAGTTTAGATGTTTGAGTTTTTAGGGTGCATCGACGGCTATGGTCATTTTGCACCCGGTTTAGAGGGAGGATATTGAATATTGGGGAGGAAATAATTCACACGTTTGAGCATTGTTTTGGGGGAGCATTGACAAGGAAGACATGAAGAGTGGAGAAGTAATTTAAGGCATGAAATATTTCCAAAACGGTTTTTTGAGGATCGAGTGCCATTGTAGATTATGGGAATTCTGATTGTAAAGAGGGAAAAGAGGAGCGGTATAGAGATGAAGACAGTTCAATAGACCGTGGGGGATTCTAAAAAGGCAAAAGTGGAAGGGAAAATGTTTAGTGGATGTTTAGCGCTGTGTGGGGAGGATGTTGGGAACGGTGGTAGAGGGACAGAATAAACTGGGTGAAGGGTGAGGAATCTGAATTTAATAAGTCGGTAGTGTAGGATAAATGATTTTGTTATCATTTAGAATTTTTATTGCGATTGTGCACATGAGTGAAAATACTCGGAAGAGTTGTATAAAATTGAAGACGCTATGAACATAAAAAGCATAAAACTATATCAGCAGAACACTCATGCTCTAACTGGTCTGTTTAGGCACATCCATCATCTTCAAGAAGAAAACTCAATTTGCCGGAAAAGACGCTACAATTAGGCGGAGTTTTCGGTGTTCTCCGAGAAACAATGGAATCCATAACGTCGCGAAAACCTAGAAAAAGACGCGCTAAAGTTCGCTATTTTCCTATTAATGAGGAAGATTGTTAGACAATGGATTCCTTTAGCAAATCAATAAGCATTAATCTTTACGTCTTACGAGCAGGTGGACCTCGGAATTCTTCCTTCTTTTGCTGAATTTTGAGCTCCTCCTCCCAGTTGCGAGATTCTGCATGTACCGTGCGGATTGGCCGTCCCTGTTAATTCGGTGAAGTTCGCCGACTTCCCTCAAGGTCGTGGCTTCGGGCTTTTCGTTCTTTGTTCAGTTATTTAATTCCCTTTCCATGCATGGCGAGTGATCGAAAAACTATCAGATATCTTCAGAACTCAAGTGATTTCTAATTTTTTTTGCAACGTGGAAGGGTAAGGACGTGGGTGTCATCGTGTTTACGATCATGCTTCAATAAATATTTTTTACGAATTGGTGAGAGTCTAAAAATTAAAAATCCTGTTCAGTTTTGCGACCGATGCAGTGTGTTACAAACATGTTTGGGGGATTTAGATTTTCAGAATAGGGTACACGCTGAGAGAGATTTTTGGGGTGTTTCGGATCTTCACCAGTAACCCCTCATAGCACGAGGCATTCTGGAGCGATTGGAGTTCCCTCAGTTTGCGGGGAAAAAAAATAAACACAATTTTGAAATAAAAGGGAGAAGGCAGGGAACAAATCTTTGAAATAGTGAAGTCCATTAGTGGAATCAATTGTCAGAACAACAATTCAAAACCTTCCCTAAAAATGCTAAAAAGCATTAAAATCCCCGACATATCGGGTTTAGGGGGCAATACCTTCGTCAGCAGCGTCGAATGAAATGTACTCTTCAGCACACTTCATTCTACTGGTGAAGGACCTCCTCCAGATCCCTAAACGTCCTTAAGTTTCCTATGAAATAGTTTCATATTTCTTTCCTCATCACGAGTTCCATAGCCGAATGTCAATGGCTGTTATGGTGACAATATTATGGTGTATACTCGTATTTTTGTATCAGGGGTCCATAGACTTTTTGGACCATCGATCCCTTCAGGAATATCTCATCTTTTCATCAACCCCCTCTAATTTACCATAATGTAATTACAATAGGACGCGCAGAAAAAGACGCCTTTGTGGTTTGGGATAAAAAGTTTTCCATGAAATGTGTTAAAAACATTGGTGTTAGGTGAAATTGGAAGTGTCTTGCCGGTCGTATTTTAAAATAAAACAAATGTTGGCGATCTGACCCGAATTGAAAAAAGTAATGAAAATATATCCATTCAAGTCAAGCGATCACGTTAACCGATGCATGACATTTCGAAATATAACAAATATGCCATAATATTTAGTTATTTATTGTATATGTGACCCTCCCACTCAATGTCATATCCATCCCTGTGGGGTTGGTTTGTTGGAAAGTTTGAAAACATTGGATTTAGTTCAAATTCGAATTGTCTTGGGTGTCGTATTGAGAGAGCAGGAAGCCGACTAATTTAGGAACCCGTTGTTTATATGAATGATATGAGGGCGAGAACACGGTTCGTCAGCGGGTATCGTGAGAAACTGTGGGGTGATTTGCGGGCGGGGCGAGGTGTCTGACCGGGAAAACGGGTGCAGCGCGGGCACTCCTTGATTGGCAGCCGGCGGCATCAATCGTCTGAAGTCCTAAAGACAAAACTTGACCCAATGTTCGCAGGATTTCCCATATTCTCAACGAGGTAGCTTTGGTATTCCTCCGCGGGTTAACGCAGCCGCTTGATGGTGTGCCAGTGGCGGTGCCATTACAAAAAAAAGAAGGAATAAACGTCACGAACGTTGAACGAGACTGGAAGGGAAAGAGAAACATGCCAGAAGAGAGAGAGAGAAACTGATAATTTCATACGAGAAGGCAAAGAGATATGAACGCACGATGAGATTGATTATTATTGATTTTCCTGTAGAGAGAAATATTTTTTGAATAGTTTGGAGAAACAGGATTTTTAATAAAATGATTTGAAAGTCGCCATCGACATCATTACATTTACAATCCCTATTGTCATTTCAGTAGTCACAATTTTTAAAATTTTAGTGTTTCGTTCGCGGATCTCGATTTGTTGGCTATAATTTAAATTCTCATCTTCTAATCGACAGATTTTTGCTGATATTCTGCATACGTAAATACATCTTGGAAGACCAATTTTTGTCATCCGGCGTTTTCCTTATTTTGAATTTTTTTTTCGTGATTCCTATCGCAATATTTTCAGTTCTTGGTGGCTCAGCGTTTTGCGGTTGCTTATTTCACCCTTGCGGTTTGGTTTTTTCCTTAAACGTATCTCGTTGGAGCTATCCGTATTGGCCTTTGGGAAGAGGGAGCATTTCTTTTATCATTGCTTGCCCATAAACCAGCTCTGCATTGTTAGGAGAATGTGTTCTCAGGTTCATGTCTCAGGAGTGTTAATCAAGAAAATAAAGCGGGACCTGCGGGAGAAACGTGCCGTCCCAGGAGTTTCCTTGCTCGGGAGGGGATAGTGGGATGAGAAGGAAATAAATTGGGCCGAGTCCCTTGGCCCTTTTATTCGAAGAGCAGCTGAGTGCTAGCGATCAAACGCCGTTCCCTTTCAATTGAATACTTTTGAAAGAATAGAAAAGTCCATCCATTCGCGGCTATCTCATGGAATGAAAACGAAAGGCTTAATCGTGGATGACTAAATTTTTGTGTAATTATTATCTGGGGCCATAGAACTCATGAGGGAAGTCCGCTTCAGGGACGAGGGGTACGTAATTCAGTCGGAAATATATACTTGAGGAAATGATATTATCCTCCCGGTATGTCAAACATTAGTTTGGAGAGACTCTTATAATGGTCGAATTTTTGTGTGGTTATTTGTCATTTGGAACAACAAGTATACCTAATTACTAATCGAAGCGTGCGTGTATGGTAGTTTTAAACGGTGAACCGCTGCATTCCGAGAAAATTGTTCCATCACTCATGATCTGTACCTGAGTTCGCTTTAAAATGGTCAGTGAGCTTAAGATGGAGGTGGAAATTTTGATTCAATGTCGTGAAAATACGAAATGGCCAGTTTGTAGTTCTTCGACCCAAATGTCGAAGGGCTAAAATCTGATTTAGAAGCACATTTTTAGTAAAGACGTACGTAAAAAGAAATACATTGTAAAATGTGATTTCAGAAGTACACGGTGGGTGTATATTTAGTGTGGTGAATTGTGAATTCCTTTTTGAACTCCCATCTCCCGAAAGTCTCATCGCGGTTGTCAAATAGAATTTGAATTGTCTCTTTACTTCGTATACTGTCTTTGAAGGTGGCAACATCAATGCATAAGAAGAAATAAAAACGAGATGGTAGAAATTAGCTTGATAAATATGAATCACCCTCTGAACTCGTGTGAGCTATCGGCGAGGGGACTCGTTGATATTCAGCACCACTGCGTGCATATGGCTTGCTCACGACCCGCCACTTCCCGTTCCGTCAGCCTCAAGGCTTCTCGGGCCATGCTGTGACACGTCGCGTTGTGGATCGCCGCGCATTTCGTGCCTGCTGTCGGAACATTTTATGTATTTTCATGCCAGACTATAGAAAACCGAGCGTAGCGCGGGTAGACCAGGTTTCGCAACCAGCTTGCGTCTTGATCTCGGTCGACGGCCTTGCCCTTGGGAATATCGCCAACACCATCACTGTTATTGAATGCAATTTATTGTTGACCATTTGATGCGATCGTCAGCTCGTATGTTTTTGCGACCGAATTGAAATTGTGTTATATTCGTGCTCAGGATTTCTGTTTTGCTCATTGCTCAGCTGCATTTATTGTTCCTCCGCGTGTGGTTAGGTGTATTCTGCGGAGGGTGCTCATAAGATTGAGGTGAAACTATTAAATTCCAAGTAGGATCAATCATCGGGTGCCCGGGTAAGGAAGTATGTAACTTTAATATTTGCGTCGTGGGTCCCAGTCTCATTGTTCGTTTGGCTAATTTAAGTTTTCAACGGAATGACAATGAGACCGTTACCCCTCCTCAGTTTCAAAATGCGATGCAAAATTAAACGTGGAGACGCCGTCGCGGACTCCTGCGACAGCTGCTCTGAATACCGGGGTGAAGTATAAGATGTAGTTTTATACATTAGTTTCATTTGCCGAGTTGTGGGCTATATGCGATAGTGTTTGTTTATATTTATATTTTGTATAACTTTTTCCTATAATGCGGTGCTAAATAATACGTTAATTTGTTGGAATTTACGATCTTGATGTAGACGAAGAATTATCACAGTTAATAGCAGTAAAAGGAAATTCCTTGTCCCATATGTGTTTTTCACCCTTGTGTTAGTGCGTTTTGACAGTAGCAGGGTAGTAAAACGGAATAAAATCCACCCTCGTCCGTATTCTATTATTTTCTGGGTCTCTCTCTCTCTCAAGTGAAATGCAATATTCCTGGTTTAAATTCGCATTTTTGCTTACGTATTTATGTGAAAATGATAGATTTGTGAAGTTGGAGAAGCCTTCTTACTTATTCAGTCTTTATTTATTCTCAACCTTTTTATCGTAAATTATGATGTCTTGTTAACATGTAATCGGTTGTAGTCTCAAACAGAAATTCAGGTTTTGAGAAGATGACTTGAGGAAATTGCACTTTCTCCGAAGACCCTTATTTTTTTTCAATTGTGTCTCTCAGCCGAAATGCACCACCATTTTGGTACTTTTTGTTCAAAATTTCTGTTTCTCCATGTGCAAGACCTGGCCATCGATGCAAAGTTATGCAAAAATGATTTTTTTTTTTATTTTATCATTGATACCACAGAAGAAGTTCTGAAGTGAAACACGATTGCCAGTATGCATTTTGATAAAGTCTCTATAGTTAAATAATTAATTCTCAAATCCTTATATGCATTATTTCTCGAATACCTCGAGAGTATACATGGACCTCGATGGCGCAACCACGATTTTGGAGCTGTAATTTTTCATCATTTAGCCACGAGGCAAGTCAAATATGAATTCCGTCGAATTTCATGAAGGTTCATTCATGGCATGGTTTCTCGTATTTCCTTCTGGGTGCACTTTACATCAAACCGACACGATGTTAATTCTATTGTTCACGTACGAAATATCTTAAAAATACATGGGATCCTATTGACGTATGCTTGTGCGAATGTGGTCCAAAGTTGACTCCCGACGTTCATGATATTTCTTTTTACTTCCGAACTTCTTCTGTGGCTAAATTAACGGTTCTCATGAGGACTCTTTGTGATCAGCATGCAATTAATTCACACACATGGAATAACTCGTGGTTTTCAATCCCTAGGTCCATTTTGGGTAGTGGTCGGCGTGGTAGGAAGCAAGGATATAGGCCTTTGGAACACTGGTACGAACCCCGAGGGGCTTGAGTTTGCTGTCCCTACAGTGTGTTTCACCCTTCCCCTTCTAATAGTGCAAAGTGGGTCAAAGTGCAGATGCAGGAGAGGAGTGAAAAAGAAAGGGATCGAGGGAGATTGTCTTTTTTTTTGTTTCCCGCGCTGTTCACTTTCCAAACCTATTGGTAAAAGTGTCATCCAGAGGACTCTTGATGATAAATCTTTCTCTCGGCTACTCTCCGTTTGGAGGGTGATGATCCTCCTCCTTTTCCTCCTCGGGAACTTTTACCTTTTTTCCTATGACATAGTCGTCGCATGAACCCTGAAGCTTTTTTTTTTTTGCCAAGGCGATATCCCATATGTTCGGGCTCTGGATTCTCGCTCAACGTCGGCTTCAAACACGTTTTTTACGTAATACGAATGAATCGGGGTGTTAAAAATGTGTTTTTCATACGCGTTCAAGTCGTGGCTCTTAATTTTCGCCCATTAAGTGTATGTCATTACGTACGTATTAATGGATATACTATTATTTATCTACGGTGTTGCATTGGGCGTATTTCCATTTATTTTTTTTGGAAAAAGGAATTTAATGTCGTTAACAATACTTATTATTTCACAAGTTAATAACTTTGCTTTTATTTTTTAAAAATTCCATTTTTATGATATTTTTGTGGGGAAAACCGGAGAATGACGTGATAATTAGGTAATTACCCTTCGTGTGCTTACTGTGCTTCTCTTGTTTTTTGTATGCTATGTGGGTGGAGGCTCTGGGATTTCATTTTGATGATAAGTAATGTGCAGTCTCTTATTCTTTTCGGGAGTTAGCTATCGTTTTCGAGTATCCAGTGCCCTTTTTGTGTAGTACGAGTATTTTGTTGCTGAGTTTATTTGTTACTGGTTAACCATTTTGTTGACATTTTAATATTGTGGAGAACATTTTCTTTGCTCTATAATTTAATCTTAATTTGCTTTAATTGCTTGCATGCATTCCTGTGTGTGTTGTGTGGTGCTCTCATGGTTTGGTGTTCTGTGAATGTAATGAAAAGTTGCCATTCATGTTGTAATTACCCCGCTGCAGATCTGCCTCTGTTTTTTTTTAAATTCTTTATTAATTATTAACGTTCTATTCTCTGAAATATTTTAAGCACATTTTGCATGATCTACCCTGGATGTGCTGTTTGTAATATTCTTTGTTTTAAACTGCCAAGCCCTACAGTCTAACGTGGTGGGATTATTGTAACGCACCAGAAAACAATTGTCTTTTCATCATTTCGTAATAATTCATTCTTGCGGACCACCCTTGTGTGTTGGCGATATTCCATCGCCAATATTATTTAACTTATATGCAACTGATTTTCAGTTTGGATACACCGTGTAGGGATTATTTTTCACGTTTCGTTAGTCCCTGCTGGTAATTTATAAGCTCTCTTGAAGTGAACGAAAGTTGGAATAACGAAACTTAATTCATAACATGGCGCAATTTCATTGTAATCTTATTCACGATATTTCTAATAGTCATACTCAGATGTTGATTCCGGTGTTTATTGATTAGGTTGTAAAGCATATCCACACAGACGCTATTTTATGTTAAATTTCGTTGGTGCTTTTTGTGAGGTTTTTGTTGTTTATTTTTAATGCATGGCTTTAATTTTTTATCTCATGTTTTGTGTTTCTGGTGTGACTCTTTCAGGTGCCTCTTTATTTTTTTTTCAATGCATTCTTCCGGAATTGTGCTTGGGGATTCACTTCTCGCGCGCTTTGATGCTCCATTTTCCGCTGCACAGCATGCTCCTCAGTTTCTCCCCGCCGAAAAGCCTGTTACAGAGGGATGGTGCCTCTTCCCTCCCTTATCTTTTTTTCTTCCACCCCAACCCCTTGCTTTCGTCTCGGCCCAGGTGCTCTGCCCATCCTTTTCCCCCGCCCTCCATCCAGGTCGTCCTAATTGGTGCGTGGGTTGTTCCCTCGGGGTTGTTGTTATGGCAGGAGTACATGGTGCGCGCTTCGGAGTGCATAGCATCGTCCTTTCCTCTCTCTCTCTCCCTCGCTCACGCCCCTCGATTTTTCGACCTTCACTCCCATGCCCTGCTCCTCTCCTCCGCCTCGAAATTTATGGTTCCCCGCGCTCCCTCCTCCCCCCAAACCGTAGCCCTTTCCCCCCTCTCTGACCCACCCGCTCCTTCTTTCTCTCCCACTCTTCTCACCGCCCCCCTAACCTGCTTGAGCCTGCCGATACGTGCGACCTCACGGAGTTGGGTTGCATGGTGTGACGGGTGGCCAGTCCTCATAGCTTGGGTGCGTGTTCTTGGGCTGCATTTTATAGCAGTGAGCGCGCACTACTGCCTGGCCCCAGGAGCATTTAAAGGAGGTGGCGGGACGTTTGTCAGGCGCTTCTCACCTCTGCTCAGGTTTACCACGAGCACGCAAAGTCATCGGGGGAAGTTAGTCCGAAATCCCCTCGGACAATAATTCGGAATAAAAATATACCTCTGCCCTCGAAATGCTGTCGCAACGATGGTCGCGTGAACTTGAGTCGCATGCCATCCGAGCGTTGGATAGCCGATTTTTCCCCCAGGAGTTCTAGTAGATCTCTGAAAGTTACGTTTGTTCTTTGCAAAACCGGGAAGAGAAGGTGAACACGTGGGTCAATGATTACGGTACCTCGACACTTCATGCTAATTTTCAGTCTACGCAAAACCTGCTTTCTCCGTTTATGCAGTTGAGATGTTGGGAGTGTACATCCTACAACTTGATATGTTGGCCTCCCACGCCGACGACCTGATCCAACTTTCCGGAAGTGTTAGCTAACATCGGGGGTTTCGGAAAAAATCGAGAGAATCTACTTGTACTCTTACGTTGCTTTCATAGAGAAGCTTATATCAAATCTGCTTACCGATAATTCCATTTTGTGTCGTTTGTATTTAACGTGTGCTAGCACAATATTTTGAAGTTTGAAGCGTTTATTCCCCAATGATCGAAATGGGAAAGAATTTCTGTGTCTACATCTTTGAAAGTTACGTTTTCGGGTGGAACTCTACGGTATGTTCCTTGAGGAACGTAAAAACTCCCTCGTTTTGGGCACGCTGGAACATGAGGAGCAACCATCAATGCGTCCTAATACCTCCCCTTCAATTGCACTCATCTTGACTTATCGAGTATTCATTTGTAAGATTATTGAAGCATGATTGTATCATTTATTGAACACTCCCATTGGGCAGGAGGAAGATAGTCTCGCACGATCACGCTATAACTTCAGGCGTCGGAATTTTGGGTCTGGGGAGAGATGGGTGCGCGGTTTCCGGAGGAGGCAACGTCGAGCGTTGATTCTTTGAAATCATAATTTGTTTGCATGTTGGCTAGTATGGATTTTCGTCGGAGTGGCCTTTTTTAATTGGGAAGCCGTATTTCCGCCGGGTCAGTGTCCAGCTATGAGCTGCGGTATATTGTCCCTCATGCGTAAACGCCAATTATATCTAGGGTCCTATGAATTTTTTCACTCTCATATAATGTTTTATTCCCCCTTGGAGGTGATTGACAGGTTGCAATATTTTTCTGAGACAATGTGACGATTCCAACAAGATTGCATCACCAAAAAGTTCTAATCTTTAGAATTTTTTAAAGCGTTGAAATGTTTTTGCATCTCGTCATGGCATATGGACGCCGAGTAAGATGTTAGGGATGCTTGTCAAAATGTTGATATGAAGCGTGATTCCGTACGGCATGTAAAGTTGGTCATTTAAGCAGGATGATGCGCGTACATTGGAGAATTGTGAAATGTGGTTATGGGGAGAGATTGACAAAGTGAAATAGAAAGGAAAACAAACGAGGAAGTGCTAGGTATGGTGGAGGAAGAGAGGAAAATATTGGGAAATTCAAATGAGGCTGGAAAGATGGATGCTGGGCGTTTTGATTGTCTACGTTACGTATGTTAAAGACTGATGAGGCGAGAGGAAGGGGGAATGAATAGGATAAGATATGTTGGACGGTTAAAGGGAGGAAGTATGCGGAATCGAAGATGGATTTGTTTTATTGTCGGATGTCAGGTTGTGTTTTGTTAGGAGAGGCAAAGAAATGTATCGTTTTACCGTTGTAACAGGGTTGTCCCAGAAGTTATCACTGTATTAGAAAGTATGCAATCTATAAAGCATATATTTCAAGTGTGAAGACGCCACGTTTTTTAGTATTTGTTTGGCAGCCATCAATAGTGAACTTTTTCAGTGAATTTCTGAAAATGGAGAAAATTGGTCATCGTTATGTGATAAAACACTTTTATTTGAAAGGCCTCAGCCCAACCAATATAAAAGCTGAACTGGATTTTACTCCGGGTGAGTCTGCACCTTTTACCACAGTAAAATATTGGGCAGCAGAGTTTAAACGAGGCCGTGCGAGCTGTCAAGACGAGCATCGCATTGGTCGACCAAATGAGATGACGACTCCAGAAACGGTGAAGAAAATCATATAAATAAATAAATATATATATACATATACCGCGGGTCGCGGTGGTCTAGCGGGTAGAGCGTTGGACTGCTGACCGGAGGGTCCCGGGTTCGATTCCCGGGCAAGGCACTTTGGGCACCTGCAGCTCCACCCAAGCTAGTTGATTTTTCGGGTACCAGATCTTCCTGGGAAACCATATTCGGCACAGGGAAAGGAACTGGCCCCCCTACCCTGATGTGTGAATATTCACACGCCGTCGGGCTTGGTACATGGGTGAGCTCTACCATCACCTACTAAACCGACCTTCGGGTTGATTACTGTGTTTATGGTTTTATACATATACCATATACATATATAAATCGTATAGTCCGTATCCATCCATAACCTATTTTGACCGATAGAATACCAATAATAATAGTTGTAGTCATGTTTTATGCAAACCAAGATTCGCGTTGATAACTGTGGCTCTTTTGTAAACGTTAAGAAATTCCTCGCTAGCGTTTTCATTTGGGCCTTAATCTCTCAGTTCTGAAGAGTTGAGTGCTCTGTTTGAGTTACTTCAAAAAATAATCATCTAAAGCATCAAAAGAGGTAGTAGGCCGATATCTTGTGAATAAAACACAGACTGCTTTGTAATTTCTCGATCGTTATATCTTTGTTCACCAGTCGGAGAAGGGAAAGATATGCAGGAATTGAATTTCTTTTGAATAACTGCACGAAAGTAAACGATATAAGGGGAGGTACATTCAAATGGACACATTAAAACTTCGAAATAAAAATAAATACGCAAAAAAACAATAACTGCCGAGGAAAAATACTGCTGTACGATAAGAATTCGGAACAGGCTTCATGTCATGTAATGGAAATATTTCACTTGGGTGACAGAAGACGAAAAAAATAGGACTTTCATGTTATCTTATCTATCTTTTCCTCTGGCTGCGTGTGCGAGTCCACGTTCGCGATGCTTTCTTTAGGGTTCCATCGAGTGCATGCATTGTAAAAAAGAGTCCTCATTCTTGGCGAGTTAGTATATCGTATCTACCATTAAGATCGACAGATTCACTCTATCAACGTTTACTTAATGGGACATTTTATCTTACGATTACGAGTGTGAATTCCAGGAGCTCATGGGCTGCTCTGCCCCCGATGCTAGTGCAAATATTTAGTAAAATTTTTATCTACGACTCTTAACTTCGTCTCTTTTATTGATTTGTGTCGGCGGCACGTTGTTTCATGCTTTTCTCTCTCAAACCCTACCTGTTTTACGTAAACACTGCGGAAATTAGCTGCTTCTAAAGGTTATGCCGTCTTGTGCTAATGAGGCGTCTGCGTATTAAAATGGAAAGCCGCAGAACGATAAACATCATGTTTATCATACTTCTGCGTATTCCAATGGATCACAATAGATGACTGTTGTTGAATGTTAGCGCCTAAAACGATTGCCAGACTATTAACGTGAGATAACTACGCCATAGCAGTGATCTGAGTGTACCATCTGATAGCGGCATTTTGTTCAATTGCATAGTGAAGTTTCCGCAAGCATCATTGGTTTTGTGCTGTTAGTAAAAGCCATGCCATCAGTAATTATCGATTTCAGTATCATTTGGCGCGGAAACGTGGTCACTGAAGCAGGAGGATAGACGTAGATTGGAGGCTTTTGAAATGTGGGTGTGGAGAAGAATGGAGAAGGTGAAATGGACCGAAAGGAAAACAAATGAGGAAGTACTAGAGATGGTGGGTGAGGACAGGGGTTTGTTGAGAGCAATCCTATGGAGGCAGGAAAAATGGATGAAAGGCGTATTGAGCGGTAGTGGAATGTTGAAGAAGGTAATAGAGGGGAGAATGTTGGGCAAGCGAGGTAAGGGCAGGAACAGGATAGGGATGTTGGAGGGATGAAGGGAGGAAAGAAGTACACAGAGATGAAGAGGGACCTGATATAGATTAGTTTGCTAGGTGGGGAGTTACATAATCTTTATTTGATAGTTGTGTCCATCTAAAAACCTACCCTAACCGGTAGATTACCTAATAATAATCCCTGTCCTAATTCTCCAACTCCACTGTCATCTTCACTTCATCGCAGATGAATTTAATTCCGACGTACCTGTTTGGAATGAGATCTAATTTAACTTTCAGATCTCACTCTTCTGTTCGTATTGTGGGAGGGATCGGACGTTTATGTTCAAAACCTAAACTTTGCTACGTTAAAGAGCCGGCAGATCGGTGAGTTCACACGCGCAGAGAAAAGAGAGATGGCGGTCCAGAAATGTTGGGCGAGGAAGAGGAGTTGCAGGAAATAGGGCACCACGTGGAAAACGCCCAAGCTTTGAACGATGTAAGTAGCGGAGGAGTAACTAGGCGATATTTTCGTCGGCTAAACACTGGAAGGACCGATTACAAACCACACAAGTAATATTTATTAAAATTATTGAGAAACGTGGGGTAAATAAATACTTGAACTTCTGTATCGATTTTTCAGTCCTCTGTACAAATCATGGTGGTAAATGGTGTGGAATTGCTGGTGGTTCAAAGCCCGGGACGTCATTTTAGAGTTTTTGAAAATGTGCATTGTGAAGAGGCTAGAGGGGGAGAAAATGAGATCGAAAAAGTGTGAAAATACATTGTTTTCTCTCTCTCTCGTCTGTTTTTCGTGAGACATGTTTCTGTTCCTGGGATGGTGGTGGATGATGCCTAATATTAATTCCATAATACCCGTTGCTCGAATTATTTTACCGCACTGCACGAATGTTGCGATTTTGTTATAGTGTAATTTTTAGGGAAGCTATAAAGAAATAAATCCGTTTCTTTGGTGAGAATGATTTCCAACTGTCATTAATTACGAGTGAACTGAACCTAATTTATTACACGAGTTTTTGCTTCACCCCGCAGGAATGCGATGGTTTGTCATTGAACGATGAGATTTCACTAAATTTTATCCTTGTCAATGGCTGACATTAATTAAGATAGTCGACAAATATTTTACTTAAATGTGCACATTGTTTGAAGATATACGCAGATAGAACGTGTAAACAGTTACTGCAAGATAGCCAATGAAAAAGTAGTTATCCTAACTAGTAAATACAATGGCATCCGGAGATTTTAAAATGCAGTTGAAACTATTAATTCTATTAACGAATAGTTTGTTATGAATATATATATCCGTTATGAATGAATTTGTTATGATTATGGACGTTGTTACTTTCTTCAATTTTACCTGGAGTTATAATTATAGCCAAACCTACTAGAAGAATCCTCCTTCAGGGGTTTCGGGGAACGTTGAGCATGATGCAGGGGAGAATATTGTATTGTATTCATCTGACTCGTGTCTATCCAAGAAAAATGGAAAAATGTGGCCACAACGCAATCGTGATTTTCCGGAGAGTCTTCGGGCGTTTCCGGCTCTTCCAACCTTCGGAGGCTATTGAGCCCTCCGTGCCGATGTTGTGTACGTACGTGAGTGTGTGTGTGAGAAGGCAGCGGGGAAGTGGTACTCCGTGCATACGATGTGACAGACTCCAAAGAAAAGGCAGAACACTCAAGAAAAATCAGTCCATTGTTCACCTCGATCCTCCTTCACGTCTTTAGCTTCTTTTGGTTTCCCCCATGGCTGACGATATCACATCGACACCTCAACCCATATAACAACAGCAGCAGCTTAAGTCGAAATACAAATGTATGTAGAAAGGACTGGAAAATCAATCGAAATGGGTTAACTGTCCTAAAAATGTAGATTGCCCGACATTGCATGCCCAATTTTGGACAACGCTGACAGCCAAAATCAACTCGTGAACTAATGCACATACATGCACGTAAGACATTTCACAGCAAATATTATTCATCGACAATGCACGCCGATTTGCTCATTCTTGCCTTTTTGGGCTTGGGGGACTGGTCGGTGTGCCACTCAGAGCTTTGGTGTTTTGTTCCTGGGTGGTATTAAAAAAATCCACGTTTCATCACCAGCGATGACGTTGGCCAATTAATCAGATTCATTTGCAATTCGTTGCAAAAATTCACCTGAAATTTCCGCTCGGTTGGTCTTTCGTGACACGGTCGGCTCGCAGATGTTAACTATAATCGAAGTTTTGCCGCTCCCACAGCTTGGAGAGCACTGAGACCGGTTTCGCGGCAAAGCTTATCGTCCAACCCACCTACAATACAAGTGGTTCGATCCCACTCCGACCATTAGGAGCGGCGCAGGAAATTCAATTGCATTACTTTTGGGACGCACCCTGTATAATGCCCAAGTGATGCAAGCCTTCTCAAACTTGATTATAGGCCACTCTTAAACTTGGGCAAATACCACACCGTCAGGAGTTACACAAACCCAAGGTGACGATGCTGATATGTTTTTACTTAAGTAGCATTTAAAAATGGAGCCCGTGAGTACCTCGGTCTCCGGGGGGTAGTAGACGCCCCGGAGGCGTATCATTGAGGTAGGGGAGATTGCATGGCAACCGCCGTGTGACCAGAGTTAAGTGTGTCTGGCTGGTCCATCGTCTCTTCCCCTCCTCCGCCTTAGGAGGGACGTGTATCGATGACCGATAGTCTACTGTTTTTCAATCGGTGGTATGCGAGCCATCAGATGCACGTGAGAGTTTGCTCGGTGGAGGAGGTTAGGTAAGATCTTGAAATATGCATTGATATTAATGACGTGAGCATTTTGAAGGACATGTTCAAGTGTGTTTAACTTTTCCATACCAAGCATATTGATGCTAGAATTTCACACATAAAACCGTTCGCTTTGGCCGCTCTTCGAATCAGGATTCCTCGTTTTCCTCCCCAGAGCCTAAGCTAGTCAGGCCACCGGCCTTAGCCAGTTAGGCATCCTCGTACACTGTAAGCAGTGTAAGTGCACTTGGCCGGAAATCGAAGGATCCGGGCTGGTAAATGCAAATGAATTTTCCACTGTGAAGTGCTCGCAGTTTTGAGCACATCAACGAATGACCTCTCTAACGACTGTTATGGCATTTCCCACAGTTTCTTTGATATTACACAAACATGATTAATTTATTTCGCCTCATAATTCAGTACTTCATTCTCCATGATAATTTTCGATGGTTAATTTCTGATTTTTTTCTGTTTTCACAATAAAATTTGTCACCCATTTTGTTCATGATATAAATCTTTCTTCGGTGGCATTGAAAAAATAATACTTTGAAATGGGTGTTTGAATTCTTGAGAGGCATGGTAGCCCAGTGATTACAGAACTGAACTGCTGACCGGACGTCCTGGGTTCAATTCTCTGAGACACCCTAAGGTTCACTCCGTTTTTGTGATTTTTCGGGTTTTTCAGTTTCGTCTTAGAAAACCGGAGGCGGGACACAGATAAAGCAATTTCCTCTCCTTCCCATAGTTAGTCGAGATATCATCGATAGTTTCGATAAAGTCTATGATTTCATGGCTTCGTTAGTTGAGCTTCTCGTCCTCGTCTCTACGTTGAACTAGGAGGCGTATGCCCCTCATCCTACGGTTCAAGGGGCAGTAGAAGAGGAGGGTCAGAAGGTCTCATATTCCTGAGTGTTCTCCTAGAAGACGAGATAAGAGGGCTAAACTTATATACGACATGCGCCCTCGCGATTCGTTGTAGGTCAGTTTAAAAAAATATAAAAATAGGGCTAACGGATATGTAAACCATTTTTTAAAGGGACAACAATTGTGGTTTTTATAGCCTGACAATAAGTTGAAATCTATCATTGAAATGGAGCAGTTTATATTTTTACCAAGAGACAATCGTAGTTTTAATTAAGTTTGATAAACATTCGAGGTATTCTACCTATTAAAAGTTGATATTGAACGGTCCCTAACTGTCCTTCTATGTACTCATCTTATCTAGCACTTCTGCGTAATATTATCTTCTACTTATCGTGTGGGAATCCTCTTGTTTGTCTTATTATTTCCTTCTTCTGTTTTTCATAATTTCTATCTGACTTCACAGCGCCTATTCTATTCTTTCTTTTACCCAAAATTATTTCTCCCAACACCCCTCTACCTTTTTATACCTCCATCCAGTTCTTCTGTTTTCTTCGAATTTCAAACAGAAACTCCCTCCCTTTTCTCACTCTGTGATTAATATCGCACTGGCTTCCTCATTAGTTTTCCTTTCTGTCGAACTTATTCCTCCGTCTTTTTTTACGCGCATATCTTCAACTCGAAGATTTCGTGATTCGAGAGTTTCGGTGTTCTTTTGATGCCAACCAACTATCGATGGTTTCCTTTCACTCCGCTCACCCCTCCACCGTAGGATTGCTATTGTTTGCGCCGCCGTGGGCAAAGGGGGAGGGCCGGGAGGCGTCGTCGCCGCCTCCGATCGCCCGCCTCCTTCCTTCATCGGGGGCACGCGCGCGCCGCCCCCGCCCGGTGTATGTTTGGGGCCACGTGAGGAGGAGTGTGCTCGGGAGACGGGAGGGGCGAATGGAGAGAGGAGCAAGGGTGTGCGGGTAATCGATAGCGTATCCTTGGACACACGCCGACGACAACAACACAGAAAGCACGCAGTGTATATATCCCTCCCCTCTCGCCCCTTCCCTCTCTCTCCCTCCCCTCCGTCTCCTCCAGTTCGTTCGTTCCCCCTCCTCACACTCCGCCATTATTCATGACATTTCCCCTCTCGAAATTAGCGCCGCGGACGCCATGTACCCCACCCACAGATACGGCTGCAGTCTGTGGTGTTGCGAACGGATGGTGCGTGTCGCATTTTGATCGTAAGAATCATAAAACTGCTCTTCCTAAGAATTGCATGCGTATTGTTTTTTGACTTTGGTATAATTATGTAGTATATGGCACAAAAAGTAATAATTTAAAATGGGCACATCCATTCTTGGGGGATGCGGTAGTTAAGTGAGTACAGCGCTGTGCACCGAATAGAGGGCTCGGGTTCGATCCTGGGCGACGCCTCTGGCTACCCTCAGCTTCACCCAAGCGGTGTGATTTTTTCTGGTACCAGTTATTCCGGGAAACCCAAGGCGGCACAGGGAACTGATCTGACCATCATTATTACCCTTGATTTGTGATTTTGCCACGTCGTTTGGCTTAATATGTATATAGTGAGCTATATCCTAGCCTGTCAACTCGACATTGTTTGATTACTATAGGATGAGTATGTAGTTGAAAAAATGTAACAATATTGCATGTTGGTGATGAAAGTATATTTTTAATTTATCGTAATGAGGTCCAAAATGACCTCCGTATCAAGTTTATAGAAACACACCTATCTAGAAGGAAGTTATGATTTAAAATCGCGAGATAAGGGACCTGGGGGACATTCCTCGTGAATTGATTTCGTTTCGAGACTCGTCATCTTCTTGCCCATCGCGCTGTACCTATTCTTCAGGGTGCCACTTTTCACAACGTTCTTGGAGCCTTACAGTGATTGCAACCTGTGCCACCGTATCAGAAACAATTAAATTTCCAGTACAACCTATGTGAAATTTTAATTAATACCGTCAAATCAATTAACTTCAACCTCACGTTAATGTGTGGTTAAATTGTTCGGTTTTTTATGTATATAATTGTTCCAGCTGTTCCCACCACCGTCGTTGTCGGTGATGATACTAAGATCAACGAAAGAAAACACGATTCCGGTTCATCTTGCATGTACGAGGTGTGTTAAAAAATTAACGGGAATTTTAATTTTTCGGACAATAATATTTATTTATTCTTATACATTGATGTTGTCACCTTCAAAGTAGTCCCCATTGGAGATTATGCACTTGTGCCAGCGCTTCTTCCAATCCCCGAAACACTTCTCAAACTCGATCTTTGAGATAGCCTTTAGTTCTTGCAGCGATGCGCTTTTGATGTCATCTACGGCTGTAAAACGACGGCCCTTCAAGGTTCTCTTAATTTTTGGAAATAGGAAAAAATCACACGGAGCCATTCTGGCGAATATGGAGGCTGGAGCATCGTTACAGTATTGTTTTTGGCCAAATATTCACGAACAAGCAATGAAGTGTGAGCTGGTGCATTATTGTAGGGCAAAAGCCATTTTGGAACGAATTTTGTTGCCACGCGTTTCTTACCCAAAACATTGAAAAAAATGTCATGACATGATCCAATCGATATGCCAACATCATCAGCGACCTCTCTAATTGTGATTCGGCGATATTTCATAGCCATTTCTTTCTCTTTTTCCACGTTTTCATCGATTGTTGATGTGCTGGGGCGTCCGGTGCGTTCGTCATCTTCAAGGTCTTCACGGCCTTCTTGGAAACGCGTATACCACTCGTAAACTCTTGTTTTTCTCATAGCAGACTCACCATAGACCTTTGTTAACATTTCACACACTTTGTTACGCTTTATTTAATTTTTTACGCAAAATTTGATACAAATTCTTTGATCCATTTCTTTTAACAAACCAAAATCGCCGAGCTCATAAAACACGGCTAACCTTATTGGCTGTCACAGAAAAAGTCCGCAATGAAAACAGCTGAAATTTTTATCATACTTCGGGGGCATGTATACCAACATAATAAAAAAATGTTTGACAATCGGACTCTCTAAGCCCGCGAAATGAAAAAAAATCCTGTTAAATTTTGGACACACCTCGTATTTTCCCCTTCTTAATTCCTCGCGTTTCAGCCGAGATCTTCGATTTCAACGTGCCGAAAGTGTTCTCCGACAAACGGCCCGGAGAGGATTCAATGTGAACGACCCTTGTGTTCTTCCCGCGGGGGGAGTGTCGTTGTTCTCGGAGGCTTTCGTTTCAAAAGCAGTGGAGATTTCAGTCGGGGAAACGGCGGATTAAAGGGATTGCGCTCTCCGAGGTCACCGATCGGTCAGAGCGCCCGCCCAGTGATTATCGCGCGCTTCTTTGCGTCAAAAGCGCGCTCCCACGCGTTTGGCAGAGCGACATAACCCTTGTGTTTTTGTTTTATACGCTGCCGAGGGTCTTTCGCATCCGGTAGAATGTCCCGTTGCGTCGTCCTCTGCTCCTCGTGAATGTTTATCCCTCTGGCCGTGACATGAACATCCTTAGAAGCCTCACGTACGATGTAAACTATTGATTTCGTCCGATGTGGATGAAACAATAACGTAGGAATAATATGTTGTTTGCTCAAGTCGAGGATAAAATAAATAAAATAAAACTGACTCCTCTGTTGAAATATTAGTTTGTTAAAAAAAAAACAGTTCTTGTGGCGACGGAAACGTGTTCATGTCTGTTAATTCGAATGTTGATTTCCTTGTTTACTTATGAAGAAATCAGTACTCATTGTGTGGTGAGTCAAAGTAGCGCTTTACAAAGGCATCTTTCGATTGACAGCCCGGAGAAATGTCTATTAAGTCTGCTTCCAGCGTGTACGATCCGGATTTATCTCTTCCGTTGGCTTGACATATTTATTTCGTAAGTTCCTTCAGCTCTGAACGGTGTAGGTGTTTCTAGATAATCATCCTGCGAAGTCGTGTCGAAATATACTCGGTACGAGTGAATTTAGCTCACTTTTTATCTTTTGCAGCTTTCTTTAAATCTAAATCAGTCATTGCTCCATTTATGTTCGGAATAGATTTCAGTTAAAATGAACTGTTTATGAAATAATCCAGTTGAATTTCACACTATCATTTGATGAACTGTATAATATGCACTACATGTTGACATATTTTGTGTGCAAAACGGTTTCACCGGTAGAGTTTATTGATATATTTATTTGGGATAGTGCTTAATAAAACCCCAGAGTGATATTATTATTATTTAAATCTATTCATTACATCTAAGCAAATTTCATCAGAGGAAAATATGTGGACTAGCTAAGAAAAAATTAGGATTTCTCGGAAGAGTAGTGAGGAAAATGTTAAAGAGATGTAATCTTTCGCATAGGTTAGGCCTTAATTTAGAATTTGCTGCTCGAATATGGGGGTCCTCATGAAGTTGGATTGATTCCCGAATTAGATCGCGTGCAGCGTGGTGGAGCTAGATTTGTAAAGCTTTTGTTATGATAAACTGAGTTATGTATCCAAAATATTAGAGGAGCTAGGCTGGGAATCACTCACGGAGCTAAGATTAAATTATAGATTAAATCTCTTGCATAAATTGGAAGGATGTCTCTTTAGCGATGATGTTTGTAATGTATTATTACCCCCATATTATTACAGTAGAAGAGATCATGTAAATAAAAGTGAGAGAGTTCAAGTTTAGAACAGATAGATTTAAAATGATGTTTTCCCACGAACCATAAGGTATCAGAATGGCGTTGTTCGACCGCGGTAGGGGGAAAATATTTTGGGTCAAGAGCGTATGTAATCATCCCCTGCCACACACCATAGCGGTGGCTTACATGTTGCTATCTATTTAAAAAAATCACTCACACCTTAGCGGTGGCTTACAGGTTGCTATCTATTTAAAAAAATCACTCAGGCCTTCATGGTATCCTGAGAATGAGTGTACCGATTTATTTTTCTTACCTTCTTCTGAGCTTGAGGTTTCACTGTTGCAGAGAATTGCACCATTCCTCCCGAAGTAGCACATTTATTTCGGACCCCGTATGTAGGTTTTTCTGCATTGAAATTGTAAAAGCCGTGACATGAATGTATATTACTCCAGACTACACCAGCATCAGCACGATATTCACAAACGAGAACTCTGTTGCTTGCTAATAATGGCCGATGATGCTCCCTTCGAAATTGATTTAAGACCTGTCATGATAAAGGAAAATACCACTTTTTGGTCCAGGATCTATGACTAATTAAATTGCTTTTTTTCTACGGTAGATGACAAGCATTAAAATTGGGAAGATTTGATGGCAGTGCATACTTATGGCCCAGGCTCACTTTTCCGTGAAACGGCGCACCATCACCTCGATGGGATGACGTCATGTTCCTACGTTTCGGAAAAAAATATGACGTTGAATCTCTTTTACACATAACACGTCATGCGACTTTCGTGAAATTTTCCGTTTTGCATTCGTGTCATTTTCCCTTTTGCGTCTTAAATACAACGTATCCCACAATCTATTATGACCGCGAATCAAATGATTCTCTGTGAGCGATTAATACATAAATTATACGCAAATGTAAATATTGAGAGGCAAAGTAAGAGGAATCACAGTCGAGTACATCCACATCCATAGAACATAGTTCCGCAAGGTCGCGTCAATCTTAGATTGATATTGTTATCTGCCCCGGTGTTTTGAAAATTTCTTGTTTATTTATATGGAGATACCGCTGCATCAAGCAATGGGTCTTGTTCACGTGTCACGCGCAGTTCAAGAAGTAGCCGTCGCTGTGCAAAGTTCATCCCAGTGCTCTCTATAGAGCGGTCCCTCTTTAATATCGATTTGTTAGCCCTGCGTTACTGGATCTCCTACGCATCTGATGGGGGGAATATTTATTTATTTTATACCGCCCCCCTCCCCAGTGGTAACAAAATAACGCAGCCGAACTGCTGCTATGCAGTGAAGGAGGCTTTACGTAATTCGTGACGTGGCCTTCAATCAGCTCACCGCGAGGGACGTGAGGGTGGCGCGAAGCTTTTTTCCATCCCCGCACAAAGGTAGGGGGAGTGGATTTCGGTAACCAATTACCCTTCCTACAGCCTACCCAGTTGCGTTTGAAGATACAGAGAGATGCGGCCCGTTTGGTAAAGAATTGTTATCAGCGAATGGGACCCCGTTACTCAGAGAGTAGCGAGTCCTTTGTACAAGTACTCCGAAAACAATACTAAATGTGATATGTATAGAGCATTCAAAACCGTGCACTTTGTAAAACTTAGGGTGAATAAGTGATCGAACATATCTATCTCTCCGCACAAAGGTAGGGGGAGTGGATTTCGGTAACCAATTACCCTTCCCACAGCCTACCCAGTTGCGTTTGAAGATACAGAGAGATGCGGCCCGTTTGGTAAAGAATTGTTATCAGCGAATGGGACCCCGTTACTCAGAGAGTAGCGAGTCCTTTGTACAAGTACTCCGAAAACAATACTAAATGTGATATGTATAGAGCATTCAAAACCGTGCACTTTGTAAAACTTAGGGTGAATAAGTGATCGAACATATCTATCTCTACCAGAAGGTACTTCACTGTGAAGACTTATGAGTTGGCTTGTAGCTTTGAAGAACAGGATCCAGAGGGCATCACAGTATTATTGTATAGACGCGTTTGGAAGCCATTGGGACAAAATTCGCGACTTCAATTATAAATTATTAGAGTTTAAACCTGACACAGGAAGGGAATAATTCTAGCCTGTCAATGTTACGTTAGTAGGCCTGAGGTTATGAGAGAAATTGACTGCCCAGGAGATTCTATCGAAGGAAACGTCTCTCACTAAAGTCCTTAGAGTATCAATATTGAAAATGACGTGTGACAATTCGAACTTTCTGGGCATTTAATAATTCTGAATGGCAGTACTCGCCAATTACCACTATGATTAGCAACCTAATATCACCTGCCACACGCCTACAGGGTGGCTTTCAGGTATGAAGATGTAGATGTGTCCTCCGCGAGCGTCACCATGGGGGAGGGAGAGAGAAGCCTTCTTCCCCCTGTTGAAAAAGACTTTTTCTCTTTCCTACGTCGTAAGGAATTGATAATCATGCTCTCGTCTTTATGTTTCTCCTGGGGGGTGACGCGTCCCCTCCGCCAGTGAATAATCCGACGGCTGCCCTTCCCATTGCTCCTTCCCCCTGTCCCCCCGTTCCCTCTCTCCGCACCCTAGGGGCACGCGCTCCCGTGTCCCCACCTGCAGTGCGGCGTCGTCCCTGCCTCGTTCCGCCCTCCAGATGTCACCGGCGTCTTTCGATGCCGCCCTCGCCCTCCGTCGGCGGCGCCACCGGCCACAGGGCCGTCTCCCACCCCCATCTCTGCCTCCCTCCACACACGGCAGGGAGATTCCCGTCCTCAAAACGACCACCTCCCACCCCCATAATTACGCATTCCTCCTCCACGCCCTCTCCGCTCCTACCCACCAGCGAGCCCTCTGATCTTCATCTGTTATTTCTGCTCTCCCCCTCATCACTTCCTCAGACTTAAGAGAAGAGATCCCCTTAGACTCCCTCCCTCTCCTACCCGCCATCCCAGGCGGGATCGGATAGGCACATGAAAGGGGCGCGGGCTCGCCAGTGGGCATGGCCGCACCCCCTTCTGCCATCCCCTGACCCATCCTGGGGGAAGTGGAGGACACGAAACAGCTGCTTGGTAAATTGAATGTCACTGCTATGGTGCATGTTAGGGGAATTACTCATAACAGGCGTACTCCATCAAAAAAGAATGCTGCTTAGATATTGAAAATTAACGGAGAAGGTGCATGATTCAAATAAAGGAAATATTTCAACAAGCAGCCTAACGTATCCCAGAGAATCTTAGTCTTAAGTTCCACACGACGCATGAGAGATGAGCTACCACAAAGGGTTACATTAAAATAAGAGTTAAACTAGGCCACTGATTATAGATAGTCTCCTATTGTCCGAGGTAAAAATACCGTAAAACCAGTTCTATAATTTTTCTCATTTTCCCGAGCGGTGGCATCGACTGAAATGCAATACCTCCCATTGTTATTCCTTTCACATTGATCAAACTGGTGGAAACTTTGAAATTGAATTCTTGGAGCATTTTAAATGTTTTGACGATCATGACACCAAGTATGTCTTGGCAAAGATTTTTTTTGACCATTGCCATTAATTTTGCAGTTATTCTAAAAGAGATACTAAACTCGATTTGTCTAAAGTTTGAAGTTGCCAAATATACAGTATAGTCATGCCAACAGATCGTTACTAATATTGTATCTCTAGGTCTGTCACCTGTTTTCCATATCCCCATGCCCTTGCGCCAAGTGAGACTAGATGGGGGTTATTCGGTCCACCATGCCTTTTCTCTTTAAACTACTCTCGCATATGTGAAGAATTAACCCACTCACCAAACCTGTTCCATCCCTTGCCTTATTACCTCTCCCCCCACTCTAGCTTATCCCGACCTATTGAAAAAGATGCCACAAAAGTGTGTGTGGTAATTTTGTGATGATGCTTTATAATCGAAACTGGTTAAGTCGTTTCGTTTAATTTTGTAAAATATTACAGTGATTTTTTATTTGTTGGGAGGTGATTCACGCTTTCTCCGCATAGCATCAATTTGATCAACATTCCATATTTTAACTGCCAGTATTTTCGACCCGATATTTACGGATGTTCAACCTGTTTCGCGGTATTTGTGAATCTATTTTCCCTCATGGGGATATTGTTTTTTTGTTTGTTTTTCTTTTATTATTACGCAATCATTTTTTGGTTCTGATTTCGGGTTCTTGATATTCTGGTGGTTAGTATCTTGAGTATCAATGATTTCTGTGATTTCTCTACTATCATTATATTTAGTTTATAAACGTTTATTTTTTTAGTGATTTCATTCGAATCTCGAAATTAAAATATTTTGATGGAAGGTATATCATGTCCTTTATGTCGCTAGTAAATTAATTTAATAATATAATATATTACTGTTAGGTGGTCAGCTTCTTTCCCTTCTATTACAGCGATTGAAAACCCAGTCATTCAGGGGTCAGATCACTTACCGGTAGGTATGTGAGCTTATGATCGGTCACTTTCTCACAATTGTTTCTGCTTGAGATTTATTGGCGAGTTTGACTTCATATCTTTTGAAAATACTATGGATTTGAAAGAACCGGATTGGAGAGGAATTCGTGTGTGGAATCATTATACTATTAAATCGAGCGTATCACAATTTAAGACTCCATCCAACGTATGCATGTGATGGTATTCCGTAAAAGACATCGTAGTTTGAACCGTGAAAAAAGTCTGCATTGAACCTGGTAGCTTATGCACCAGCCACCACAACCAACCCTCAAAATAAAGTTCTTACTCTGATTATTAGTGATTCTGTTTTTCAGGTATACATTTTCAATACATTTACATGTATTCAATTGTATACTACACCTTTAATTTCTATAAAGTTATTTTTCGAAGGCGGTAAATGTTCTTATTCAGTGTGTTGGATCATTGTAGTAACTATATGAGGGTGATCTGAAGAGTTCTCGGCCTGATTATGGAAATGACAACTTATGTTTTCAAATAAGGGAGACTACTGTCGTATAATGTTTGCACGTTTGTAATATTGACAATATATATTGTCGATGTTTGAAATGTTTCCTTCGCGGTTGCTCTCCCCTAACGCGCCTTCTCGTTTACATTACGTTACATAAATTTGGACAGACGGCGTAAGTTTTGTCCACAGTTCCTGTTATTCATATTGTAAGTTGTGTTGTTGATGTTCCTTCATATCCATCTGCTCTAAATATGTTGACGTTCGACCGGGAGGATATATTTCAGTTTTCCATGATTGCATTATTCCAATCGCTTGAGCAGTTAGCAGTGATATTTCTTCCCAGAGACTGAATCAATGTTAGAGAATGCTGTTCACGTTGCAGTGAATGATAGAAACTTTGTATTTTTCCACAAAGATTTAGTATTTCCAACCAACGTTGCAGCGCCTTTGTTAAGAAATAGCTGTTCTTAGTTGAGTTCTAAAGTTGTGACTTGAACCCCTGAGTGTGGTTTTGAAATTTTGAAGTCATAGTTGGAAAATATTATATTTTCCTGAAAAGATACAGGTCGTTTTATTTAGTGCGGACGTTTTCCACGAAGTTAACCCTGAGTTTTAGAAGGGGTTGTTCACGTCATCCATCGAGGAGGTGGGGACATTTATTGGCCGCACTCCGACGGGATGTATGCCGGGTCACTCTCGTCGTATTCCGTTAATTTTGTCGATGAAGGTTGTGCAGTAAGTCTCGATTTACATCGGGCGTCGGTTAGCGCGTGGCGGTTCAGTTAGTCCCGCGGTCCCTTTGCCTTGACTCCCGACTCGCACTCTCAGCTGAGTGTCAAGTACTCAGGAGGCAGCTGCACACCAGGGATTTTTAAAGGACCTCAGCTCACACGGCTGTCGCTGGGTGGTCTAATTGAACGACTTTTATCAAAAAACCCCAAAATCGACCATTTTCTTTTGATAGTAAATTTTTAATTTTCTTATGGAATGTTTTTCTCTATTATCGGTATTGTTGATAATTTTGTATCGATATTTAAAAACACCTAGATCTTCCAATTTAAAAAAATAACAATGTCTGTATATATGTATGAATGTAAATATAAATTATATGTGAATGAATATGGGTAAGGGGGCTAGTTCCATTCCCTGTGCCAGTTATGGTTTCCCAGGAAGATCAGGTACCCGAAAAATCAACTAGCTTGGGTGGCGCTGAGGGTGCCCAGAGAGACCCGGAATCGAACCCGGGCCCTCCGGTCAGTAGTCCAACGCGCTGTACCCCTTGACTACCGTGACCCATCATATATAGTTATATACACACAGGTTCATATAAAAGTTCTGAATGTGCCCAACAACGGAGGAAAATATGTATTTCGAATAATCATATATTTAAAAATAATTCGTATAATTTTATTGTGTTTATGCGATACCGAGACCTGGTACCAGGGAAAGAAAAGAAAACTATCAGAAATGGAAATATGAGGCAAATGATTAGAGAGGTTACGCATAACCCGAAAAATATTTCAAAAAACCGCACCGGACTATCAGCGGTTTCGCCGATAGTTCATCTTGACGGCTTGACGTTTAGAGTGACATTTGCGGTACACTAATAGTTTGAATCTCCTCTCGTTCTGAAACTCTAGGGTCGAAAGACGACTTCTGTCCTAAGGGAGGAGGGGAGGACATTCTACAAGGACCTCTTGCGTTTCCTTAAATGTGTGCACGTCGGCTGCAGCAAATGTTGCGCTCGCAAATCTCTCAGAGTTCGAATTCTGCGGCTGAGGCCTTCACCATCTCTCGCTTCGGGGAAAGGGCCGTTTCCTCCCATCCCCACAGCCCTCCCAACCCCCCTTGTCGCCTCTCCACGTCCTCCCGCGACCGCGTGCCCTCTCCAGAAGCCGGCTCCCCTTCCCCTCCGGCGAGAATAATTGTCGCTCCCCGCCGCTGAAAGATAGATGATGCACTTTGGCCACTCGCGCCGGCGTTGAGCACTTGAGCCGGTTACCCACTGACGATGGTGGGAGGTCCCCTCCTCCCAATCCACCCCACCCCCGGCGGCGAAGGAGGTAGGTTCTCCACAAACCCCTTTTACGCTACCCTACCCCCGCCCCTCTCCCTGACACTCCCTTCCGCCCCCCTCCCCCGCCCGACATCCTTCCCTCAGTCCCGGACCTACCTCAAGGCGGCGGGAAGGGAATCAGAATTGCGATACCCCGGTGTAGCAAGGTGTGAGCCATGCTCAGGCAGCCGGGGTCTCCTGTCATATAGGAGAACCACGAACGGGTGGCGATGCCGCTTAGAATTAATTATAGAGGGTTCCTGGCAGTGCAGGGGGAAGAGAGCACTGAGCGACTGTCGCAGGGAGGGATGCAATTCCGGATGAGGTCCCTGTGCTTCCACAGCTTCATCCAAGCTGGGTGATTAATCGGACCTGGGAAACCGTGGGCGCCACACGGGGAAGGAAACCTTCTCCACCCTACTGATGTTGAGCTGCAACCGATTTTTTTAACCATCAATGATTTTAGGTGGAATATTTCGAGGTATCGGTTGCATATTTTGTGGTTTGTTCGATACAAACTATCGATAGCCAAGCACGAATGGGCTGTAATAGGCCTATGGGTAAATCGAAATGCCTCTCACCAAGGGTTCGATTCCGGTCATCATCCCCAGGCACCCCTGGTGTGCCAAAGCGGTGTAGTGTTTCGGGTACCAGATCATCCTGTAAAACCGTAGGCGCCAGAACTGGGACTTCTTATTAATACTCATGTGTTAATTTCACGCGCCGTATAGGGCGTACTAGTATTAGGTGAGCCGTACGCTCGAATGTAAATCTAACTTTGAGGCTGATTACTCGTGTTTTTCAGTAAAAAATGATGAAATATGTATTGTGTGTATTGTAAAGAAAGTGTTTATTGTACCCATTAATTTTCTCAGATTTGGTTCGTTTCCACGTTGGCTGAATGCTCGCGACAAGTTTTAAATGAAACACTAGCCTATCATGTCATTTCCTTTGGGCAAATGTGATCTAATCACGCTAGGGTGTTTCACTCTAATGTTGGCAGGAATTCTCGGAAACAATTGTGTTATTACGATGATCAGATATTTAAAAAAGTCGTCTGTTGTTATTGTATTGATATGGATGCTAAGTGGCAGCTCTTAAGGCAATCGGACAAGAAGTCTTTAAAACCCACCTCTTTGGCAGCACTTAGCCAATATCAATAAAGGATTATCTTGCACGAGCATGACATTATTTTCACTCACCAAATACCGATGTGAAAAAAAAGTTTCAATGCGACGGTGACCGTAAAAAAGGAAGAAAAGACGGGTCGAGGTGAAGGAAAAAGGATGTAGTCGGGATGGTATTAAAACAATGGGTCACTTACTCCTTGATGTAAGCACTGATAAGGAAAGTTGTCCTGCGGAGGTGCTTTGTGGCATAGATTTTGGGAAGCTGAATGTTGAGGTGGATAATGATCGTTGCGTACAGAAGGTTTAATTGGGAGGTCAAGCGGAGATTGGTCTTCGACTCATAGCATAATTTGTGTTTGGAGGAAATTGCTTAGTCGGGAATAAGGCGACTGGGGTATGTTTGTGCTGGGGGAACGAACTAATTGATTTCGGATCAGTATATTAATTGATACACGAATGCAAAATTTAGTAAAAAGAGAGGTAATGAGAAAACGTCGCCATAGCGACACACGAAACGGATGCATCGGTTAATTAAGTCTTTGTTCATTCTACTCAACTCGCTTCCGCTCAAGAGGTTGAGTGCGAAAGGGAGGTTTCCAGCGGGGGTGGTGCACATTATGCCCTTTACAGCATTCTAGTCCAAATTTCTCAATTATATTCGTATATTTCACCGCAAAGTAGTGAGGACATTGAAGCTGTAGGTAAAGAAAGTTTTATAAAGTGGGAGTTGATGGCATGGTCCTTATGGAAAAAACGTGAAGGAAAGGCCAGTGAAAACTTGAATATGGACCGTTTTCTGGTTTGGTTTCAGAAACTTAGTCGTTAAAGTAAGACGTTAAGCATAAATTGAAGGCTTTTGTAATGTATAAATGGAGAAGATTGAAAAAAAAAATGAATTTATAGTTATGGTAAGGTGAAGGTTCTTGCAAGAAATTCGAAGAAGGTAGGAAAAGTGAATGCGAGGACATTTTGTGTAGCAATGGGCGTTACTTTGGTCACTGTGGTGGATATTTGTCTCTTAACATCACGAATGTCCGTTTGTCCCTTTCGGGACTCATTTGCCTAGCATCCTTAATGGGCGTGGAAAACGTACCCTTTTTAACCCTTAGTAGAATGAGTTGGCGTAGAGTTGTGATCCTACTGGATTTACAACTACCTCCAATGTCGACGTATTGTTCGTAAAATTCGTTCGGCATAGATTGTTTGACTTTGTAAGACTGGATTTAATTGAATAATTTTGTGCGACATCCTATTTCTTTGTCTTTGCATGTGTATTATTAGAAGTTTGTATCTATAGTGTCTTTGTTTATATACTTTTACGACTTATGCGTTAGTTAATTTTGAATAATCACGACACATTTCTGCCTTACGCTGTTTTGTAATACGAACGTGTTTTGTGACTAACCGTCCTTTAAATATCACATTGCTCTCTTGAAAATCATTCTTCGGTCAACCCGAGAGATTATCTTGATTCCCCTTAATTGTCTGGAAAATTTCAAAATGCCTGTTTATGACAGTCATTGCGTTCATAAAGCACACCTTACGCACTCCGCCCTGCAGCTGATTGCGTGTCTGAATCCTTGATAGGGCAGTGACGATAAAACGACATCAGAGCCACCATCTTGAATTCAGATTCGCTCTCTCACGATTCTTTTGAATGTCAACTCTTTATATGGTTGACTTCATAGCTTGTGGTGAGGATCTGGAATAGTTTCAGCTCTTTTCCTGAGTAGTACTCGAGTCTACTCAAGCACCGAAAGCCATGATATAACTCATTGTTTTTATTAGCACTAGATTTGTGGTGATTTTCACACTTATTTAAACTGAGAGTAGAGTTTGGGGAAGAAAACATGCCGCTTAATGAATTAAAAGTCCTTTTTCTACCAATTCATTTGGCGTGCATGGACTAATAGTGAATCATAGTTTTCTAACCGTCATTCTTAATTAATCTTTGAATCATTTCGCTTAATATATTAAAATTTCATGTCTGGGAAACGACTTTATTTAGAATATCTGAAACATCCAAAGCATTGAGGTGCGGACGGACTGGGTTCGATTCCAGGAAACACCTATGGGCACCCCGAGCTTCACTCAAGCAGTATGACTCGGGTCTGCCTGTTCTTCCTGGGCAACCGTAAGCGGAACAGGGAATAAGTAACTTCCTCTCCTTATTAATATCCTGTTTGTGTATGGATTTCATACATGGCCGAATAGGTGGTGAGCTCAACCTCAATTAGCGAAACAACCTTCATTGTTGGTTACTGCTGTTTTTTTGTTATTCGGTGATATTGCAGGTTACTCGTATGTCTTATGCTAGCGAAGAAGTGGTCATCGACGCTCTGTGCGTGCGTAGGTGACACTGCTCCCCAGTGTCAATGCTGAGTGTAATTGGTGACCGTTTCCTTCAATTTCAATGTATGATCTCTATGCACATACGCTAATGCTTATTTATGTGGCCTAGTTTCATTTAGGCGGGCTCTAGGTTAATTTCCAGCAATAGTAAGCTGTCAATAAATTATATTTGCCTATTTTTTAAGGTCTGTAAGAGACTTTTTCTGCTCTATTACGATGCCTCTACATTCTGGAAGTGATAGAAGATAGTGACGAGTATACATTATTTTCAGCGTTAATGGCTATTGATTTACTTTGGTGAGGTGAAAGTTAATGTTTCGGTCATCTACTTTAGTGTATGTCAGCGTGTTAATCTATAGTCGCTTCTCAAGATAAGTCATGGCGCAAAGTCGGTCCGGAAAAGGCCGGAATATCGGAATTTGTATTGGGATTAGTTAGCTGAATAATGGCAGTGTAAATCGTAATGCTTTTCTTGAAAATGTTTACGTATCTTCGCTTAAGTGAACTTTCTGCATTTCATTATCAGTTTTACTTGCCGATGATTTCGCTAATTTGAGGTGAGATTAGATATATGGAGTGTTGGAAATCACCGATTGTGAAATCCGAAGACACTGTCGAGGAAGGATCTTCGGAGGGCGAAAGAATGAAGTCTAGCGAATATCAAGCCAAAGTGCTGATCGATGGAGGGATCTACTGAGGAGTAGGGAACCACGAATGTGTGGGTCATTATACGGCCTTCTCCCCACCCTCCTCCCGGCGAACAGCCCATCATCACCCGTCTTGGGGAATCGCTCGGAGGCGGGATTGGTCTACGTATGCCATCCCTCACCTCGGCATATCTCCCCTCGGTCCGCTCCGTGGTGGGATTAAGACCCATCCCTACTTTCGCACGTCAAAGCCATTTTCGTTGGCAATATCGATTCTTTCTTTTTTTTGCCTAGACCTTTCCGGCGGAGGTCAAGGTTGGAAGGAGGAACTGACTCTCTCCCCATCCATTCGGGGCGCACCTTCCTCTCATGCTTGCGTAGGAGCGCCCACCCGTTTCTTCCCGTCTCCATCTCCTCCTTCTCCCCCCTTCTATTCGTTCCTCTTACGCCGTCATCGAGAGCACCGTCGCCTCCCTTCTCTTTAATTGGCCTCTGATCGTAAATGGTCCCGGGCCTTGGTGACGCGACACCCCAAACGCAATCGCCGTCCGTGGGCGAACACTTACGGTCGGCCGCGCGGCGAAATCTTCCGGCGTTTCACGCGCGGATGAGGGTGGTACGGATCGGGAGGCGACGGGGGGAGTGGGGTGTGTACGGAGGAAGGATGTGCTCTTCACCCGGAACAACGCTTTCAAAGTGGTGAGCCACTTATCTTTCTTCAGCGATCCGCGCAGTCTGCGCCGGGTTTTATCCCGTTATCGGCGACCATCGCACACATACAGAGATCGCGTAGAATCAATTCCACAAATTTTCTGTGTAAATATCAATGAATAAAAGTGTATTTCACTCGTACAACGTAAAATATTCCTCAGTTCCAAGTTTCTGAGCCGCGGGCATCCTTTGAGTCTCAGCTGCGTTTTATCCCGTTATCGGCGACCATCGCACAGATAAAGAGATCGCGTAGAATCAATTCAATAACCCTTGCGTAAATATCAATGAATGAAAGTTTATTTTAATTGTACAACTTAAAATATTCTTCAGTTCCATGTTTCCGAGCCAGAGGAATCGTTTGAGTCTCAGCTGAACGCTGGTGACAGGATTAGTTTTCTCGAAGTTGACTTTTTTGTTGTATTTCTGACTGAATGGGAGTCATATTATGCACTAACCTTTTCAAGTGTTCAGGATTATATGCGTGAGAAAATGAATGCCATCTGTTGAGTGCCGCTTCTCGCGGTGTTAACTCTTCCCATTTCCAAATAGGGCTAGCGATTCCTCCTCCTGAGAGGTCAGATAGTCTTCCACGCCTACCCTCTTACACCCACCAGGGGAGGACATAAAGTAAGCACAGGGGAGCAGCACCCCCAAATAAAGGAAGGAAAAAGCGTTTGATGTTAAAATGGAGAAAAGGATTTTCTCAGTTTTCCCAGGAAGAGTTTATTAAGTATTGTTTTTCCATTTTTAATTGTTTAAATAGTAATTTTCGCTATAAATCTCATCATAGTACAGTTTTCATGTATACTTTTCGTACACATATTCCAAATGGAGACAAAGCAGTTTTTATTTTCTCCAAAATACTGTTCTCTAATGTTGCCTTAACCATCCTTATTTTCTCCTGCCTACTTGTCATATTTTTAAAATTATAAGTAATTAATTAAGGATAATAACTAAAGAAATTAGAGTAAACAGTTAATTTATATGAATCATCACATTTAATCGCCGCACATACATGTATATTTTTATTTGGGCAATGTTTTAGTGAAAAATTGCCATAGTAGCGCGCACATTGAGGAAAGAATAACGTAAGTGAAATCAGCATTTACTTGAAGAGAAATGGTGACTGGTAGACTAAGGAAAGATGTAAAGAAGAAGTTAAGTAATTACTTTAATATGGAGCATAGCGATTTATGGGTGTGGAACATGGTCTTTGGGGCAAAGGGATTGGAGGCTATTGACCATGGAGTGTGGCAAAGAATGGAGAAAATAGATTGACAGGGAGGAAGGCAAATTAATTTAAAAAGCCGGTGAATAATGGAAATACTGCAGGGGCAAACAAAAGACGTTCTCGTGATGCGTGCACCAGTGTTCTGGGACCGTTCAAATAGGTAGAATGTATTGAATGATCACTGGGTGTTGCGCCGCAAAAATTCTGTATCCGCCTCTTGCCGTCGTTCTCTTGCGTTTTCACTTTTTCCAAGAGTCGTTGATTTTGGCGGGGTTTTTCCTTTTCGGCGGAACCGGTGACCGCCGCGGCTTCTCAGCATTTCGCGCGAAACGGTGGTGACGCGCCCAATGGTCCCATTCCTCCTTTGCTTCCTCCTCTTCAACCGCGAGGGGGAGCCACGGGGGGTCGGTCTTTCCGCCCTCCGTTAACTCATTCTCTGCCCAAATTGATGACGTGGGTTTTCCCACCCCCCATCCTCCACCCAACGGGTTGCGTAATGCACGCGGGAAGAAACCTTCATATTTTCCCACGTGTCAGTCAGTCCCTCTTTCACTTTCAAGTCGTTGAGGCGTTTAAGATTGTTCTTGACTTTACGGTTGCCGACGGGGGGAAGGTGTGGATGGATTAAACGAGAACTGTGTTGAAGGTCGTTCTTTGTCGTGATCTACGTTGACACATATCCGTTTTATTTCTAAATGTCGTGGTGGTATCCAGACACGATGGAATATTTCTTATGCAATCGTATTTTCATTATGAGAAAAAATATTTGCACTTTTCCACAGATTTATTGGTAACGTACAACGCGTTTCAGTTCACAGAACCATCTTCAGGTACAAAGATGGTTCTGTGAATCTAAGCACGTTGTGCGTTACCTATAAATCTGTGGAAAAGCGCAATTTTGTTTTTTTTTATAATGACGAACGTCCACAACATTTCGCCTGAATCTGTTGAATGTATTATTATTTTTTCAGTCTGGCGTCGTAGCAATATATGCATTTCAAAACTTCAAGTAAAACCATTTCATGTAGGTGGCGGTATGTTAAAATACTTGGCCAACTGTTCACGTAATGTCGTTGAAAATTCCAACGATTTTTAGGGAATATACCTGTATTTTAAATATTATTGATATTAGTACTAACCAAATGTCGAAGGTGATCAATAATTGATTTCGATGTGGTAGTATACCACATGGCGCCATGTCACGTCGATAAAAAATACCATTAGCGCCGTAAAGGATTGTTACTTATTCATCATTGGATTAGTAATTAGGAATTGAGGAATGGCGTGGAGGGAACCCTAAACGGAGATCTCTGTCCCAAAATCAGAAAATCGTTTGGGAGTCGATGAAGGGCGTGCCGTATGCTATCAGCTACTGAGAAACTTTGTGTCAGAGATTGTCTCATGTGGAAGTGTGCAAAAATTGCATGAGAATCATAGAAGTTGCACAAGATTAAGTCGGTGAGTTAAAACTGTATGAAAATAACAATTTAAAGCCGTCGTGGCCGGAAGACAATGTCGATTAATAGCAGAAGAGCCTTCGTCTTTGTTTCGTAATAGTAGAAAAACCGTGCACCATAAACTGGCGACGAGGTAATATTTGGCGGCAATCAATTACAGTGGTGGACCCTAAGGTTGGTTTCATAGGTAAATAGCTCACCTAAAATGTAATAAGTGGCGTGAGAAATACGTACATTAACAGGATATTGATATTTGGAGGTAACACGTAATACTCTTATGTTTCTCAGGAAGATCTGTAAGGTTCGGAAGATCGTACAGCTTGAATGATACTGAAGGTGTCACCCGGAATCGAACTGGAGTAATGCGGTCAGTAGTCCAGCGTTCTGAGGGACTGCCGAAATCGTACAGTAGGCGGTCATGTCATGTGAATGTGAGAACTGTCCCAGTTACGCAGAAGTGTTTGTTAACAAGTGGACGGAATATTCTTGCTTCACAAAAAAAGCATTTCATAAGTCTTTCAAGGTCTGAGAACGCGATTTTTTGGAGTCGGATTGGGAGGGTGAATGGACGTCACAAGAGGAGTCGCATGCGGTACAGATGCGACATTATCCCGGGTGAGACGTGCGGAACTCCCCGCATGAAAGCAGCATCAATCCGAGTATTGCTGAGGAAACTGTGACTCTTAATGTTTACACGATCCCTTATCTCATACCATCTACCGGGAACAGTGTACCTGATCGTAACTCTCGTTCCGGCAGTGGCACTCTTGTCTCTGCATGACCTAAGCATTCAGTAAAGGAGCTCAGTCCTTTATTTATGTTTTGGCAATACAATCGCGTATTGATTCAGGGCAAACTAGTCCGCACGTTTTGATCCTTCTTGCGATTCATTTCATAGGTTTTGCAAAATTCTGTGGATTGATATTCTTTCGGATGTGCGTATGGTTAATTTTGGAGGGATATTCTCAATTTTAGATCCTCTCGTCCGTCCCGAAGGTGTGACCATGGAGTCTGAAATAAAGGTGGGATCGACCGCTGAAGTGTTCACTTAGATGTCGGTTGTCTTTCTTCAGGTCTTGAGCGGACATTGATATTTCATTTTCAAAGTATTCAATCCATGGGATTGAATGGAATACGAACGTTGGTGCCCTTTGACCATCGACTTACAATTTTCGGTGCAAAGACGCAAAGCAAGCCTCGGGAGGTGATGTACGCTGTCTCGACGGTCACAAGTGGGCTTCTCAAGATGTGCAGGGTTATGTGTGGGAGACCGGGGGGGGGGCCCTCTCACCACTCTAAAATGCAGTGAGGGGATGGAGGTAGGGCTTTCCCGAATTTGCTGACTAACTCTTTTTCTGTCGTCGAAGGAAAGGATGACTGCTCCGATACTTGGGAGTTAAACTCCCAACGGTAGCAATATTTTTGCCCGAGTATATTCACCCATTCAAAGATAAACGATCATTGACGGAAATAATGAGCCACTTTTGCCGTCTCTTCCAATTAACATCATAACGTTAGGCTAAAAACAATTGCCGAGAGAAAAAGAAAATTTAACATTTTATCGGGAGAGAATGCAACATTGGTATTTAGGAGTATCTTTGAGTTCACGAGGCTCGTATACCTTAGGCTGGTTTGGCTCTCCTACGAGGGTAATCCCAAAAGCAAGGTCTTCAGTTTGTTAACAATTGAAAATAAGCGTTTATTTTCCATAATAAATACATCATTTTAAAGCTTGAACATTCATATATTTTTTACGTAATTGTCATTTCGGTCGATGTAATTTTGTAGTCACTGGGGAAGTTTTTATATGCACGTGCATACCAGATCACCGCAATGTCGTTGACGAAGCGTTGGAACTCATCTATCACCTCGTCATCGTCGCTGAAAGGTTTTCTAGTCAAATGTTCTTTCAACTTAGGAAACAGGTGATGGTCACTTCTAACCAAGTCCGGACTAGAGGGTGGGTAGATGATGATATCCCGTCCAAACTGTTGCAGGAGAGCGACTGGTTGACGGGCGAAGCGGAGGTCAGCGTTGTCATGGAGAAGGCTTACGTACGCCTTTGCTCAATATTTCTCATCTCCGTACCTGAATCTCTCGTCTGAGTTGTTTATGAGTCTCACAGTACCTGCAGCGTTTATTGTGACCTCAGGAGCCTTGTAATTGACCAACAATACTTAGTTTCGAACATAAATTTCGGTGGCAGATTGTGTCTTTTTCTAATTTTAGCTACTTGGGCGTAGAGAGGTATTCCACCACTCACGTGGTTACTGTTTGGCCTCTGGTGTGAAGTGAAACACTCGGGTATCATCACTTGTAACAATCGCATCCAAAAACTTGTCCTTTTCGTTTACATGATATAAAAGGAATTCGCGCGAATAATCAATGTTTTTCGCATAGCGATATGCTCTGAGCATGCGCGGAATTCATTCAACTTTTCAGTCAAAATTGCGAATGGTGAAGGGAAATCTCAGGAATCAAAATGCATAGATCAATCGAGAGTGATCCTCCGATGTTAACCTATTATTTGTTCAACCTTCACGACTGTCTCATCGGAAGTTGATCGTCTCCTGTTTATTTCCTAGTCATGAATATCAGAGCGACCAGCAGTAAACTCCCTACACCACTTACGGAATCAATGCACGACCCTCCGTACACTTCCCGTCGGTTGGCGATGAAATTTGAAAAGTTTTAATTCGTTTAGCTTTAAAAAATCGGATGACTGCGGGAACCTCGCACCTGGTGGTAGGGGCAAGCGGAAGCTTCATTACTAACGGCTGCCGACCCAAGATTAGCGTCCCGATGGCATGAGAAATGGGGTGTTTGGGCGTTAGAGAAGCAACGAACACAACAGTGTGACCAACAGCCGTTCGAACTATTGTCTCTGAGGTCCCATCGTTTTAGAGACCTTACTTTTGAGATTATCCTCTTCATTTTAGTAAATAATGCACCCAGGCATGCCTTCGGATCTGATAGTGGTTCCACAACTGTCAAACCAACCTCTGGTTTGATCACTGTGGTTTTGTTATTTGGGCAAAAGTGCTTAAATTAATTATTTTACAGCAATGAAACTCCTAGATGGCCGAAAGTTTCTTGTTTTGTGCGCCTCAATATAGATTCTCTATGTAAATTTTAATTTATGACCTATATTTCACTCGATATCTATTTCATACAGGAAATGTAATTAGAATTTGCCTTTGTAGGGAAGAGGTTGTGATGTAAAGTTACTTGAAGTTACAAAAAAAAATGAGAACATTAGAGGAAGAGGATGTTGCGTCCAATTTATTTCATGAAAGGAGATTGTTTTGAGAGACAAGGATATTATCAAAATCCGCGTTGACAAAGCCCCCCACAAAGAAGCAGGGTTTCAGCACACCTGCGAAACGTAGGTAGGAGATGGGTTAGGGAAAATTTTGAATGAAACCATTTGAAATTTGGAATGAACGCATGTTTCACTGCCCTTGTCTGCGACATGCTGAATGAGACATTAGAATGGGATTATAAAGAAAAATATGAAGAAAACTACATCAGAACTACTTTAATAGGAATCCTTAATATAATACTCCTCATGATAAAATCAAAAATTTCCCGAATGGTTCTTAACTGGTTAAATGGTTAACTTCTAATGGTGACTAGTAGGCTATAATGGGGATGTAGATAGATGATGCAAATACAACAAAAATGTTACTCGATTTTCGGGTTAGCGATGTGATGTAGAAAATTCTGAAGTCGCCAGTTGATGTTATTCCTTTTCGTTCTTGTGTACCCTGGAGAGAAGGGATGTGCCCCTAAATTTATTGGAGGAAGAGCTGCGGAAGGGAATAAGGGGCTTATAATAATGGGGTCGAGGGATCGGAGGAATGAAATTTGGTCGAAAAATATTCCCAAGGAGATAGGAAGCAAATGAAGCCATATAAGGCACTCCTTGTTTACGAAATCTTGTGTTTTTCCATTACTTACACCGTATTACTATAGTTTGGGAGAAATAATGGAAGCTTTTGTGGAGAGGCAGTTGCAGTTCAGCGGATGACAATTAAGGACCGGTATTGCGTATTACATGTTATAGCAGCTTTTGTTAATCATAGTTCCTATCTCCTTTTTTATCTAATAAAAACTCCGTTATAGTTTGAATATTTTGGGATCCATGCGTTTTTAGTCTGATGATGACGGTCTGTTCACCAAAATAATGTGATAAAAATTGTCAATATTGATGTGGATGTCGAGTTATTTAATTTGTCTACGGTATAAATGAGACTAAATTATGCTCGACATGATCCATTATTTTCGAACCTATACACTGTATACTTTTTCCATCGTAATTCGTTCAGAAATGAGAGTCGGCCCTTATAGCAGTGAATCAAGCCGGACATTGCTTCCTGGAGGGAGGGTCAGCTTATGAGATTCAAAGCATGGTCGCTAAAATACTTTGATACATTTGGTTCGAAACTAGGATTGTAATTTCCGTATCCTGGCTCCGGAAGTATAGAAATGGGTAGTCATAAGGGTTCATGATTCTATTTGAGTGTTGTGTGTTCATTGCATATTGTGCAGATTCATGCTTACAAACTATTCCTGTTAGTTTTCCCAGTTTTCAGGAATGTGGCATGCATCTGTATTTTAATTTACGCAAAACTGTGATTTTCGTCTCGGAAACAAGGACATTCATGGGTTGATACGATGACCGGTATCTGATAAGCCGTAGCAGACCCTGGGAAAAAAAACTGAGAAGCCATGAGCAGTCGTGTGGCTGGGAATGTATAACAAGGTTGCAAGTTTATTCCTTCACCGCTATTTCTATGAAGCATTAATCTGGAGAATATATTTTTAAAAATCACTTAGCGTCTCCTATTTTCTCGTGGCGTAGAAATAATTCCAGGAGTAAACACATTCTTTGTTCCACTTTGAACTAAGCCGCCGCAATTCATGTCCCTTTGCAGTTTCAGGCTGACAGCATTCGCGTTTATTCTTCCTTGACGTACTCGCGAACACAATGGAGTATCCTCGGCGCCTTAGGAATCAATCTCCATTTAATTTGAAATTACGCCGGGCCCCTTGGCGTCGCGTTGCCTTGCACCCTTTCAGGCCGAGTTCATTTCGGCGTGTGTTTTCGCCGCGTTCCTCTCCCCAAAGGAGTCGGGAGTATTTCGGCGGTGTGAGTTCGCAGCAGCACCGGGAAAATTCTCAGCCATGCAAATATGGCCACAGAAGCGGAGACGTCGGTGGGCCAGAGCCGCCGCCGTTCCCGGGCAGACCCCGAAAGCGAAATGCGAACGAATCCGCTTAAGGCTGCGGAGGAAGGCGCGTATTGTTCGCCGCCATCCCCTTTTGTTTTTCCCACCTTCCCAAATGCGCTGAGTTATAAGCGGAGATTAGGGTCAAGAACAATGGGTGCGCCAAGGCCTTCCAGGGAACGCGCCCTTGGGTAAGCGTGGATTAATACGCACGGGTCTTTTGATCAAAATGACAGCGTACCATTCTTCTTCGTCGGTTTTCTCGGTACTGTCCTAATTATGCATTATTGCAGTGCACACGTTTGCACAAACGAGTGAAAACGTGTCCAATATAACTCGTATTTGTGTCAGGTGTATTCATTCCCTTGTAGTGGAGGATAAGTATTAAATTAATAAATTAATAAAAAATAATAAATTCAGATTTTCCGGAACTCGAGCCACTTAATACCCCATTTATTGAGATCACTTAGACTATCATCCCAACCATTTATTTCACGGTCTTAGTAACATATTAAATCTACGTGCCCTATCGACTTTCACCCTATCCCCTAGTGAGAAAGCCGCGCAACGCTCCCAATCAAATATTTATCATCCCCACTTCATCTTGAAACAGTTTAATTTCTTGTCGCCTTGGTGGTCATTTGAAAAAATATCATACATGAGTTCATATTTCAACGTAAATCATTTTCAGACGTCCGTATTCTCCTCTCCTATAACGTGTTTTACCTCTTCGTGCGTCGTGTATTACTAATTTCATATCATTAAATTAATTCTGATAGGCAGTAGATAATGGCGTTCTGGGTCCTCGTGTCATGCCATTGACATAATGAGGAAATGTGTGGAAATATTAAAGGGAAAGTCGAAAAACATGAATAAATGGCTTCAGTGACAGCATTAATAGCGTATTTTTTTAGTATTGCATCTTTTATAATACTACATTTATTTCGTCGCGAGAAAGAGCACGTGTGGCAAAAGAGTAAAATGATTAAGTTTCAAAAAGTCATTACAGAATAATAAAATGGAAGAATTTTAACTAATTTTCATTCTTTTTGGGCTGCATATAAAATTAACTCCCCCATGTAGAATTAATACTTAAGTTCACGTAATGTTGAGTAGTTGCAGAGGCAAAATCATTAAAGGTTGGCCGTACAGTTGACGGAGATGTAGAGTAGATTGTTTTGCTTTTTTTTTGTAATTTTGTTACTAAATTAAAACATTTAGGAATTACAATCATTGCGTTTGAATATGTATGTTGAAGAATTACTGTTTTGTGTAATTTTGAATGCTTTATGATAATTCATTTTACGGTATCTGGAAGTAATAGCATTGATGTTTTTTTTTCTTAAGATGCTCCCCCGTATGTTATGGTCACACGAACGTAGATCCATTGCACTAGGTACTTGTAGCTTGGGGACTCGAGGCTGGGATCGAGACCGTAGCGTTCGAATTAGCTCATGCGTTGCGCTCTAATTCAGCCAGTTCATCGTATTTTATCGTTTGCGTGGAGTAGTGCTTTTGCATCCCATAATTCAAACCGCCACGAGGGCGTGTGACAGGGGCCTTGGTTCTCCTCCATACATTGGGGGTAATTGATGATGAATGGGCTTCCGTATCATTTCATTTTCGGGAAGTTCAGTTTGTCGTTTGTCAGTGATGTTTCTTAATTTTTTGAGTCAAGGAGTTGTGCGAGAGAAATGGGTTCGGAGATCGGGTTGTTACGGTTTATTTTTTTTACTGGTTTTCCACTTAGAGGGCCCAGAATCGAATCCCGACGGTGGCAGAATTTTTCAGAGGTATCCCCTTCCTTAATTGGGTGCCATTCTGAGCCCACTTCGAGCACACCTTCCGTGGGATGGTGCGTCAACTTGTAAACCCCTTGGTGCATTTCGTTGTGAATAGGCAAATACCGTCGCTAGGTATCTAACTTAACTTTTTATCAACTAGCATACAAATGCAACTGCGATTATACTTTATTTCAATCTTGCCCTCTTATCTTACATGTCGATTGTCTATTTTATTTCTGTAATAACTTTGATTTTTTGCTACTATAGTTCCTGATTTTCCAAGGAAAGAACGAATATTTGTATCTACCTGTACTGGAGTCTATTTCCCCTATCTTATCTTTGTAGTTTTTACTTACCTAAATAGTGTGGAGCCATAATAATTCCCTTTGTGTCATAGTTAAACTCGTGTGTTCTGAAAGTTGCGAGAAATCTGAGCACCGCTTGTTGTTTTCGCATCTTTAGCGGCTCCCAACCTAATTCCTCCAAAATAAATGTCACACTCGTCTTCTTATCGTAACAATTTTGGACGAATCTGGCGGATTAATATGTTGGTCTATTCCACAGTCAATTTCCCATACAAGTTCTCTTTGCAGGTTCAAATCTTCTTTGCGGTCTCTTGTCTTCCAATTTAATATTGCCAGAATATAAGTATTCCCACTCAGTGCCGACATTAATCTCTATTGATTTGTATTCATCAAATGTGTGAGTGGGAGTACTGTAATGGTTTAAAGCTCACCGACGGCGGAAGTCTCCTTGCTCGAATCGTTCTTCGATACAATGCGGAGTAAGCATCACGCGGAATCACAACACGGGTCCACTTGCCCTTCCCAGTCGGAATTCCTTCACTTACGACCTTGTAATCGCTCAGCTGATTCACTTGGCACGATGACAACATTGCCGTGTGTGTGTTTATGTCAACTTCAAAATTCTACTGCCAAACCGGTGTCATTTCAACCAAAATGTAGCAATTCACGCATCCGGGTGAGAGGTGGTAATAACGGCGAAGTCGAGGAGCTCAGTTACCGTGAGGTCGAGAGCTCTTCGGTGGGGTTAATACGCTCCATTCTTCCTTAACGGAGGCTATTGCCATTGAAATCAGTACTTGATTCCAGGAGTGTACTCTTCCAATAACTGTCGCTGTACTGGATTTCTGGCAGGATAATTTCATACATCCTTGCCACTATTGACTCGGAGGGGTTAGTTAAATGAGTAGCGAACCAAGTGTCTGCGAGTCGCATAACCATCTACATTTACAGCTTCGTAATTCCCCACAATCCCCCGCGAGTGTATGTGACGGAGGATCTTAGGGCACCAGCCATACATGTAGAAGTATTAGTTTATGCATTCATATGAATACGTGCTAGTTCATTTACAGTAACATTAATGCAGGCATATATACTCAAACATCATGCATTGGAATTGTTATATTCCAATAATTCATGTAATGCTGGTGTTAAAGTTGATTTTTTGGGATATGAATTCGGGTATTCACGTTAAGTAAATACTTCGGAGTTTAATTAAAAAGAAAATTGGAATTATCGCACAAATGGTGGGTATAATTCAAATGAAATGGTATGGAAATATGTTATTGCTTGTCACTTCACCTAAATTACATTCCAAGCATTTGGGGCCGTGCCCAAAAAGATCGGATTTCGGAATAAAACAGGCTGCTGAGAAAAGCTGCCCGTTTTGTGAAGAATCGACGTGAACCTCCTTCCGCGTGCTCTTTCAGTTTATTACGAGGTGTCATGTGTTTGTGATAGTATTGGAATGTATATAGTATGGCTGGTGACTTAACAACCCCTGCCACACGTCCTTGCCACGGCTTGCGAGGTAGTGTATAGATGTAGAGCGATCGTACAGCGTCACATTATTATTGGATAGTCTGGGTTGGGAGCATGAATATTGCGGGCACGACTTAAACTATCCGGTAAATACAAATCAGCCGAGTTTTACGCTAACTCAAAAGGGAATCTATTATTCCCTGTTAGGAGAGCCCTCAGGAAGAATTTAAAAGAAAATTAACTGCCTTATAAACCAATTAAGAAACCCTCCCCCCTCCCTTGTTTATTCCGATATCATGAGCGGAGGGAAAAATCACATACTTTTTTCAATTCGAAATTTAATGAAAATTAAATGTTAAGGAAAGCCAATGACCACCAATGGCTGATCACTTAACACACTCCCATGTGGCGGCTTGCAGGGTAATATTTAGTTTATGTGAAGGCGATACTTCCAGTCCTCCTCGCCCTAGGAGGGAGCTCTAGGTCTGCCTTCGCCTCGCCGGACTAAGAGTCGAGAGGGGCAGATGGGTGCGGTGGTATTTAGCCGCCGCAGGTGGCGGGGAAGGTGGATGGAGTAGATGAGGCAGGCGAGTGAGGGTGGTGGTGCTAGTGGAGATTTTCGACCCGACAGGTTCCTCCCTCCATAGCAGGACGCTTCGTTCTTCTGCCCTCTCCCCCTACACGCCATCTTTCCCTACCCGAAGCCCCAGGTCGAGTTATCAACGTCCTTTCCAACCCTCTCTCCTCCTCTTATTCCCCCTCTCACCCCTCTCCCACCCATATCCCCCTCTCTACCTTCTCCCGCTGCCATACTGACCGTGTCTGACCGGAAGGGGGAACGTTCCATCCCATTGTTTTCCCGCAACAATGCCCCGGTGGGTGAAGTCCAGCTTGCGTCCGCCGGACCAGAACCGCCCGTATTCAGAGAGGAGTCTCCTTTAAAAAAAGGCACAGGCCCTCCCGATGGCGCTCTTTCATTCTGTCGGCGTGTCGAGGTATCCTTATAAATAGTACCTCCTCCCCTCAGGGGAAGGTTATTAATATATATATTTCTCGTCCTTCGTCGGTCTTTCGATTATGTTAATGAGATACGATCCCTCGTTTGAGATCTCATCCTTAACGCGTCTCGAATTGAGATGGTATCAACGGATTCTTTGGCCTCTCCTTTGGAGGAAGCCGATTTCTTCTCATTCGGGTTTCGGTCCTCGAGTCTGTTGTCTCGCTTCCAGATGCCTGGTCACGGAAGTGCGATTGAAATCAAGGAGCACACTGATTGATACCGGGTCGACTGATGTAAAATATATTCATTATGCCCTTTTAGAGTCTATTAACAAGTTAGGTGATATAAATTTGGTAATTAATGTGGTGGAATGTTTACGATAATTAATTATGTCATTTCGGCATTAAAATATTTTGTTAGGTTTCGATAATAAAGCTGACTTGAGGTGGAGGGCCAAAGTCTCAAAAAAATAGCACATGAGCTTTTCATTAAATGCATATCAACATGTTTGCGAACGAAAGGTGATTGATAGATATTAAATGGAAATCTATCTCACGAGCCGGTTTTTGAGTATTTGGGTCTTCAGCTCGTCTGCTCGTAATTATTATTTGGTTCATATTGAGGTAGGGTTTAGAAGGATACTCTTTGACTAACTACGGATGCATTTCTAGATGACAACTAACACGGCACCACGTAAGACCTTACGTTACAGTAAGCCACTCAATTACGGCTACTTTTTCTCCTCTTATTCCGTTGAGCATGCCTATACTTTTCCTCCTCCTACGTACCTAAAATGCTCCACTCTTTATCTATAGCGTTCAACCACCTTCCAAATTTTCCTCCAGCTTTTGGATATCTCCCAAGTACCCTCTCTCCTCACTCGCCACTCATTGTGTTCCTTTCTGTCCATTTACTTTTTCCACTCTTCTTCACATCCTGATCTCTAAAGCCCCCAAAAACCACTCATTGTCATCTTGTCCCAACGATTAGGTTTCCGCACTGTGTTAAAACCTCCATATAAAAACCATAAACACAGCAATCGACCCGAAGGTCGGTTTAGTAGGTTATGGTAGAGCTCACCCATGTACTAAGCCCGACGGCATATGAATACTTATTCACACATCATCGTAGGGGGGCCAGTTCCTTTCCCTGTGCCGGTTATGATTTTCCAGGAAGATCTGGTACCCGAAAAATCAACTAGCTTGGGTGGAGCTGCAGATGCCCAGAGTGCCTTACCGAACCCGGTACTCTCCGGTCAGTAGTCCAACGCTCTACCCACTGGACCACCGCGACAATCAATGTGTAATTTATATGAGTTCCGTTTGATTCGCGAAAATTCGGAGAAAAATACCACATTGCCATTCCTGTGCCTCTAAGGAACACAACTATGGCATTATAAATTGATTGACACTTCGTAAATACTCCGTGATGAAGTTAAACGTATGAAATTCAGCATACGTGAGCCTCTGAGGCTGCGATTGACAGTTTCTTTCAATTTAATTTTGAGTTGAAGATCCGATTGCGTTTCGGTTTCACCCACTCCAGAAGATCATTTAAAAAAATATTCGCTTTGCCTTTATCGACCGCAGGTGAAAATAATCTACTCGTTCTCATTAAGTTGGACGTTAAAGTGTCGTTTTTGAGACATCAGATATCGGACTCGACTCTTGTGATATGTCGGCGGGCGGACGGACAATGGAATTCCCGTGCGTGGGACCGGCCAAACGAGGAGAAGCAAAAGTGGTAGTGACGTGGTGTTTGGAGCGGTCGAAAGTTTTCACGCTTGGCGTAGCATACTTCATTGTGGCAGGGACGCAAATCTGATAATTCATACCGCCCACAACATTGAAAAAAGTGAACGTTGCCATTCATGGTGTGTTTATTTCTCGTCATATTGCTTTAGTGTTTGTTCGGTCTCTATTTTGAGTGGCAAAATCAATCTATCTCGTACTAATTTGTCTATTTTGAGGTACAGTCAATGATGTGATTACAAATGTGATTAGTATCAAATTGAAAGAAAGGTTACATAGACCGAAAAATGACCAATGTTTTAGCAAAGTGTGGAAAACGGAGAGAGAGTACTATTTATATAGTTTCCTAATTGTCCAATGTGGAAACTGTACCATCCTATTTCAAAAATTTTGATAAGGAAATGTGACTTGTCAGTCTCTCAATTCTGTCTCTACTGCTGTATCCACCGTGGCTCATCACAGCGGTGTTATTTGGCAGGGTTCACATGTTTATTTATAACAAGGTTATACATCTACATAATGACTTGGCAGGCACTAGTTTTACTCGAACGAGATGTGTGCTTATTATGGAAGGAAATGGTGTTATCCTACTAAAATGATAAACCGTGGCAGAGTCAGGGGAAAACTATGAAACGCACGACGGAGTTGGTTGTAGCGTGGACGATCGTCTCTGACAGATAGGTATTAGAAAGCATCCATCAACCAGGCGTATGGAACCTATCACTGTATCCAATCTCTACATGAGGTGGAACAAGCTGTCTTCGTTTTAACTCCCGCTGTTTCTTAGGCCGCCATCATTATCTTTTTTTTCAAAGAGTATGTCTTATAAACCCTTGCGTACTTAGGAGTAACAAACCACCAAGCATACGTCTTCTCGTGCTCTTTATCTTCCTCATTCTTCTCGTTCCCTATTCGGAAATACAGGCGAATAGATGGCTGCACATTGTATCGCCAGTTATTCATATCCCCTTTAAGTACTGGAATATCTTCCAACGTTAATGTGTTCATCAGATCGAGTATACGCCTTTGTAACTGAGTGCAATCAGAATTATTAATTTACGAGCAGTTTAAAGAGCCACAGGTGGCCTCTTTCGATAATACATTTTCGTCACTCTGTATATAAACTGATTTTTAATCAGTATTAAAATTCATTATTACTTGAATGAGCTAGTATATTTTACAGAAAAGGTTTATTACTTTTTGATATCCGAATGATACCAAATGTTGCGAAGTTATCGAGTCTCTAATTAATGAAATTTGTTTGTCGGAAGAAATAGATTGAAAATAATTTTAAGGGTAGTTATACGTCATAGAGATTCAGAGTTAATGGAATAAAAGATTCGATTTCAAGTAATTTCATTCCCACCTAAAGACAATTTTCATAATTCTCGGATGCAACGTTTTGACATTGAAGTGGTTTGCTATTTGGAAAATTTCTATGTTGAATATTAGATGTACGCATTAACCTTTATTATTATTTTTAATGCCATTTAAACTGAATTTAAAAAATGATTGAGTGAAGAAATGAATTAACCTAGTTTTTTTATAATGATTTCACTTAATTGCAGTAAAAATTCCTTTCTCGTATTTTATACAATTTCCGTTAAAATTTGTGGTTTCATGACTAATCTTAAGAATTCGTCGTTCACGAGTCGTTCTGAGGCCATGATTCTTTTAATTGGAACGAGTTTAAACTGCAATTTGGAGTAATTCCTTAATTATATCGCGGGAATTTTGTAATCGGCTATTCTTCTCGGTTGAATTTACCCGCGACGCTGTTGGCGAATGTCAATCCTTTTTTCGATGTTGGCTGTAATATAAAAAATATGCGACTTCGGTTTGGGGAATGAAAATTATTATTCCATGAAATGCTGAATTAGTAGCTATTGAACTTGGCATATAATTTTTCCGTACTCATGCGGGTTGATTTTGTCCAGTTCTTTCTGAGGGGGCAGGAGTTAGTAGTCCAAGTGTTACAATGGGATTTGTTATTGTTATTAAGAGTCTGGCGGTCAGGGGTAGATTTATGATGGACCGAGGTGCTGCCCACTGCTGCACCTTTTAAGCACTGCTTTTCGTCGGAGTAAATGCCCTGTTCGTCTCCGGCGCATTAAACCGTTTCATTCCGTTCAACAAGCCCAATCTTTTTTCTCAGCCCTGACTCGCTCACCCAACAATCTCCGCTCAACATCGCGGTCTTCCCCTCATTCCATTGACGCACAGTATGCCCTGCACCGTCCTTTTCTCCCTTCGAATATCTCTACCACCCTCAATCTTCCCTTACCACGCCCAACGCTTCTTCCTTAGTCTTAATTTTGGTTCAAATAATTTTCTTTTAAACTTTTTCACAATTGGTGAAGAGTGAGTTGACTAGTTTCCCCCTAGGTCGGTTGCACCGCATGGGGAGTCGACAGGCGGGTCGTGAAGGGGTACGTGGGGGTGCGGAGGGCGTCGGAAGTGGGTCGGGGGCGGTCCCTGGCAGCCCACCCCTTCCTCCTTCCTCTCCTCCCCATCGTGCATTTGTTCTCGGTACACCAGAGTCGGCCTCATTGCGTGGGCGGCTGACGTCGACCGGCTCCAGCCGTTGCCATGGTGATCGGCTTGGTGACCTATTTGGAGCATCCCGTAATTTGGGTCGTATCTTTGGGGTGTGCACCCTTTCGTGATATATGGGTCATAGCGGAGGCGGCGGAAACGAAAGTTTCCTTGTCTGAGTTTGCCGTGGATGGGGCAAGGGTTCGGGGGTGTGGTGGTCAGCGGGGGAATCGTGAGACATTGGTGGAGAGGGTCGGCTGCCCCCTTAAAGCTGTTCAAATGAATCGCCCCCCCTCTCCTCGCCCTTCTGCTCAATGTCATCCCGTATATATGGGTCAGTGGAGGGGAATAGGGAGGGTATATCTCCCCTCGACGCCGGTTGGGTTTGCCGCTTTTGGCCCGATTTCTCTAGGTCAATCCCGGCTAGCGTGAACTATTTCCTACCTCACGTGTAGGAAACTCGTTATCCGTGTCCCGGGCCGAGGTCTGACCTATTTTCGCCTCAATGCTCCAGGAACTAGTCGGGTCACACCTTTTTATGGGGATCGATTTATCAATTTATTCCGAGACCATATGAAGCTCATAGAGTGCATGACTAAGGCTCTCCTGCAGAAATTTAATTTATTTCATGCGCGGGGAGTAATTACGAAAAAAGAGGTAAAATTTAAATATGTTTCAAAGAACCGGTTTACTATATGTAGATAACTGTATGTTATTAAATTGCCGCTTTTTCGTTGGGACCACTTTTGCAGTCATTCACTTGACCAACCACTGTGAATGAGTGCGGTGGTCACACTCTGCTTGCTCGATTAGAATGTTTTGGCATGTTAGCGGAAATAGGACTTGATCCATGTAACGATTTATGTTCCTCACATTTAGTATTTTCATTTAAAGCAGGAAGTATTAAATTTACACCAAAATGTGGACGTTGAGTCCATTTCCTTTTTGGTCAATTTTGCCATAAAAAATATTTCGATATGAATTCCACAATTTGCGGTTGTTAATTTATTTATTATATTTTTTATTTTGAATGTTAATTGACATTTACACTACATTTGGAATGTTAATCAACGTATTCATACGTGTTCATCACTCACTAAAATGTTTCGTTTGTTTGCGTTTTTCATGAAACATGTAGATTTGATGGATACAAAATTTTCACAGGCATCCTAAAGCATCAAATTGGGTTATAAATGAGAAGAATGCTTTGTGGAATAATTCTCCCCAACTTTGGTCCAACAGATTTTCCTAATATGAATCTTAAATGCCAATAGTGTTGCAGCTAATTCGCGGCTTCAGGCGCGCGTTGTCATCACTAGTTCACGGATACCACATTTTCTGGCTAGTTCACGAAACAAAACATTAATTAAAACTGCCTTATAATGCAACCATTTCAGAGAGTAAAAATCATTCGCCTTGACCGGGATTCGAACCCGGATCCCTCGATATCCGGCCGAGTGCTTTAACCAATTAAGCTACCGAGACGTCCTCTTACACTCTGAAATTTTGGGGGCTGCACGACTACGAATGCTTGTGACATTGTATGTACGGTATTTCGTCATAACATCTTGTTCCTTTAAAGCCCCCAAAATTTCAGAGTGTAAGAGGACGTCTCGGTAGCTTAATTGGTTAAAGCACTCGGCCGGATATCGAGGGATCCGGGTTCGAATTCCGGTCAAGGCGAATGATTTTTACTCTCTGAAATGGTTGCATTATAATGCACACATAGCGGGTGACTCCGTTAAAGTTACTGTTACAGTTTCTTGAAATTAAAACTGCCTTCGTAAGAATCGCATTCAGAACTTTAATCAAAATGCATTTCACGAAATTTTCTTTGTGCATACGGATGGTTGCATATAAAATTACGACCTCAATCATTTTGGACTAGTCAAATTGTGAAAAGCCATATTTGAGATTATGTTTGACAAAGTAATTTATCAATTTTCTGTGAACTTGAAGTTCTACAAAGGTTTGATCATTTCTTTAAATAGAATATAATTCTGATCTTAAGATATAAAGGGATTTCGTGTAATTTTCTCGTCCGTTTTCCCGTGAAATAATTCGCAAGGGTATTTATTTATTTTATTACAAGTAAATGGTGGTATACTTAGGTTACTAGGTTTAATCGATATTAAGTTAGATCCACCCACCGCTGTATCTAGGCCAAGGGGAGTATTTTTTGGTGTATTCTACTTTCGGAATATTAAGAGGAATGCTGCAGTGATATTACTTACTCTCTCCTATACTAGAGTGAAAAGAGAAAATCTTGGGAAGGTAATTAGGGTTCCAGTGATCCAGCATGAAGGAGCTCTATTATTGAATTTGAGTTCTTCGGGTGTTAATTTGTGATGCAATTTAGAAAAAATGGCAAATTCTCGCCATTACTTGTAGCAGGGTGGTATGAAGTCCGGTTTAAGCGGGATTTTATAATACCTGTTTTTCGGATTCCGTTTAATGGACATAAAAATAATAACATAAATTTAATTAATATAAGTGCAATTAAAGATTCAGTTATTAGAGGGTAGGGTTCCCCAATATACGAGTATGCTAAAGCCTTATCGGTATGACTATTTAAATTATACATTATAGTAGGGTAATAAAAGGGACCACTTCATTTTTCCCTGCCCAGCCTGCGGTTTTCCTGGGATATCTGTTGCCCGACCTTTATCAGAGAGCTTTGGTGAAACTCAGGCGTTACCCTGGATCGAACCTGGACCCTCAGCCAGTAGCTTCCCAGCCGATTACAACACAACCGTTGTATATCAACATCAGAAAATCAAATTAATGTAAATGGGAAATACTAAGATAAATGTTAACATTTGGTTTCCCCTTTACCTTGAATCATGTAATATTGAGAGTTTTTTCTCTAATTTATCAACAAATACCACTCGCGCAAAACGCGGCGACTTTTCATAACAGCAAAGTCTAAAAAAATAAGGAAAATCGAAGCAGAAAGTCAGGATTAGGTTCAAAAATACACCGCGGGCACCCACACAAAATCGCAATGATTTCACATGACTGGATGTGGTGTAAAGGTTCTGGCATAAGCGTGGCATATCTACATTCACCTACCCGAACTAGTTCGTTGGCCACCTCGTCACATAAACTTCTGCGACGAACAGAGCATGCGTGTTAATTTTCAATAACCATAGCGATATCACCCGTTAGCCCATCATGCGGAACCGTTGATGCAGAAGAACGGGCCTTTTGAACGGCTCCGATCCGACCGCTCCCTCGGTAGGGCATCGAGGATATCACCCGCTCGTTCGAACGCGGCATCGGGTTGTTGTCATCCATCGGGATTACGCGCCGTCGTCCCGGATGTCTCCCGGAGATAACGAGATTGACTCTTCGGCTTGCCTACCCCTCATCCGGAGTGAATTTTCGAAGACTTCCCCTAATGGCGAATGCGTGATTATCCATGCACCACGGCGCTCGGCACTAGTCGGAAGCCTTCCCTAATCGGCATGCACACTCTGTGGTGTACCGTGAACAGGGCCACTCGGACGTCATAAAGGGAGATGTAAGGGCTGCAATGGGTTGGTATTTATGGTGGACATGACGATGTTTCAAGTTCCAAGAGCCATGGTAGGATTTCCCCCTTCTCCGGATTAATACCCCGTCGCAGTGAAAGGATACCCGAAATGCGCCCTCAGTTCGTAATTTCATCCTATTTACACTATTTCTGCGTTTCCACAGTTCCATACGTGTGTTTTTCGTGCCAATCAATGGAAATTGAATGCTAGCGTGCAATTTTTTATTGAAAAAATACAAATACAATACAAATCATATGATTTTTTATGTGCTGTCTGTATTGTTTTAAGTTAGGCAATGTGGTGGTATGACTTGTTGGGTCACTTTAGTGGTTGAAGGGCAGAAGACACAGCGAGTGAAAACTGGTGTCGCCACTAACCAACTTTCGCGAAGTGGAAGGCTAGGGATCGCAGGCTGCAGCGCGACCGTAATTCTACTTGTGAGTTTCCGGATTCCGGGAAATCCTCAGGCCATTGAACTTGCATGATGAGACTAGCTCAAACTTTTCATTGTCACTCATACTTTCCGGGACTGAATCAGGTGCTCGAATTTCATGGAGTGTGTAGGTATTTCTCTACTTTGTGTATGGCAAATTGTAGTATAGGGTAGCTTATCGTATTTAAGAAATAATATTTTCAATTAAAAAACGGCCTATTTGACCAAATAAACATGCACACATAGCTATGTGTGCGTGTATAAATAAATAAATAAATATATATATATATATATATATATATATATATATATATATATATATATATATATATATATATATACACAAACACACATACTATGGTATACCATAGTAAGCTCATCGTATAAACCTTACTTTAGTTCCACGCATAAATAATTAAACCGATAAAGATTTTGAAAAAAAACGGGTTTTGGCGTCAAATTTGGTGTCTGGTCCTTGAGCTGCAGCAACGTAACTCAATATGCGGCTCGTTTTAGGGGGCGTGTTAAGTCATTAGCCGGGTTAAGGCCTCGTACCCTCCAACCTACGTGACCCTTGAAGTGGCTTCGACGAAGCTCTTCTTAGCGACGACCCCGTCTCCTTAATTTCGAAACGTACCCGGATCTTCATGGGTATAATAATAGCCCTCTCGGCGACTTAAGCCACCAAACTATCCAGCCTCATTTTAATTTCTTACCTGTACGATGCTGTCATCTGCCATTTTTCCCCTTAGTCTTTCTCTCTCCTTTCTCCTTACTGCTGACCACTATTAGTTCTAAGGCCTTCAGTGATTTTCTATTATCTTTCATTCGACATGAATGTCCAAAATATTCTAGCTTTTTTTCATCTATTGCATCAAAATTTCTGTTCTTCGCTGAGGTCTTATTTCATCGTTTCTAACATGATCTTGTAAAGTTAAACCACGGGCAGGAGGGTATTGAAAGACGAATGATTTAGTGGAGGACATCAACCTCGAGATTTAAACGGGAGGGCGTAAATTGACGCTTTATATGCGAGAAGCGCTAAAGGGATGAATAATCAATCAACCTAGAAATAATAAGTGAATCGAGATATCAAAGATAAAATAATCAATCAATCAAAAACATAATAAATCTCCCCTAACGTTTTCCGTTGGTTCTACGAAGAGAACGACCCAGTGTGACAACTTAGACTCAGTCCTTGTTATGTTGAAGCTCGCTCGACGATAAATAGACCTATTAAATCGATGATTATACTATATTTCACTCTTAGGTGAATGGTTATTTGCAAATGTGGTGAAACAGGGGCTATATTCTTGATGCTTATTCATCTAGGTTAAGTACTATCCTGTTTTCGGTCGATATTTCTTTGCGGGGGACCGTGTACTTCCTACTAATTTGGGAAGTAAGTTTGGGTTTGCCATCTGATTCCCCTCAGCCTCCAGTGTTGACACCCATTGGCGTGTCGGTACTTGAAACTATTTTTTATTATTTAACTATTGAAACGTCTTTTATGTCATCAGGCGGTTACGTATCCACCAAAGAAACCTGCCATGACTGATCGTGAAATCAGTTTAATTTATGCCCAATTCAGGAACGGAGGTTGTAAAACCCACCTAAAGAATTGGCCCGTCAGTAGTACACAGAAAGTCTTTTGGAACGGACATTAAGACGCTGTAGAGAACATAGTGGGCCCTTGACATGATTCATTAAAGGAAGGGAAATTCATACACTCGGCTGTAGACTCGAATGGTTTGGCGTAAGAATGGCGGGTTGAGTAAAATACCTTGGGAATCGAACTAAGATTGGACCTAACGAACTAAGATTGGACCAATTGATTGGACCGTAAGATCATTAGGAACTTCTGCAGAGCTATATTAAACGTGGGTTAATCAAAAAAACAGTGGAAAAATATTCAAAAGAAAATGTTAATGAGAGGTATTTATTCGTGTTTATTAGACCTCAGCTGAAATACGCGTCGAGCGTAAAAATATTAGAACGTTGGTGCAGAAAAGGAGTGGGTCGCGGTAGTCCAGGTGTTGGACTACTAACCTGAGGTCCCGGGTTCGATTCCCGGGCAAGGCATTCTGGGCACCTTCAGCTCCACCCATGTTGTGTGATTTTTCGGGCACCAGATCTTCCTGGGGAACCATAATGAAAGGGAAAGCAACGGGCCCACCTACCCTGATGTGTGAATTTCGCCGCCGGGCTTAGTACTGGGTTAACTCTATCATCACCTACGGGTTGAATACTGTGTTTATGGTTTTTTACAGAAAAGGAGTAATTGTACCCTCGCAGTATTATATTGTCAGACGGGTAACAGCGAGAAATTAAAGAAGGAAATTGACTGTCGAACAATCCGACCTAAGGAATCCTTTTTATTTCGTAAAATTGGTGACCGCAGCATTTAAAATTATTAAATGCTACAGTTTAAACTTTCCGAAAAGAAAGCTGTTTTAATCACTCAAATGCTACATGATCGGTAATCTTATACCCCTTGCCATACGCCTTCGTGGAGACTTTCAGGATGAGATGTGGGGTTAGATGAAAATTATCTTTAAAAATGTTATAAATATGATGTTTTCCGTCCCCGGAAGTAGGTATTCATTCCATAAGTTTTTAAGAATACGTGCGTAGGCGTCTTCCCAAAACGGTTATCGTGGATCGTTGTAGAGTACGGTCGGGGGATTGCGTCGCCTCGCCACCCCTTAGGCAATCGCCGGTGGAGGCGTTCTTTGTCTCCCCGACGACAAGGGCAAGAATAAGGGGCCGCCTCGCGGGAGATTGATGGAGACCCCGCCCCCGGTTGACGGGGAACGGGCTCGCCGTGAAGTCTCCCCGGTCCGCCCCGGCGCCAGGGGTTGTTCCACGAGAGTCGCTCCCCCAAGGCATGAAGGAGATCGAGATAATAAGCCGGCCCTGAGTTCGGATTACCCCCGCCGTCGGAAATCCCGCCCTCCCCCGCATAATCTCTCGACTGCAACAGCGCGCCTCCTTGAAGACTGCTTTATTAAGGAGGTGGAGGGGGGATCATCTCATCCTCTTCCTCTCATCGTCTCCCCGTCTGCGCCCGGCCCAAGGACGGACGCGGCGGTGCCCTGGTCCAGCGAGGCATAAAATGGCCTCGCCGTCAACCCTTCCCTCTTTCCTCAGCTCTCAGAAATTGAATCTATTCCTTCTGAATGCGTTCCTTACTCGTGCCCTCCGAGGGTTAACCTTTTACTCTGCTATTCAATCCGAGTCTTATCATCAAGTGCAGGCCCTGTGGAGTTTGGCATTTAAAAGTATGTCCCATGAGGCCGATGCGGCCACGTGCGTATTTCGTGCGTATGTTGATTGGACACAGACCATGCGAACAGTCGTCTTGCCTTCAAATGATGGAGGATTTCATAAAATATTTATATATGATTGCCATTGGAGAAGCTGAAAAATAGGCGGATTGATTCGATGCTCCATCATAAAATCAATCAACAATTATTATTTTATAAATAAAAGATGGAACAAGTCAATTTGGAAAATTTATTTATTTACCCGGCTATAGTTTCAACAAAGTGCATCATTTTCATGATCACTTTGACAATGACACCGTGTGTTGAAGCCGTGATAGGTAACTTAAATGAAGGGAACATTTGCTAGGTTTTTTCATTTTATTGTAATGGAAATCAAATATATTCGCGAAGGGACGACTGGGACACTATCCTACGATGTGCTCAATTTACGAAATGCATCTTACGGTCTGTTTTAAACAATTCCAAATGAAAAATGACTCATGTGGAAATTTTATTAACTCCGTAAACTAGATTCATGTTTAATAAAGAGACGTTAATGACACTCGAGTGGGAATGTGACATTGCAAATGCTTGCACATTCTTGTAATTGACTAATATGAATGAAACACAGATATCTTACAATTTCAAGTAGATTCTAATCTTCCTAACTTTATAAAAAAACGAATGGGAAAAAGTGAACCTGTGCAATCGAAAGGTAACTCAGTGCTCGTACGTTCTTCAGCATAACTGTGAGTGATGGTGTTTAATCTTATTCAAGACTTGCAATACCACGGTTGGAATTTATCAAGTGTTAGCATGTGTTGCGTAGTTATGCCGGTTACTTAATTGTTATTAAATGCACTTTTTGTACGAAGGATAGCATACGGAATGAATTACACCAGTCGAAATGATCGATCGGCACCGCTCAGGTACATGCGTAAGAGTTAAGTGTTGTTTGCAGGCGGTTTGTAATACTTTGAGGAAAACTTAATGCATATGTATTTTGGATTCACGCATTCCAAGTTCGATTTTGTAGCGCTAGTTCTCAAAAGCCGCCGAATACTTCTAGAAATTTTTAGTGCGTGATTTAAATCGTTGCTGTATTATAATTGGCATAATATTCCACGCGAATCCGGATTGTGTTCACTTGTGGCGGACAAGGAGCCTTTTCCGACGAATGATTTCGTGGCATGGGTTGGAAATGAGTCGAACTAACGATGCCGCACAGATAACCCATGAAGAAGGGACGAGTGTTGGCGTGCTTAACGGAGTACTCTCCCCGTATTCTTAATGATTTCTCTGTACCTCTTGGCAATGTGCAAGGAGATTTTTTTTTGGTTTGAGCCATCCCCGCTCGAAGTTGAAGCATTTTCACTCGTTCGTAATGCACGCATTACATGCTTTCCCTGGATTGCCATTAATCCTCTCATGTTGGCGAAAACAAATTACCGGTACGCTTCACCACCCGGCGGACGTGCACCGCAGATAGAAGGCGTTACAGCCACTTGGTATCAGCCTCCTCCTCAACCCGTGAATGGAGTTTCTTGGATGGTTAAATGCATGATCCTTGCCCGTGTAGGGAATATGGTAGCATATAAAAGAAATGACGGCCGCCGCCGTGTCCCTTGTTTCCTCTCTCTCCAACCGCGGCTTTCAAAGCATCACTCGTTGGAGCGGTCGAGCCCGCTGCTCTGTTGAATATTAAATCATCTCCGTCGTGCGTCTGCCCGTGCGCCCCGAGCTTCCTCGACGCTTTGGCAACTCGAGAAGAGAACCCGTTCCTTCCACTCGCCTCTCAACGGCGATATATTCCTATCATCGGCCGACGTACCCGATATATGTGTGTATATATATGTATTTTCCTACGATACATGGAAAGGCTCACGAAGCGATAATTAAAAAATTGGAGCGACTCAGGCGTAAAACACACGAAACGCCACGCTCAAAAAGGAAACAAATTTTTGAAATACTATATGCTTCCTTCCGCTGATGGTGGTCGAACCACCGAATATTACAATTCTAGCTTGGACTCATCTTTTATTGTTTGCGGTTGTGTGTGGCACTCTGCTCGAGATTTGCCTCTCTCTAGTGGTTCTATCCCCGCACCACTTCCCATCAGACAATGCCAACCCTTCTCGTACCACGTCCCCACTGCTCACACGCGCCCCCTCTCGTTTCCCTCTTCCCAAAAATCTCCAACTCGTTCCTTCCTCTCTGCACACACTAACGAAAGAAAGCCTCATGGATGGATTCGTCCTCCCGCGGTATTAGTAATCGACACCGAACCCTCCGTTCTGGATGCAGAGCGACGCCACCGTCGTCTCCTCGACCTCCTCACTCTTCTTAAAATGCGTCCATTCCATGTTATACAATGCATCTCGCTTCCTTCGCTTTCCCGGAGAAAAATTTGCATTCGGGCTTCTCGAATTTCACTCCCGTAACTCATCCCGCAGGTGCGTGCGTGGGCAAGGTCTTCGTGTTTGACGAGGTGATCTCTTCTAGGAAGACTTATCTCGTGGACTGCTTCCTTTTCGACGAGCAAATCTTGCAATTTGTTATGAAATTGAGCTCGGCGTATGGTCCAGTTGTGATATGTGATATTTCCTCTTGTTTACGCTTTGTATAGGAAGTATTGGACGTATTGAAGAGAGGTATGTTTGTTTTCACGGCGAACTTTTCCCGTGTGCATTACGCGTCAAATTAGCGCACCGTTAACAGGGGAGCAAACTCTAGTCGAGAACGACGATTGCCCGCAAAGGTGCCCCTCGCAAAAGAGCGCTCGGCTTGGAATATTAATGCGCGGAAATGCCACTAGGATCGTGGCAAACCCCTCCATTGCTTTCTTGGCTTTTTACAAGAGATCATTCTGTGGTACTAATCAAACTTTTCACAAGAAGTTAGCGTATTTATTATGATTATCTCACTTTTATACGCATGCCCGCCCTAAGACTTTATGGTCTAATAATGACAGGTAGTTAAATATATACTTTATGATGGTATCATTTCCAAAATTCTCTAGGTAGTTGGTGCTTCAAAAATTGAGAAAAGTAAGAGTACCTTCTCAATGTAGGCATTCATTAGCTGTAGGCACTCTGGAACATCTCAGAACGACGTAAAACTAACGCTGCTCAAGTGCTTGCCGGTCGATGCATGTTAACATAAGGAACGTTTTCACCTTTCTCCAATTCTCAGCATGCCAATCGCTGCTTACAGACTTTTGGGAATGCTAATACAGTTAAAAGTGCAGAGAGAAAAATTAAAATTTTCTTTTATATTTTACTGATATAAAAAAACCAAAGGTATCTATCCGAAGGTTTATTGTGATTAGTGTGGGTAGAATGCACGTTGTACTAAGTCCAACATCTTGCGAAATTCACACTTCAGAGGTCCTTTCACTGTGCTGCTTCTGGTTTCCAGAAAGATCTGGTACCCGAAAAATCACACAGATTAGCTGAAGCTCAGGGTGCCCCTGGGAATCGAACCCGGTTCGTTCGCCCAGTGCTCTACCCTTACTAATATAGTTATTATTTTCATAATCATTACCCAGTGTTATCATATACGAACATAACCATACGAAATTCTAAAGGATAATTTCAACTCTTTTTCTGATAAGACGGCGTAATATTTAAATCAAAATTGCCGTATGGTATACATGCAGTCGTATCTTTACAATTGTCATGTAACTTTTGTTAAGGGTTGTGATAATTTTTTCATATGCACCTCTTTTTACCTAAAATAATCACGTATGTCCGATTCCTTGGTTTTCAAGTTGGACAAATCCTTTCAAAGTTTGATTCCTAAGAGTTATTTATCAGACCCAAAATCGTTCAACATCGTTTCAAATGGTACAGTCATTTCTAATCCCTTCAACTTCCTCCCTCCAACATATTCATTCCTCTCCTTGAATTCATACGCGAATACGTAATGTTATGAATGCTTGAGTTAGGTATGGGCGTTCTCTTCGACTAGACCGAAGATGTGCATTCCTCTGGGCACCACTGTGAAGTTGCTTTTCCCCTCTCCCTCCAATTATCGCCATGTGGTTCATTGTGATATTTATTTTTTTGTTCGGTACATCTTTTGGATAATTGCATTTAAGCAATACTTAAATTCTAATGCTGTGGTGTGGAATCACCCCCTGCCGCACACTGTGGGGCTTGACTTGAAGGGCACCATGTAGATGTGATTCTCGCGCGCGGTGCAGTGCACGACACCAAGTGGAACCGGCCAACAGACGGAATGTATTGATCGTGGTTTGCCACTGTGCCGAGAGGTCATCCGTAAATCACCCGTTGGGTGATGTAGAGGTGATTTTCCTTGCATGAATACGTTTTGAGACATTATCACCTAGCGATACTCGTTTTTATTTTGTGAAGAGTTAAACGTTTCATATAATGCCTCCTCACCTCTTCTTCGTTATATGTTAATAATACGTCACCCCTGCTTCTAAGTTTCACCCCAAAGCTATTAATATATCAGTTGGTATATTTCTCAATTTCTCGAACAGTATTTGATTGAAAAATGTTTGACCTAATTCAATCATACTTCCCTCATTGGAAGTGAAAACTACGCTTTGTAAAGTAGCATTTTTAGCATGTAGTATTATTTTTTCCTGTCTATTTTATGGACATTAAGTTTGGGAAAAATGAAACGAGACGATTGCGTACAGAAGTTAATGATGTTGATTAAGGAGACATACTATTCCCGTGCATTTTTCCATTGCCAGGTGGGCACATGAATCCAGTGAATGCAATCTTTTACGTATGGAGGATTTTGGACGCTTGTTGCACACCTTTTTTTTGATTTACCTTTGTCTTCGCCAAGCCGTCGATTTTTCCTTGTCTGCCGTAAATGGAAGGGCATTTGTATTCTTTGCCGGGGGGAAGGGGGAGGGGAGGATTGTAGTTACTCCGATGTCAATTCAAAAGCGGCGGCATTCGGAGGCCATTACCATTGTTGGGCTAAATCATCTGCATTGTTCCGTGCGGGAGTGACGGCCACCGTGTCGATTTCCCCGTCCCATGCTACTACGCCGCCCTTCCGCTCCCTTAACCACGGGTGCCCTCAAGTGCTAGAGACGCCTCCTCGACGTTGCGAGGTCGACGAAATGGTTTCACGAAGGATTTTTGCTGCGCATCGCCAAATTTTTAGGCGTTACATGAAACATACATGATTTCAACGGAGATGTTCATTCTCTCCCTTCTCTAACTCATCACTACCTCGCAAACCACCCAGTTTTGCCTTCTACGGATTTCACCTGGCAGCTCTTTCTCTTCCCGTCGCTTACCTATATATTTTTTTAATTTATCCAGACGCGTTAATTATTTTTACCATAACTTTGTCGTTTATATTCCTCTCTGTCCAACTTACTTTCTCTATTCTTCTCCTGAAATACCTCTAAAAATCACCTCAATATACATTCATCCTCATGCCTCAAAGTCGAGAAAAAGTGTAAATATGGGCAAATTGTCGAAAAAATGGAATATTAAATAATTGACAACACGCCAAAAAATATTATTTGTATGAGTCTACAGTCTTGCAATTAACATCCTCCTTTCCTCATTTCGTTCAATCCTGCACACGTTGCAAGGAATATAGTCTCTTATTTTCGGTCACTCATCATTTGTAAATTCTTTTATATCATTTTCTATTTGTGTCGTAACTTGTAGCTTTCTCGTTTTTCCTTCTTTGTCCTTCGGTCGTTCCCCTTCAACTCGCTACGTAAGGAGAGCCTCTTCGAATTTGGAAAATCTCAAGAGTCCTGGGTTTCAAACAGAGACAAAATTCCGGCTTTCGTTTGTCATTCTGCTGCGTCGTCATTTTTATTAAACTCTGAATTGGTGACGGGGCACAATACTTAGTGCCTCAGCGCGAAGATTCAATGCAGGATTTAAACTATTAGATAAGTGCCAATCATTCGAGTTGACGTGTGCACCGAAAGGATAGTTCAAGCGCTGCATTGCGTTGGTATGCGAGAACGCAAAGTTGAGAGGAATTGATTGCCGAACAGAAGTTAAGCTAAAGGTTTATTTTTCCTTCGTAGAATTCGTGATCGCGGCAGTAGAGAACATGACGTGCGACAATATGAACTTCCAAAATGCCACTATTCATCAGCTACTGTAGTGATTGGTGATTGACACCCATACTTCTGCATAGTACCCTGCAAACCACTGCTAGGGTGTGTATCAGGCTCGATTAGAGGGTGTGTAACAGGCATGAGACATCAAAAATTAGCTTTTCCTTAATTTTTAGTTACAATAAGTATGAACATTAATTCAAATAATTAAATCGTGATATCAAACCGACCTTCGGGTTGATTACTGTGTTTTTTTTAATCTTCAGCTACATGCACTACTGTATTTAAGGGAGTTATTCATTGTTCGTGTAAGAGAAGAACTGTTAGTAACAAGAACGACAATGAAACAAAGGTTAGATGAAATAAATACGACATACTAGGCTACTTGGAATGAAAAAATGCCTTACTTCCCCTATTGTGGTAGGTTACAGTTATTCCGATCCCTTATCGTTCGTTCGTTCGTGGGAAAAATATCATCTTATTCCTAACGTTTCTACACTTTATCTCTCTAATTTCGTTGTTATAATCTCTCCTGCTGTGATACGAAATGGCTAATAATATATTTGCAAAATCATCGCTTATAGACATCCTTCCAATTTGTGCAAAAGATTTAATCAGTAATTTAACCTTCGCTCCGTGATTTATTCCCAACCTAGTCCCTCTAATAATTTTGATGCGCTGCTCAGTTCGTCATGACAACCTTAAACAAATCTAGCTCCTCTACTTTGTAACGCGATCCAATTCAGCAATCAATCAAATTTCATGAGGATCCATTATACTAGCAGCATATTCTACACTATGGGAAGATGACAATTCTTTTAACTTTCTCCTTATATTTCCCAAATGCTCTTCTAATAAGTCCTAGTTGTTGGTAGCTTTGCTTACTCTCCACGTTTCACCAAGGAGAAATAGTTTTAAAGGGTGACGCCCAAGTAGTTAATTGAGTCTACACTTTCTATTTCGGTAGTTTTGATGCAGTAGGTCCACACCCCAACTGGCGGCTTGCTGTGTTAGATGTAGGTCAACCGCCGTGCAATGGTTGAGGATGTTTATCTACTGACCGCCGTGGTTCAGGTGTTACCAAGCAGTGAGAGGAAAAGCCGACGAGAACGGGGAATGGAGATATAGCTCTCCCTCTCGTTGGGCACAGTTTTGTTTCTCCACTTCGTAGAGAGGCACTAAATACAGTGGGACGTGAATCTATGGGGGATGTGCGTTGTACCTTTGGTGCCTTTGCCGAAAGGTCCCCCTCTCTCCCCCTCGAGGTGAGTCTTTCCCTCTCGCGGGGCTCCCGTTAAGGGGGATCTGCCCTCGAGTGGCCTTATTCGTCGAGAGGGAGTCTTGCTCTTTGGAAGTCATCCAATCGATACTTCTCGAAACTGCAAGTGTTGATGGCGGCGGCACACTGAGAGAGAGGGAGCGAGAGAGAGAGCATTTGGATGAGTTCGCGGCCGAGGCGCATTGCGACACTTTCCCTGTGAACGAGCCCGGGGGCCGAAGTCATTCGGATGCCGCCTGTGTGCACTATGTATTCATTAAGGTGGAACTCGGGGATGCGATCGGTGGGTACTTGCCAGGGAGTTTTCCGTTTGGGCGCACGTGAGATGGGATTCTGCCGCACGCGTTCACTTTTCCCATAGGGAATGCACCCCAAGTGACCCCCCATCGACTCGGGATGGGAATCAGAATGTAGGCTGTGAATTGTGTTGCCTTAATACTCTTCATACTGTTTAAATGAAGAAAATCTTCACTGTATGATTCCACGTGCTTTCTAACACTGGTAGTTGATGTTTACAGATGAGTTCCAGTTGTAGATGCCGTCCGATTACCAGTATTCCTTTGATCATGGTCATAGTTTAGATGCTGTATATCTTAACCGTAAAACAAAGGTTATGCGATTTTCCAGAAAGAAAAAGGCTAAGCTAAATATTAAAATAGGCGGGGAAAAAATAGAGCAGGTAGAACAGTTTACATATCTCGGAAGTGTTTTGGACCAACACGGTCAAAGTAGTAGGGACGTAAGAAGAAGAATTGCGCTAGGTAAGGAGGCTTTCTCAAGGAGGAGGGAGTTGATGACGGGGACGTTGAGTAGGGAGGTTAAGAAAAGACTCGTAAAAACTCTGATATGCGGAGTACGTGCGGAGCGTGGTACGGCGCGGAAACGTGGTCGCTGAAGCAGGAGGATAGACGTAGATTGGAGGCTTGAGAAATGTGGGTGTGGAGAAGAATGGAGAAGGTGAAATGGACCGAAAGGAAAACAAATGAGGAAGTGCTGGAGATGGTGGGTGAGGAGAGGGGTTTGTTGAGAGAAATCCTATGGAGGCAGGAAAAATGGATGAAAGGCGTATTGAGCGGTAGTGGAATGTTGAAGAGGGTAATGGAGGGGAGAATGTTGGGCAAGCGAGGTAAGGGCAGGAACAGGATAGGGGTGTTGGACGGGATGAAGGGAGGAAAGAAGTACATAGAGATGAAGAGGGACCTGATGTAGATTAGGTTGCTGGATTGGGTTTTGTTTGGAGTTACAAAATGTTTATTTGATAGTTGTGTCCATCCTTACCGATAGTGTCTACCTTAACCGGTAGATTACCTAATAATAATAATAATCTTAACCCTGTGTGGTATATCCATCGGACTAGTTTTGTAATGTTGTTTCGGATAATTTTATTAAGCTTGGGTTAAGAACCGTTATTTCTTCTCCTCGCGTCGGCCAGTCTACTATATTTTTAAGCCTAGGCTTGTACAAACTGTGAACCGAATCAGACTGATGACCGTGGTGCAAGGTCTGCGATGCCCTTCTGGCTGTTCTCCAAAACCTGACGAAATGTAAAAAGTGCTAGGCAGTACGCGAATCTCTAAATATTAGGGAAGACCTTAACATTATCCTTGGTGATAACAATAAAGCCACGAAGTAATTTCGTTTTCAAAGGAAATGAACCTATGAGTATTCCGGCTCGTGTAATACTTTATACCGTAGATTTAGTTGTAAAATATTGACATACATGATACATCGTCAAAGGAATTGGCATATTCTACACCTTCCCATTTTCTTATAATATAGACTTAGTACATGTAGTCGACCTCATTCGTTGAAGTTTCTAAAAATTAAATTACTACTACTACGAGATGCATAATGATGGACATTTTTTGTTTGTTGATCATGAACGCCTTTTGATGATGTCTAAATTTTCCATGCATTAACGTCGCAGTTTCAGCTAAAAAATTAATTTCAAATCATTATATGCTACTGTTTACCGATAGTAATTTATAGTTGTTGGGAATTTTGGTTAGACGTAGGACTACAACCTTGTCGTGGTGGAAGGGCTTGTGTGTTCCGATGACCCCTAGAGCTGTGCTGGAGGGAGTAATAATAATTACTCCTGGAAGGGTCACCCATGCCAGATAGGTCGAAGGTTAGGAGCCAGACGAAAAGTAGTCCACGCAGCGTCTGTTCCTCAGTGAGGCGGCTGCAATGGCGTCTGACCCCAGTGGGGCGGCCATTAAGTGATGGTGTCACGTTAAAAACACTATTGAGGAAGGCAACGGGAAACCACCTCAATCATGATTCCCAAGAATATAATGATGGGCACTATAGATAATATGAGTCCTGGCAACTACGGGACTCGGCCCAAGAGGCCGTGTGTCGTGCCCGGCAGCGGGAGAGGCAAGGCTTCCGCGGTCGTCATCCCACGAAACCCTTGCAGGGAAGAAATAACTTCAGCAGGACAGAAGACTCAGAAGAAGGCGAAAGTAGTTAGAATAGGAACCTGGAACGTCAGGACAATGTTGAGGAGAGGCAAATTAGAAAATATTAAGCGAGAGATGGAAAGAGGTAACATAGATGTTTTAGGCCTCTGCGAGGTGAGATGGAAGGATAGCGGGGATTACTGGAGTGACAATTATAGAGTAATATACAGCGGCGGGGACGAGAGCCAACGAGGGGTTGCCGTAATATTAAATAAAGGGGTAGGAAGAAGCGTAGTCAACATAGAGCAAGCGACAGATAGAATTTTACTCGTAGAGATTAAAGCTGAGCCGACGAACTTGGTCATTATTCAGGTATACATGCCACCGAGCAACCACAAGGAGGAAGAAGTCGATAGGATGTATGATGAGTTAGAGGATATCATCGCGAGTGTTCCTGCAGGGAAACATTTGATAGTGATGGGGGATTGGAATGCGACGGTAGGCGAAGGAAGAGATGGTGATGAGGTGGGGGACTATGGGTTAGGCACGAGGAATGAACGCGGGGAGAAAGCAATTGAATTCTGCAGGAGACAGGGGTTAGTCATCACCAACACATGGTTTAGACACCACAAAAGGCGTAGGTATACATGGAAAATGCCAGGTGACTCAGAAAGGTATCAGTTAGATTATATTATGGTTGGGCACAGGTTTAGGAACAGTGTGATAAATTCGCACAGTTTCCCAGGAGCGGATGCGGACTCTGACCACAATTTAACTGTTATGAAATGTAATGTTCGTTTCAAGAAGATAAGGCAAGGGCGGCGGGTTAAAAAATGGAATTTAGAAGCAGTAAATGAATTAACGAGGAAGGATTATCAGGAGGCTGTAGAGAAAATGATGGATGACGGTAAAGAACTGAGTACTATCGATGAAAAATGGGAATGTATCAAGAAAGGGATATTGGAAGCCGCTAAAGACACTATAGGAACCGTTAACGGGAAAAGGATAAGGAAACCATGGGTAACGGATGAGATGATTGCAAAGATGGATGAGAGAAGAAGATGGAAAAATGTAAACACAGAGTTTGGCAAAATGAAGTACAAAGAGTTAAACAATAAATTGAGAAGGGCCACAAATAAAGCAAAAGAAGAATGGTGGAAAACGCAATGCGAGGATATGGAAAGTTTACAGAAGAAGGGTGAAATTGGTGCTCTATACAGCAAGGTTAAGTTATTATCGGGAAGTAAGAAGGCAAGATCTGTGCTAACAGTTAAAGATAAATGGGGTAAGATAATAGTTGAACCAGGAAAAATCCAAGAGAGATGGAAGGAATATATAGAAACACTGTATGGTAAAGAACTTAGGCCGACAAGGTTAGACATAGAAAAGGAACATGACGTAGAAGGAGATAGCTTAGGTCCAGGCATACTCGACGATGAAATAGAAAGGGCGTTAAAGGAGATAAGAGCAAATAAGGCCGTGGGAGTGGACAACATTCCTGTAGAACTGTTGAAATGTTTAGAAAATGCGGGAAGAAGGCCCTGTATGGACTGATTCGTAGTATCTATGAAGAAGGAATCTGGCCGGAAGATTTTATGAGATCGGTTTTAGTTCCTATTCCGAAATAGATAAAGGCTACGTCATGTGAGGATTACAGAACAATAAATTTGATATGCCACGCAGCTAAAGTTATTCTCAGGATCATCAAAAAAAGGATAGAGAGTAAGGCAAATGATTACATAGGGGATGATCAGTTTGGATTTAGGAAGGGAAGAGGTACGCGTGATGACAGTGCAGTAATGAGATCACTAATGGAGAGGAATATAGAATACAGCCAGGACGTTTTTGCCTGTTTTGTAGATTTCGAAAAAGCTTTTGATAGAGTGAATTGGGAAAAATTAATGCGTGTTTTACAGAAAATAGGAATGGATTGGAGGGACAGGAGACTGCTCCGCAACCTGTAAATGTCTCAGACTGCTCAGGTGCGAGTGGGGAACGGATTGTCCGGATGGGCAGTGTTAGGAAGAGGTGTAAGGCAGGGTTACCCATTGTCACCGGTACTGTTCAACGTATATGTAGAGGAAATGATTAAAGAGGCATGGGAAGAACTGGAGGTTGGAATGAAAGTCGGAGGGGAATTCGTAAAATCGGTTAGGTTTGCTGATGACCAAGCATTAGTTACTCAGTCAGCCAAGGGGTTGCAAGCATTGTTGAGTGAATTGGAGGTTCAGTGCGATAAATATGGGATGAGAATCAATATTAATAAAACAAAGGTTATGCGATTTTCCAGAAAGAAAAAGGCTAAGCTAAATATTAAAATAGGCGGGGAAAAAATAGAGCAGGTAGAACAGTTTACATATCTCGGAAGTGTTTTGGACCAACACGGTCAAAGTGGTAGGGACGTAAGGAGAAGAATTGCGCTAGGCAAGGAGGCTTTCTCAAGGAGGAGGGAGTTGATGACGGGGACGTTGAGTAGGGATGTTAAGACAAGACTCGTAAAAACTCTGATATGGAGCGTAGCTATGTACGGCGCGGAAACGTGGTCGCTGAAGCAGGAGGATAGACGTAGATTGGAGGCTTTGGAAATGTGGGTGTGGAGAAGAATGGAGAAGGTGAAATGGACCGAAAGGAAAACAAATGAGGAAGTACTAGAAATGGTGGGGGAGGAGAGGGGTTTGTTGAGAGAAATCCTATGGAGGCAGGAAAAATGGATGAAAGGCGTATTGAGCGGTAGTGGAATGTTGAAGAGGGTAATGGAGGGGAGAATGTTGGGCAAGCGAGGTAAGGGTAGGAACAGGATAGGGATGTTGGACGGGATGAAGGGAGGAAAGAAGTACACCGAGATGAAGAGGGACCTGATATAGATTAGTTTGCTAGGTGGGGAGTCACAAAATGTTTATTTGATAGTTGTGTCCATCCAAAAACCTACCTTAACCGGTAGATTACCTAATAATAATAATGTACGGTAGACTCGCCCGTTGACACCCCCTCATCCCAGATCACGGATTCTTATCGCATCAAAGGTTTAACATGTTTTGGTTGCTTACGAATTGGCCTCGCTCCTTCGAGCATGGAAGCATGGCAATTCTGTTGCGGTTAATATTTGTTTTCATATTTAATTGCGATTCTAACTTCGGTTTATTGTTAATTATCGATAATAATATTTATTATCATAGATGTCCATTTAATTTGTGATACCGAAAAAGATCTCGTTGGAATTCTGGTGTTATTGTGCTGCGTCTGGTTCCCAATTAAATTCACTTCGACAAGTGCTGTCAATACACTATGACTGTGATGGAGTATTTTTCAGGAATGATGAGGACACGTCGTTATCTTCCTTGAATATAGTCATTGCTTTGTATGCTCCGCTAGGCGAATGGATTGCCGCTTCACTGAGCTGCATAGAAATTGCGTCATTTACTGCCGTAGGTATCTTAAGTGCTTAATCAAGTCATAAGCGGGAGAAGCCCGTGAAATATTGTCTCCTATCTCGAGAAGTTGCTGGGAAAGAGGATGGAAACATTAATTTTCAGAATCGGAACTTTCGTTGAAGACATTTTTCTGGTGTTTTTTTTATTTGTTGCACCTTAAATTTGCTTCTTGAGCATTATTTTTTCATATAAATATTTATTTAAATTAATTTATTAAACTTTTGTTCATGGATCACCATTTCTTCCCGAGAAGTCATGTTTCGGGCGTTACCGCCGACGATAGGTCTTCTGGCCACTTGGGTGGGGTATTGGAATGCCAAAGATGTGTGATTGGAAGAGGCTAAATTTCTCTATGTTCACTCGTCTGTGACTCTTAAGTAAACGTAGAGGGATAAATGGGATGGAATATTTTCTCAGATTATTGGGAATTACTTGGACGCAATGAACAGTTTGGCTTTGTCCCCTCCCCCCCTACCATTGATAATGCATCAGAACATTTGCAGACGAAGTAAGCCGTCACGTTATTATTTTCAGTACTCTGAGCGCGTTTACGAAATGACATCTGTAACGATTGCTTGTCGGATTCAGCGAACGACAGTTTTCACGCTTTCTCACCTCTTTGTTTTTTTGATAATTCGTTGTATATATAGGTGCCCTTTTAATTTATTGTGCGATCAAAAGTTGGACTTTTTCATTCGAACAGAATTTTCCGTACGCCTGCCTTTTCATTAAATTTAAATCGCGTGATTTTTACGCGTCATATAAATTTCTTTCCTGAATAATGGACGAAAGAATGCTGATCTTTGATTTTAAATGAGTTATGCTTCGAGGTGTTGTTCGTACTTCTTACTCTCGCATAAAGCATGACGTTCAATTTTAATTTTACTGTTAAAAATTGAAATGTCTCAGTCGATACAACTGTTGATCATGCAGGGGGGCTTTAGCGGCAGTCTGTAACTACTCGTACAACCGAATACGCGAAAACGGGATGAATAGGAATTATGGAAAAGTGGAGGATTATACGTATCGTATCAACATTGAATATTTGTTTAATGATGATGGTAAAGCAGGCGTAAGAAGAGACAAATAGAAATTCTGGAAGCCATTACTTCCATCCATTTGTTCCATGTGCGCAGGATCTACTTAGTAGGGGATCAACTCTCAGTTCTCGGCGTAGGCAATTTTTAGCTAAACCTCCCCGGGCACAAGAGCGGGTCCAGCCCTAGAGTTAATGGTGGCTTAATGCGGCACACATTAGCAGTGTTACGGATGTACCTACAAAACCACAGTGACCAACTGTATCGGGTTATCGGAAAATATCCTCGTGGGAATAATTACCTCTATTCCCAGGGTCCACACTGTCTCTGGCGCAACAAGATTTAGTACCTCCCATTACTCTATCGTCCTGAATACTAAAATCCTGAATACTCCGTCGACATCCCGTGTTTGCTGTACACCTCCTCTCCCGCTAATGTACTTTCTTTTTGTCCTCTATACCGGTGAGGTTCAGGGAGAGCACGACACACGACCGCATCTCCCAGCACATTATTCCACAAGCCCTTGTAGCCATGCGGAAGGCGCGTTAAAAAGCCGGCCATTAAAAAAATGATCGCCCCATTGGCAAACATCGTGCTTTATTAGTATTAACCAATTAATGTGTTTTGTAATGGTGTAGTAAAGGAGCGGTCACTTAAACGTTGACCCCCATCAACTATCAGTGTTATTGATCCATTGAGTTGGAATCATTAAGTTTATCAACGTCGTTAGAGTACCTTGAAAGGTGTCATATTCGATACCATGGGTTATTTATTCGTTTTACGTCAAATGACGTGTGTCGAGGATGGTCTATTTCTGTCTGCCTTGATCCAGCTGGGAAAATAAACGTGGAAAGCAATCCCTTAAATTCAAACCAGAGTGATCAACCCTAAATTTGATTTTGAATGTTATGGGTTGATATGGAAGTATAGTCGTTGTAGGGCAAACGGGAAGAAGTTACGGGGTAATATAAAACGGGTAATGTAAAGCATTGTAGTCGTTAGAGGCCGTCAAAAACATTCCTTAAACAGGGAGAATACCTTTGACTGAATGTATCTCTGTACTACTACCGGGGGTGGGGGACAGAATCGGGAAATCAGGAAATTTTAAAACTTGAGCAAGTGAGCGATATTTGTGAAAATTAACGTTAAGTCAAATAATTCATTCGAAAAAAGAATGCGATAACAAAGAGTGGACTAAGTTCCCTTGGGCGCAGTCGTCAGCAGTGGCCTCGGTTCGTTCCGCGAGGGTTGCAGCGTCGTATCCGGTACAAGTGCGTGCTCGTCTTGCCCTCGTGTCTCCTGCCACCGTATGCCTCCCTTCCTTCGCCCTCGTGTCGCCCGGGAGGTTCCGGGAGTGGCGATGTCGCCATTACATCGTCGGGAACCTATCGTTCCTCCCGGACCATAATTTTTTTTGGGACCACTGCTCGGCTCGCACCCTCCTTTAAAAAAAATATTAACAAAAAAGTGCTTCCTCCTCCTCTTGCGTTCGAAGGGGTGGTTCAAGTAGAAAGCTTTCCTAAATGCGCGGTGGTGCTGAGTGGTCTGACCCATGAGACTTTTCCGTTGAAAAAAAAGGCGTGGGCAATGGGCTCAAAATGGTGCCTAGTACCTACCCACCCACATCCCTTGGATATTTTTTCCCCTCTGGGCGGAAACAGGAGGAAATTAGACGTGGGGTTAAGGGCGGGACGATAAACAGCCTTCGAGTGACGGAGGCGGCGACACGGTGGAGCCCAACGGGTGACCGTCCTGAGTATCGGTCTGCTAGTCCAGTCGGTCCCACGCGTGTGGCGGTGTCCCCGTGAAGTGTGGGGGACGGATTTGAGGATGGAGTGCATTTTGTTGAAGTCTGTAAGCATGTTGAACTGCCCTTAGAATTTTAAGAGTCCGTTTTAGCTGGTGATTACTTTATCCAAACATATGAAGTGTTTTTGGTTTTCGAGCGAGTTGAACGCTGACGCAGAGGAAATGTTTTAAGCACTGCATCACGTACAGGGGTGGAATCATAGCGACGCGTCAAGGGTATTTGACTGCCGAACATAACAACTTTAGGAATCCTTTTTTGATCACACTAATGGTTGGTGACCTGACAACTCCTGCCACACGCCCTTGAGGCGGCTCGCAGAATGTCGATGCAGATGTTTTTTGGCGTATTAGTTATTAATGGAGGTGGCCGACAGCTGTGGTCATTTTCTTCTTGGTTGGAGAGGGCTTGAGAAGTTAGAGAGAAAATCGCCGTCTGCTTTTAGTTAGTCTTAGCGAAAGACACCAAAGGGCTCGGGAGTTTAACGTTCCATCCGACGGCGTACTCCACTGGTTTTAGGTAAGTGAATGATGCCTGGTCACCGACCATGACGAGAAGGCGTAGGCCTTTGCATGAGGATGATGACCCCTTCAGGCAATGCGGGTGAATGCGGTGATTTGGGTGTCTTGCGCCAATTGCGTTGCTAGTCAGCTGGATGGATGGGCATGCCCCACGTGTCAGTGACCCACTCCCGTAATAGAAAGCCTATCGCTGGGCGAGTACTCAGTATCCACTTCCCATATGTAATTAGTCCATGCGACAAGTGTACTAGCTATTTAACTAATTAAAAAACGTATCATGTTAATACAAAATTTTAAAAAATCATAAAAGTGTCATAGCGGCGATATTACAAAAAATCTATAAGAAATCCTTATTTTCTCAATAAGATGGAATATTTGTATTCATTAAAAAAAGTCTGTGCATGGCTATCCAGGATGTAACCCACTTTGATTCATTGTAGCTGATGCTATAAGATCTA